>CM076576.1:966026285-966438213 GCA_034641835.2 Pinus albicaulis
AACAAGTGTAACTAGCACAACCACATTATATTTACTAATGTGGTTGATATACGCCGATAGGCGTATATAAAATAGATTTACAACCACATTTACCAATGTGGTTGATATATGCCAATAGGCCTATATCCACTACCCATCACATTAATTTACATATCAATAAATAAATATTATATATAATAATTTTATTATATTAACTTGAAATCTATATATATTATATATTAATAAGAATATTAATATATTAATTATGATTAAAAATCACTAAAATATTTTATATATATTAATAAAATTATAATAAGTATTAATAATATATATTAAAAATATTAACTATATATATAATATATATTAATATAAAAATAATATTAATAATATATAATAATTTAATATATCATAGATGGTTATATTATTAATAAACCAAAAGAACTAATAATATATTAATAATATATATTATATCATAGTTGGTTATATTATTAATATATTAATAATATTATAATACTACTCATAATCATTATTAATAAATATTAGAATATTTATTTATAATGATTATTAGTAATATTATAATATTATTAATATTACTAAATAAATATTATAATATTATTAATAATATATATTAATAATATTATAATATTACTAAAATTCATTATTAATAAATATTTGAATATTTATTAATAATATATATTAATATTATTATAATATTACTAATAATCATTATTGATAAATATTTGAATATTTATTTATAATGATTATTAGTAATATTATAATATTATTAATATTACTAAATAAATATTATAATATTAATAATATTATAATATTACTAATAATCATTATTAATAAATATTTGAATATTTATTTATAATAATTATTAGTAATATTATAATATTATCAATATATACAAAAATATTTTATATATATTATTAATATTATAATAAGTATTAATAATATATATTAAAAATATTTATTAATATATTAATAATATTAATTATATACATACTATAAATTAACTTCAAATATATATAATATATATTAATAATATTTGTTAATATAAAAATAATAAAAATAATATATTATATTTTAATATTTATTTATATATTAATATCATAGATAGTTATATTATTAATAAACCAAAAGAACTAATAATATATTAATAATATATATTATATCATAGTTGGTTATATTATTAATAATATATATTAATAATAATATTATAATATTACTAATAATCATTATTAATAAATATTTGAATATTTATTTATAATATATATTAATATATTAATAATATTAAACTCAATAGAGTAATAAACCATACAAAACAATATTTAAAAACAAAAAATCTAAGAGATTAATAAACCCTAACAATTAATATTTTAAAGTGAAGATATTAATAAACCCAAGGGATAATTAATAATACAAACCCAATGTCATCATAAACCAAAGGCTTAAATATTATAAACCATAGGAATTGGTGAACCCAAGGGATAAATATTATAAACATAAGGGATCAATATTGAAAACACAAGAGATTAATAAACCACAAGAATTGATATTTTAAACTAAAAAACCTAATAAATTAATAATCCATAAGAATCAGTATTTTAAACATAAGATATTAATAAACCAACGAGATTATTAACATTATAAACCAAAAGAACTAATAGACCCAAGGGTTTAATGTTATAAATCAAAGGAATCAGCGAACCCAAGGGATAAATATCATAAACCTAACGGATGAATATTATAAACAATAAATATTAATAAACCTTAAGAATTAATATTTTAAACTGAGAAATCTAAGAAATTAACAAACCCTGAGAATTAGTATTTTAAACTCAAGAGAGTAATAAACCGAATGTGTGATTAACATTATAAACCAAAAGAACTAATAAACCCAAGGGTTTAATATTATAAACCAAAGGAGTCACTGAACCCAAGGGATAAATATTAAAAACCTAAGGGATCAATAAGGCTAAGGGCAATATTAAAAACAATAGAGATTAATAAAACCCAAGAGTATAATACTATAAACCAAATCAATTGGTGAACCCAAGGGAAACCCATTACCCAAAAAATTATAAACCAAAGGAATTGGTGAACCCAAGGCAATTGATTTAAACATTGAGACAATTGTTGTTACAATGTGATGTTGGACCAACTATGACCAAGGTTGGCCATGGGTGATTTTCATATTGAGACAATATTTGTCAGAATGTGACATTTGATCATGGATTACATTGATCGATTATTCATATTATAAACGAAAAGAACTAATAAACCCAGGGGTTTAATATTATAAACCAAAGGAATTGGTGAACCCAAGGGACAACCATCACCCAAAAAATTATAAACCAAAAGAAATTGGTGAACCCAAGGGAATTGATTTAAACATTGAGAGAATTGTTGTCACAATGCGACGTTGGACCAACTATGAGCAGGGTTGGCCATGGGTGATTTTCATATTGAGACAATATTTGTCAGAATGTCACATTTGATCATGGATGACATTGATCGATTATTCATATTATAAACCAAAATAACTAATAAACTCAAGGGTTTAATATTATAAACCAAAGGAATTGGTGAACCCAAGGGACAACCATTACCCAACAAATTATAAACCAAAAGGAATTGGTGAACCCAAGAGAATTGATTTAAACATTGAGGCAATGGTTGTCACAATGCGACATTGGACCAACTATGACCATGGTTGGCCATGGGTGATTTTCATATTGAGACAATGTTTCTCATAATGTGTCATTTGATCATGAATGACATTGATCGATTATTCATATTATAAACCAAAAAAACTAATAAACCCAAGGGTTTAATATTATAAACCAAAGCAAGTGGTGAACCCAAGGGAAAATCATTACCCAAAAAATTATAAACCAAAGGAACTAGTGAACCCAAGGGAATTGATTTAAACATTGAGACAATTGTTGTCACAATGCAACGTTGGACCAACTATGAACGTGGTTGGCCATGGGTGATTTTCATATTGAGACAATATTTGTCAGAATGTCACAGTTGATCATGGATGACATTGATCGATTATTCATATTGTAAACGAAAAAAGCTAATAAACCCAAGGGTTTAATATTATAAACCAAAGGAATCGGTAAAACCAAGGGAAAACCATTACCCAACGAATTATAAACTAAAGGAATTGGTGAACCCAAGGGAATTGATTTAAACATTGATACAATTGTTGTCACAATGCGACATTGGATAAACTATGACCATGGTTGGCCATGGGTGATTTTCATAGTGAGACATTATTTGTCAGAATGTGACATTTGATCATGGATGACATTGATCAATTATTCATATTATAAACCAAAAGAGCCAATAAACCTAAGGGTTTAATATTATAAACCAAAGGAATCGGTGAACCCAAGGGAAAACCATTACCGAACAAATTATAAACCAAAGGAATTGTTGAAGACAAGGGAATTGATTTAAACATTGAGACAATTGTTGTCACAATGCGACGTTGGACCAACTATGAACATGGTTGGCCATGGGTGATTTTCATACTGAGACAATATTTGTCAGAATGTGATATTTGATCATGGATGAAATTGATCGATTATTCATATTATAAACCAAAAGAACTAATAATCCAAAAGGTTTAATATTATAAACCAAAGGAATTGGTGAATCCAAGGGAAAACCATTACCCAACAAATTATAAACCAAAGGAATTGGTGAACCCAAGGGAATTGATTTAAACATTGAGGCGCATTCTTCTTCCGATCTTGACGTTGGACCAACTATGACCATGGTGCAGCCATGGGTGATTTTCATATTGAGATAATATTTATGAATGTGACATTTGATTATGGATGGCATTGTTAGAATTCCATGATATTATAAACCAAAGAGGTAGTGAACCCAAGGGAAAGCCCTTAACCCAACAAATTATAAACCAAAGGAATTGGTGAACCTAAGGAAATTTATTTAAACATTGAGACACATTGTTGTCACAATGCGACATTGGACCAACTAAGACCATGGTTTGCCATGGGTGATTTTCATATTGAGACAATATTTGTCAGAATGTGACATTTTATCATGGATGGTGTTGATCGATTATTCATATTATAAGCGAAAAGAACGCCAAGGGTTTATCTGCAAACAAAATTATGTTAGGCAAGGGAAAACCATTGCAACAAATTATAAACTACGAGGGTGAGTGAACCAGGAGCTAGATTTAAACATTGAGACAATTGTTCTCATAATGTGACGTTGGACCAACTATGGCCCGGTTTGTAGGTGATTTTCATATTTGAACAATATTTGTTGAAGTCAGCAAAAGAATGATGGATGTTATTGATAGTGTTCCTTATTATAAGCGAAAAGAATTAATAAACCCGGGTTTAATATTATAAACCAAAGGAATTCGTGAACCCAAAGGAATTGATTTAAACATTGAGACAATTATTGTCACAATGCGATGCTGGACCAACTATGACCATGGTTGGCCATGGGTCATTTTCATATAGAGACAATATTTGTCAGAATGTGACATTTGATCATGGATGAAATTGATCGATTATTCATATTATAAACCAAAAGAACTAATAAAACTAAGGTTTTAAGATTATAAACCAAAGGAATTGGTGAACCGAAGGGAAAACCATTACCCAACAAATTATAAATGAAAGGAATTGGTGAACCCAAGGGAATTGATTTAAGGGCGCATTGTTGTCACAGTACCTTGAGTTGGTTAATATGGCCATGATTTGGCCATGGAGGTGATTTTCATACTAAGATTAATATTTGTCAGAATGTGACATTTGATCATGGATGACATTGATCGAGTATTCATATTATAAACCAAAAGAACTAATAAACCAAAGGGTTTAAAATTATAAACTAAAGGAATTGGTGAACCCAAGGGACAACCATTACCCAAAAAATTATAAACCAAAAGGAATTGGTGAACCCAAGGGAATTGATTTAAACATTGAGACAATTGTTGTCACAATGCGGCGTTGGACCAACTATGACCATGGTTGGCCATGGGTGATTTTCATATTGAGACAATGTTTGTCATAATGTGTCATTTGATCATGGATGACATTGATCGATTATACATATTATAAACCAAAAGAACCAATAAACCCAAGGGTTTAATATTATAAACCAAAGGAATTGGTGAACCCAAGGGAATTGATTTAAACATTGAGACAATTGTTGTCACAATGCGACGTTGGACCAACTATGACCGTGGTTGGCCATGGGTGATTTTCATATTGAGACAATATTTGTCAAAATGTGACATTTGATCATGGATGACATTGATCGATTATTCATATTATAAACCGAAAGAACTAATAAACCCAAGGGTTTAATATTATAAACCAAAGGTATTGGTGAACCCAAGGGAAAGCCATTACCCAACAAATTATAAACCAAAGGAATTGGTGAACGCAAGGGAATTTATTTAAACATTGAGACGCATTGTTGTCACAATGCCACGTTGGACCAACTATGACCATGGTTGGCCATGGGTGATTTTCATATTGAGACAATATTTGTCAGAATGTTACATTTGATCATGGATGGCATTGATCGATTATTCATATTATAAACCAAAAGAACTATTAAACCCAAGGGTTTAATATTATAGTAAAGGAATTGGTGAACCCAAGGGAATTGATTTTAACATTGAGACAATTGTTCTCACAATGTGACGTTGGACCAACTATGACCATGGTTGGCCATGGGTGATTTTCATATTGAGACAATATTTATCAGAATGCGACATTTGATCATCGATGACATTGATTGATTATTCATATTATAAACTAAAGGAATTGGTGAATGTCAAGGGAAAACCATTACCCAACAAATTATAAACCAAAGGAATTGGTGAACCCAAGGGAATTTATTTAAACATTGACACGCATTTCTGTCACAATGCGACGTTGGACCAACTATGACCATGGTTGGCCATGGGTGATTTTCATGTTGAGACAACATTTGTCAGAATGTGACATTTGATCATGGATGGCATTGATCGATTATTCATATTATAAACCAAAAGAACTATTAAACCCAAGGGTTTAATATTATAAACCAAAGGAATTGGTGAACCCAAGGGAATTGATTTAAACATTGAGACAATTGTTCTCACTTGATGCGACGTTGGACCAACTATGACCATGGTTGGCCATGGTGATTTCATGAGACAATATTTGTCAATCGACATTTGATCATGGATGACATTGATCGATTATTCATATTATAAACAAAGGAATTGGTGAATGAGAGAAAACCATTACCCAACAAATTATAAACGAAAGTGCGTGAACCCAAGGGAATTTATTTAAACATTGACATGTGCATTGTTGTCACAATGCGACGTTGGACCCAATATGGCCATGGTTGGCCATGGGTGATTTTTTCTATTGAGACAATATTTGTCGAGAATGTGACATTTGATCATGGATGGCATTGATCGATTATTCATATTATAAACCAAAAGAACTATTAAACCCAAGGGTTTAATATTATAAACCAAAGGAATTGGTGAACCTAGGGGAAAATCATTACCCAACAAATTATAAACCACAAGAATTGGTGAACCCAATGGAATTTATTTAAACATTGAGACAATTGTTCTCACAATGCGACGTTGGACCAACTATGACCATGGTTGGCCATGGGCGATTTTCATATTGAGACAATATTTTTCAGAATCCGACATTTGATCATGGATGACATTAATCGACTATGGCTAAAGAAATTAGTAAACACTAATAATTTACCCAACGTACTATTCATAGTATAAACCAAAAGAACTAATAACCAAGGGTTTAATATTAGTAACCTAAGGGGAAAATAAGGTGAAGGATAAATAAAATAAAATAAAAAAAATACTCAAGTTGAAGAAATTAATAAACAGTAATAATTAACCGAAGACGTTATTCATATTATAAACCAAAAAAACTAATAAACCCAAGGGTTTAATATTATAAACCAAAGGAATTTGTGAACCCAAGGGAAAACCATTACCCAACAAATTTTAAACAATATTTGATTGTATGAATTTGAATTTTTTATACGACATCTCGAATAAAAATAAATAAAATAAAATAAATAAATAATACAGATTAAAATTATATATTTATTATTTATATCTATAAATTTTTTGATAAAATAAATAAATAATACAGATATCTTTATTATTATTTAAGTTTAAAAATATGAACATTATTAAACATTTAAAAGTTGAGAAAATATAAATTATTATTCACATTTATTATTATTTAAGTTTGAAAATATGAACATATGCCTATATTTATATATAAAATAAAATAAAAAACCTAATTAAAATGATTTCCAATTTATCGTAAATGAAAAAATTATTTTGAAAAAAAAAACATCACTAAAATTATATTTAAAATACATCACTAGTGTAAAGTTATCTATATTTGAGTGGGCTTAATGGTTAAAAGCATGTGTTTCAAGTTCAAAATCATGGGTTAGAATATGTATGTGTTATTAAACTTAGGAGTCAAATGGAGGTGGGTCCCTTGTCCCACAAACAAGAAGGTTTCATACACCAATTTAATGTTTATCTCAAAATAAAAAATTTCATCCAAATTTACACCCAAAATAAGATTTACATTTTGACTAAAAAATTAATTCCTCTCTTAACTTTGTAAATCCTGCATTATATATTCAATATAAAATTTGATGAAACATCTCAAAAAACAATCATATATATGTGTTTGTATAGTAGATAAAATAGTTTTAAAATGTTTTGTATAAATTCAAATCCAATCATTTTAAAAATTGGTATTATTTAAACCCTATACTATTTCTGAATGGTTTTAAAATTTAAATATAAAGCTGTTAGAAAGTTTTATTCTCCATAGTTAACATTACTTTTGTTTTCATTTCTTCACACATAATAGCAAATTTTATTCTCCATAGTTAATACTACTTTCGTTTTCATTTATTCACATATAATAGCTGCTTAGTTTATTTAACATGTGCATTTTACAGAATGTCGTGAAGGTTTCTAATTTACCAATCTTCTTCGAAAATCTTGTGCTTCAGAATTTTAATTGCACAGAATGTTAATTGCTTTGATGCTACATCGTTTCTTCTAATATTGCATTCTATTGAAATTCAAATGTGATTGCAATTGTCAATACAATATTGTCACTATCTATCGAATATTTACTTGACCAAATTTATTCCATTTATTTTGAACCTCCAACGACTATCACTCGATATATGTGTCTAACCAATCTGATATGGGATCCGATAAACCAACATTCAAATAAACCTTGAGCTGCCAGAGTATTCTAGCAAATGCAACGATATAGTTTAACAACAAGCATTACTAGCATATCTAATATTGAGTTTAAGATAGGTGGATAAAATAAGCTTGACGGACCTTTTAAAACATTCGTTTAAATAAAGCTGCACAGAACATTATATAAGAGCTTGGTGGTCCCTAGATCCTCATTCTGCTTGTGGTAAGTTCTGTCTTATCAAATGCCACAATTTAGTACAGTAGTAGATTATTTAAAAGTAGTGAGATCAAACACACGCATCTTTAAAATAATCTTGTAAACTTATGTGCTTATTCTTGACAGGAAGCCATCATCCATGTACTTTTTAGTCTTGAAGGAATGAGATCTCCATGTAAAATTTGTGTAAACCTAATAATGCAGGCGTCCTAAGAAAATAACAAGAGTTTTTCTTAACATTTGATTTTTAGCAATGCAAAAGGTTCACATAGAAACTATGAATTCTTATTAGCATTGGAGCTTTAGCAATGCGAAATGTTTGCATCTGGAAATTTTTTTTTGAGTTAAATTATCTTGCTTGGAGAAGAAGAATGTTACCCACAGACAATGGGTATAAATGACTACCTTGGCATGTATGGTATGATAAAATCTGTTACTAATGAAAGATGAAGCAGCGCTCACAACCTCAAGCCTAGCTTCTTCCAACGCCATCAGAATATCAGAGTACACAATATCACGTTCCAAAGAGTTCGTCCAGATCTGAACACCCGATCCCACAGACCTTATTTTCACTTCAGGGTATCCCCGATCTGATCCTTCCAAAGGCGGAAATTTATTGCAGAATTTCTCAAATGAAGCTTTGTCATTTCGATCCGACTTGACCTTCATTTCCTCTCTTTGGGCTGAAAGTTCTCGGATTTTCTGCTGTAGATGGCAAATGTGATTCACAGACTCCAGACATTGTTCGTTTTCCCTGAACAACAGAATATCCAACTTCTATTCAATAAAACCCTAGAGAATACTATTGATATCTCAAAACCTTAGATATTGAGCAGAAAAGACATACCCGCGTATCTTTTTCCGGGAGCATCGATCGAAGCCGTGAGAAAAGCATCTTCATTTCTTTACGCCGTTGTCTTTTGATCATTTTGTCATTCTTTATTAATGCCGTGACGGTGGTTGGTAATCTATTCCAAGAATGACTATTATTTGCAGAACTGGAATTGCAGACTATTGGCATTAGAGGATTCGAAGGGACAGCTAGGGTTTCGGAGTCGTAGCTATCTAACAAATAAAATATGTGCCAGAATGATCGGTATTATAACTCGATATAAATGGATCTTGCGTTGGTAGACATGGATCAGAATTATTCCATACGCTTTCGATCCTTAACCTAACGCACGATAACGCTCCACTCTGCCAATGATCCTTAACCTAACACACGATAACGCTCTCGTTCATCTTCCTATAACTGAGACTTCCCGCGTGTGCCATCGTTGTGCAGAATTTGTTACGCGTGGCACCGGGTGAGGATAATGGCCTCAGCATGCGCAGCGTCTACCAGCCACTTGGTATCTCATGTTTGCCACTTGGTATCTGTATCTTTTCAGAGTTCACCCTAATTTGATAGGTGGCGGTCAATAAATGGCATAGTAAATTTTTAATCATGTTTTGTAAAAAATTAATTTAAGTATGGTTTAAACATGTGATTTAGATATGCAAGGAAGTTACTTTTTTGAATTTCATCCATTGATTTAGTGGCGACGACCAGAATATACCGGCATCTTTCAATCTAGACCATCAGATCAAAAAGATTAATTAGCCTAATCACAAAAGATGCTCCTTCTGATAGGGGGATACACCTATCCGCGTAACTATATTATATAAAAAAACATTAGAAATTGAAAAATATAATTAATAAAAATACACATCCCTAATGAATAGAATATCAAATCTATCCAATATCTAAAAAAATCAAATTAGTTAACTAAATTATGTTATTAAATTTTAGAATATATAATGAATATATCAAATATATAACTATACAAAATATTAAACAATTTTAATGGCTATATACTATGCCATATAATTATATTTATATTAAAAAAAAAAAACATTAGAAATTGAAAAATGTAATTAAAAAACCACATTCCTAATGAGTAAAATATTGAATCTATCCAATATCTAAAAACTCAAATTGGTTAACTAAATTACATTATTAAATTTTGGAATATACATTAAATATATCAAATATATAACTATACAAAATATTAAACAATTTTAATTGCTATATATCATGTCATGTAATTTTAAATAAAAATAACATGCAACTTTTTGAATAATAACAATAAATTCCATATATATATATATATATATATATATATATATATATATATATAACTTATATTTTTTTGTTATTATAAATTCTTATAATAATATTTTTATTTTTATCATTATAAATTTTCATATTCATATATATATTTTAGGAAAATGTAAAAGTTTTTAGATGGCAAACAATATGGCATTGTTATTTAATCTTTAGCGCTTAAATTTTTAATCTTTACTTTGATTTAATTATATTTAAACTAAATTAAGCAGCAACTTTATTACAAAGAAAATCCTCATAGCCATGCTCAAACTCAAATTAACACCTAAAATCATAGCACTAAATTCAATTTTATAAATTTGCTTTAATTTAACCATATCTAATTCTAATATAAAACACGTGTAACTATATTATATAAAAAAACATTAGAAATTGAAAAATATAATTAATAAAAAAACACATCCCTAATGAATAGAATATCAAATCTATCCCATATCTAAAAAAATCAAATTACTTAACTAAATTATATTATTAAATTTTAGAGCATATAATGAATATATCAAATATATAACTATACAAAATATTAAACAATTTTAATGCCTATATACTATGCCATATAATTATATTTATATATAAAAAAAAACATTAGAAATTGAAAAATGTAATTAAGAAAACCACATTCCTAATGACTAAAATATTAAATCTATCCAATATTTAAAAACTCAAATTAGCTAACTAAATTACATTATTAAATTTTGGAATATACATTAAATATATCAAATATATAACTATACAAAATATTAAACAATTTTAATTGCTATATATCATGTCATGTAATTTTAAGTAAAAATAACATGCAACTTTTTGAATAATAACAATAAATTCTATATATATATATATAACTTATATTTTTTGTTATTATAAATTCTTATAATAATTTTTTTTATTTTTAGCATTATAAATTTTCATATTCATAATATTTTTATTTTTAGCATTATAAATTTTCATATTCATATATATACTTTAGGAAAATGTAAAAGTTTTCAGATCTAAAAAAATCAAATTAGTTAACTAAATTATATTATTATATGCAATTAATACTAACATAAATTCTTATTTTTTACTTTAATTTAGCTATATTTAAACTAAACTAAGCGACAACTTTATTACAAAGAAAATCCTCATAGACATCCTTAAATTCAAATGGAAACATTTAGCAAATCCTCATAGACATGCTCAAACTCAAATTGCAACAATTATTTCTAATTTAATTTAACTATACTTTATTACAAACAAATCTTCATAAACATCCTCAAACTCAAATTGCAACATCTCTATAATTACATTAAGCGACATGTAATAGCCGTAATAGCTATCCATAGACATTTCCAACATCACATTGCAACATTACTATATTTAAACTAAGCGGCAGGTATTTTAGGAAAATGTAAAATTTTTTAGATGGCAGACAATATGGCATTATTATTTAATCTTTAGTACTTAAATTTTTAATCTTTACTTTGATTCAATTATATTTAAACTAAATTAAGCAGCAACTTTATTACAAAGCAAATCCTCATAGCCATGCTCAAACTCAAATTAACACCTAAAATCACAGCACTAAATTCAATTTTATAAATTTGCTTTAATTTAGCCATATCTAATTCTATTATAAAACACGTGTAACTATATTATATAAAAAAACATTAGAAATTGAAAAATATAATTAATAAAAAAACACATCGCTAATGAATAGAATATCAAATCTATCCAATATCTAAGAAAATCAAATTACTTAATTAAATTATATTATTAAATTTTAGAGCATATAATGAATATATCAAATATATAACTATACAAACTATTAAACAATTTTAATGCCTATATACTATGCCATATAATTATATTTATATAAAAAAAAACATTAGAAATTGAAAAATGTAATTAAAAAAACCACATTCCTAATGACTAAAATATTGAATCTATCCAATATCTAAAAACTCAAATTAGCTAACTAAATTACACTATTAAATTTTGGAATATACATTAAATATATCAAATATACAACTATACAAAATATTAAACAATTTTAATTGCTATATATCATGTCATGTAATTTTAAGTAAAAATAACATGCAATTTTTTGAATAATAACAATAAATTCTATATATATATATATATGAATATGATAATTTATAATGCTAAAAATAAAAATATTATTATAAGAATTTATAATAACAAAAAAATATAAGTTATATATAACTTATATTTTTTGTTATTATAAATTCTTATAATAATATTTTTATTTTTAGCATTATAAATTTTCATATTCATATATATACTTTAGGAAAATGTAAAAGTTTTTAGATCTAAAAAAATCAAATTAGTTAACTAGATTATATTATTATATGGAATTAATACTAACATAAATTCTTATTTTTTACTTTAATTTAGCTATATTTAAACTAAACTAAGTGACAACTTTATTACAAAGAAAATCCTCATAGACATCCTTAAATTCAAATGACAACATTTAGCAAATCCTCATAGACATGCTCAAACTCAAATTGCAACAATTATTTCTAATTTAATTTAACTATACTTTATTACAAAAAAAATCTTCATAAACATCCTCAAACTCAAATTGCAACATCTCTATAATTACATTAAGCGGCATGCAATATCCGTAATAGCTATCCATAGACATTTCCAACATCACTTTGCAACATTACTATATTTAAACTAAGCGGTAGGTAGTCGCTACCTTGTAGCCTTGTTTCATGATGATTTGGATCATCGATTAGGTTGACAGTTCTCAGCGTTTGTATTGTATTTTAGTACACACTGACACATGTCCACTATTTTATGGAAAGTACGATCAGGTTCTCTGTTGTAGTCATTGTTCATATCCTATTTAACACAACTAAAAGGAAAATTAAAAATTAAAAATCGAAGTAACATGACCTGAAAAGCAAGATCTGAAGACGGAGGCAAACGACGTTACCTTTTAGTTTTCTTTTGGGCTGAGAAAATAACATTTCTTTTAATTTTCTTTTGGGTTGAGAAAATAGCATTTTCGATTACTGTGATTCTCATTACATTGCAAGTTTGAAGTCTATTAACAGGTTATTCATGTCATTGCAGTAGAAAGGAAGAAAAAACGTCGAGATTGAAATCACTCTCTCTCAACCTACTCGTTCTGTCAATGCTTGTACTGCACAAATTATTTATTGAGATAATTGGCAGGAACTTTAGCTTAGGAAGAATCAATTCGAAAATAATATTACAGTTAATCAATCGTTTGAATATGAAAAATGACTCTATGAGAAAGAATCAGAGGTTGAGCCTCCCTCGAGGCTCAACACAACTATAAATCTCTTCACATTATAGGAGGTGGAGATTGGAATTAAGAAACTGAAAACATGAAAGGCAAAAGACTTGGTTGAACTTCAAGCAGAGTACCTAAGATGGGGAATGAACACTCTTGCACTGCACATCATGGAAATATTCAACAACATTATTCAACAAGGATTCCCAAGAGACTAGACAACTAGCCTAGCAATATCCCTTTTTAAAAGTGGAGACATAAATAATTTTACCAATTATATAACCATTATGATTGATCCTTTGTTTGCAAAGCTTTTCAGCAGCATGGTAGAAAATACAATTGGGCAGAAGTAAAAGAAAAGAGGACAAAAAGACAAGCGGGTTTTAGGCAAAAGCGTTCTACAGTGGATATCACGTTGAGACACATTATTGAAAATGTTTGGGGGGGTAAAGAAGAAGTATTATGTTGTTTTGTTGACTTCAAAAAGGCATTTGACACAGTCCCTAGAGATAAGTTATGGCGTAGAATGGAAGAACTTGAAATTCCTTTGCACTATAGATTTATTGTCCATAGACTTTATGAAGAGGTGAAAGTCTAAATTAGGACCTCAGCGGGTATCCCCTACTCTTTTTGGTTTATATATTGATAAACTGGAAGAGTGGCTAAATTTGCAAGGTGGGGATGGAGTTCGGTTGGGAGAGTTTGTGATAAAGCTTCTTTTATATGTTGATGATCATGTATTGATCTCTAAATCGGCCCATGGATTGCAGATGCACTTACATTCCCTTGAGAATTTTTGTAGAGAAGTTGGGATGCAAGTCAATATTAGCGAGACCAAGATAATTATTTTCTCTAATAAAAAGAAGTAGAGTCAGCATACGTTCTTCTTTGAAGGCAAAATTCTTGAAGAAGTAAATGAGTACAAATCTTTGAAGGCAACATTCTTGAAGAAGTAAATGAGTACAAATACCTCAGGATTGATTTCAACGAAAAACTTAATTGAGAGGACTGCAAAAAGAAGAGAATCTTAGGAGGGTGGAAAGCATTATATGCTCTTCAAAACAGATGTAGAGGCAGAGTTATGGGATTGGAAAATGATTAAAGTGCTTTTTGGACTCCTAGTTTGTCTAGTGATATGGATGAGACAAAACTACACATGGATGCAAAGATGGAATATCTACCTCAATGCTTGTCCCACAAATAGCAAGGAGCTAAACAATTTTGTTATGGAGAAGTTTCGTAAACAGGTATGGGGAAAAGAGTTGGGTAGAAGGAAGAAGTACTACATTGAAAAATTCAACTCTACTTATGATCTCCAACAAAAAGAGTACATTGGAGCTAACATTCTGTGGAGGGAAAAGGTTCTTATTGCTCAATTAAGAACCAAATTGCATCAACTTGGGTGTGAAACAAGATGGTGGAAAAGGCCTAAAGAAGCTTGGGAAGAACGAGTGTGTACATTTTGCACGTCCGGGGTAGTGGAATCAGAAGAAAAAAAACATTTCATTTTGGAATGTGATGCATTCAAAGACATCAGAGAAAGTTATGGGAATATGTTAGCATTAGTTTCTTGGCATTGTCTTTCCAGCGATGGGATTGTTAGAAGGTTGGGTCAGCTCATCATCAATTTGAATAAGAAAAGGATTGAAATGTAGAAGGAGAAAAACAGAGAACTTATAGTTCCATAGACTATTTTTAGTCTCATGGACGTTAAAATTTCATTAATCAATAAAAAGACATGGCCACACCTTCAACTTGATATGACAAATTTATAAAGAAAGAAAAATATATGAATTTTGTTTCCATAAACTTTTTATAAGATTTTGTCCATAGACATATTATTTTTGTTGCCAGAATGGGATAGAATAAAAAGTCTTTATTGTGGCTTTTGTTGCCAGAATTTGTTGCAAGAATGAGATAGATTAAAAAATCCTTCATCTGATTTGCCAAAACTTGTTGCAAGCATGGGATAGATTAAAAATTCCTTCATCATATTTGCCAGATTCCTCATTAGGAGGAGGTTTTTGTTCATAAACATAAAACATTATAATAAAATATATTAATGTCAGTTCAGTATCAAGAAAAAATAATTAAACTAGACTTTTTAGGGTGAAAATGAAGGCAATGTCTGTTGAATTATTTTGTTAATTTTATGCTTGATATTAAATATATATATATATACTTATATATATATATATATATATATATATATATATATATATATACATATATATATATATATATATATATATATATATATATATATGTTTAATTTTGTTTCATATGTTAAATGGATTTCATTTTAATAAAATGCTGAAATTACACCTTATGATTTAATTTAATTTTTTTTTATATAATTTATTTAATTAAATTTTTTATTTTGTTTATATATATTTTTATAATTTTTATAATAAAAATAATATTTGTTTTAAATCAATATTAAACTAAAGATTAAATCTTTATATAAGACTTATTCACCTTTACTTAATTATATGACATAATTATAATAGTATAGCTTTTATATGATATAAATATAATAACATGACCCCATAGCTAGGGTTCTTGCTTTGCATTTAATAGCTAGGGTTCTTGCTTTGCATTTAATCTAAGAATTATTTCAATGTAAAGTTTATATATTTTTTTAATTTGAGTTTAAAAATAGATTATTATTATATTTATTTAAATAAATTTATATTTAAATATTTGAATTTATTTTTATGGTAAATTTAAATTTTAAAATGTTAAATTAAAATATTATTTTATTAAAGAATTTTTATTTTTTATTTTTATTTTTTTTAATTTTATTTAATGATATTGTAAATTTATTATATATATATCATTTTCTCATACATATACACAAACTAATTATTTAATTCAATTTGTCTATATGCAATTTTAGTTGTTTATTGTTTTTACATTAATTTAGCTATCAATTACTTTAAGTGATTAAATATAAATATAACTCAATTTATAACAATAACTAATTATATGAAATTGAAAATATTTATTGTTAAATACTTAAGATCATGAACTAACCTCAAATCTATCTCTAATTAAAACAATAATAGTTTTAATTCAAAATTCATCACAAAACTAAATGTTCTAATTCAAAAGTCATCACAAATTAAATTGAACTAAACACTATATAATCAAATCAACTTTTAATGAAAAAAAACAAAAACAAAAATGGTAGACAAAATTACTATTATAAATTATTTAAATTACATTTTTAAGAATTTATGAAACTTCTCTTATTAGATGCAATGTTCCACTTTGAAATATATAGAAGTATTATTTAAATTATATTTTAAAAAATTTCACTAAATTGCCTTATTAAATAACACATTTCACTTTAAGAAATATGAAGACTATTAAAAAATATAATTGTAGCTAAAATAATAAAATATAATAGTTAGCTAAATTATTCTTTTAGCTTACTTAGATTACATAATTTTTAATCTATTGGTTCTTGAAATACATCTTGAAATACTGTGGAAATATTTTAATGATATTTTTTCTCTTTCAACTAGAAATATTTTAATGATATATTTTTCGAAGACCTTGATATATAATGGTTAGTTAAATTATAATTTTATATTGTTTAAATGACATTTTTAATTTTAGTCTTTCTAAATACTTTATTCATTTTTAAAAGTCAAAAGATAATTAATGCAAATGTAATTTTTTTATATTTTTTTTGACAATACATTGGAATCTAATTATGTAAGTCAAGTTCAAATTGTTACTAGTCAATTTTACCTAAAATCAAATAAAAATTAATTGAAATATTATCAAATTATTATGCATTCATTATTTTAAAAAATAATAATTTTGTTAAAAATGATATCACCTAAAATTAATAATGTGATTGTGTTTTATTACATAAAACATTACAACATCAACATTTTCTTAATCTATTAGTTCATTTATTGTGCTTGATAAAAATCTCTTCTTGAGTTTTAATTTCACTTTTGTAGAACATATAATTTTTTGTTCATGTTCAATGTATTCATCGATTTTTGTGATGTTCATCGTTAGCATATTAATATGTATTAGCACAAATGTAATATTGTGTAAAAATAGATTTTGATGAGAGGTTATATATATTTGTTTGCAATTTTAGTTAGTAGATTTCCAATGCAAGATAACAACATTTTTTTCCACTTTTAGTAGAATTTTTTTTTTATTTGGAAGTATGGTTCTAGGGTTTTGGTTCAGACCTCTAGATACTATAAGTCAAAGGTCTGAAGTGGTTGGCAGTATTTTATGGCTACTAAAAAACACTTTGATGATACTTAAACTAAGCAAGAGTATCTATAAAGTAACTCTGGTTCAAATACAACACTTAGTTCATAACTTTCAAGGTTTAATAATTGAACTAAATAACCATGAACACTAGCTATGGGGCCTTGTTTATATTTGATCATTTTAATTCATTCAATAATTTAATGATTGTTTTCTATTACTTATTAATTCATTTTATTTGATAACAATAACTTAATTCAATAACATTTTCACCATTTATAATTGTATGAGTTGATATTTTTAGCTCTGCGTGCATGAGGACTGATTGCATGCTGATTTGCGCAACAAGGCTGTGTTCTTGAGCAGCGGCCTGCCCTAGGGTTTCGCCCTCATGGAGGCGCAGGGCTCACCCAAGGAGCCTCCTCCACCCCCTCCTCCATCTTCCACCATTGACTCCTTCAACCTGCTTCTGGCTAGTCTGCCCCAGAAGAAAAAAAGTGAAGCGGCCAAATTCGTGAAGAAACTTGAAGATATTCCGGAAATTTCTCTTCCTCCAGAGACCCCCATTCAAGTAGCTCTGTCCTTGGCTGATCGTGCCCTCGTAGGCCAATTCACTGGGCTCTAGCCTTCTCCAAATCTACCGAGAATTGGGTTAACAAGAACTGGGCTCCTCTGATCAAGCACAACGTTACCTCTTATTTCCTTGGGTGAGGGTTCTTCCTTTTTGAGTTCTCCTCAAAAGATGATAAGGATCTGATTTTCCAGAATGGCCCCTATTTCATGGGTCCTCAGGGCTTGTATCTTAAAAAATGGATGTTGGATTTTGATCCTACAGTCGATGTTCCCACGGCGGTCCCGGTGTGGGTTCGGCTCCCAAACCTCCCAGTTCATTGTTGGAACTGGGACTCCTTGAAGCACATTGGCAACGCCCTTGGGAAATTTATAGATCGGACAAACATCAAAGACCAATATGACTGTGCCAGAATCTGCGTAGAATTAGATCTAGAGGTGGGCCTCCCGGAGGCCATTAAAATCAATGTTGGCAGCTGGTCTCATGTGCAGAAACTTGATTATGAAAAGCTGCCCTTCAAATTCCGGAAATGTCATGTCTACGACCATTTTTCTAGAGGATGCCCGTCTAATGTTGAGGCAGAGAAAGGTAAGGAGGAGGGCTAGAACCAAGTCAAGCGTTCAAAGACTTCTCACAAAGCTCAAAAGCCTGGAGGCCCCAATGGCAAAGGCCCTCTTTAGGCCTCCGCTTAGAAGCCCCCTCCCAAAAGGGGGCAAGAAAACAAGTTTGACCCTCTAAGCCAGCAAATAGAGGATTCTCAGGACGTCGAGATCCAAAAACCAGTCTCCCCAAGAAAAGGCACTCCCTCCTCTTCTCTCAAGGGAACAAGTGTTGCAGAAAGCTCCAAAGGTATCCCCTTAAAGTCAAGGAGGAAGAACAAGAATCGGAAGATTCAAAGGAGGAAGGACAAATAGGAGAGTCTCAAGCATCGGTAAGGAGATCCACAAGAGGCCGCAAGACCAATAGGGAAAAAAGAGAGCAGGAAACGTATAAAGAAAAGCTTCAAGGCAGCCAACCAACTCTTGAGAAGTTGTTAGCTTCAAAACCGAAGATGGTGAGAAATCAGCCCCAAGGCTCCAAGGGAGCCCACTAGAAACATAAATAATGAAGATCATCTCCTGGAACTGTAGAGGTATGGGAAGTAGAGCCAAAGAAGAAGCCATTAGAGGCTTAATAAGGATATAAGTCCCTGACATACTTCTCGTCCAGGAGACCAAATTGGAAGACACAGTCTTCCTGCAAGCAAGTAAGAAACTCTGGAACAGAAGTGAAGCAAAAGCAATCTCTGCCCGTGGGGCCTCGGGAGGGTTGGGCACCCTCTGGAATGCCAGCAAGTTCTCAGTTATTTCTGAGACTCGGAATATTCATTGGCTGCTTTTTCAAATGTAGCACTTGGTTACAAAAGAGATTTTCTATCTCTTCAATGTGTATGTCCCACCCAATGCTGCAGAAAAAAAGGTCTGCTGGGATTCTATAAGAAGCCAAGCAGACCTAGTAAACTTGGAAAATATCATCATTGTCGGCGACCTCAATCCCACTCTTCTCTCGTCCGATAAGAGAGGAGGCAGCGTTGTTCGAGATTCGGCAAGGGAATGGGCGGAGGATCTAATGTAGGACTTGGAACTGTTGGACATCAAGCCAATTTCCAGTAAGTACACTTGGTCTGACAAAAGAATAGGTCTAGGTCATATTTCCGCCAGACTCGACAGATTCTTCATTCAAAGCTCCTTCCTTTTTCTAGGATTAGAACCTAGATTTCATATTCTCTCCAACAGCATCTCGGATCACAAACCCATTAAGCTTGAACTTCAGGCTCACCTTGACCTGGGCCCTATTCCTTTCAGATTTAGTCCTCTCTGGGCCAAGGAGCCTGACTTCATGCAATTAGTCAAGGATTGTTGGAGGCTGCCTATCAAAGGCTCCCCCTTTTTTTTCTGGGAGGGAAAACTCAGAAGAGTGAAAGTGGTCCTGAAACGCTAGGCCAAAATGTTGCCCAATCTGGCAACAGAAAGGAAAAAAATCCAAAGCACTCTAGATACCCATCAACTCCAAGTGGACGATGTTGTTATAACCAAAGAGATTTTAGACAAAGAGGCCCATCTATAGCAAAATTTCCATAAGGCCTGTATGGCTGAAGAAGAATACTAGAGGCTAAAGTCCCAAAGCCTTTGGCTTAAAGTAGGGGATAGGAATTCTTCCTTTTTCCACAAGCAAGCTCAGGCCAGGAAATGTTTCAACTCCATCTCCGAGATCAAGGAAGAGAATGTCACTCACAAGGATTTTGATAACATCAAGAAAGCAACCTTTTTTCATTTCAAAAGCCTGTATAGCGAGGACATGGATCCGGACCATCATCCAGATCTGCTTGATGCAGTTCCTCATTCAATTTCAGCCAACATGAATCTTCTCCTAGAAGCCAAAGTCACCAAGAATGAATTCAAAGATGCCCTCTTCACTATGGATCTCGACAAGGCTCTAGGACCGGACGGATTTTCAGCCAGGTTTCTTCAAGTCTGTTGGCTGGTAGTAGAAAAATATCTCTTCAAAATGGTCCAAAAATCCCAAGAATGCCAGAAAATTAGAGGCAGCACTAACTCTGCATTTCTTTCCCTCATCCCTAAGGAGAAATGAGCCTGCACCTTCAACAGATTCCGTCTGATCTCCCTTTGCAATATTGGTTATAAGCTAATTACCAAAGTAATTGTGAATCGACTGAAGCTCATCCTCCCCAAAATTATTCCGGAGAACCAAGGAGGCTTCATTCATGGCAGGCAGATTGTGGACAACTTCACATTAGTCCAAGAGGCAATCCACTCCAGCTTGCATCGCAATGAAAGAGGTATGGTTGTCAAACTTGATTTAGCAAATGCATTTGATCGAGTAAGGCATAGTTTTTTGTTTAATGTCTTGAGCAAGTTTGGATTTGGTGTGAGCTTTATAAATTGGATCCAGGCTTGCATCTCAGAGCCTTGGATTGCTCCTTTAGTGAATGGCAGAGCCGCTGACTTCTTTAAAGCCAAAAGGGGCCTTAGGCAGGGGTGCCCCCTCTCTCCTCTTCTCTTTGTCCTCCAAGCCTCGGTTCTTATTTTTCACTTAGACAAGAAGCTGCAAGATCAGGAAACAAATGGGCTTTGCATAGCAAGAGGGATTAAAAATATTAATCATGTCTGATTTGCGGATGACACCTTGTTACTGGGGGCTACTACTGTGCTTTCAGCCTCCACGTTCAAAGTAGTGTTGGATGACTTTTGTGAGGCCTCTGGCAGCGTTTTAAACAAGGGAAAATGTCACATAAATAGTTGGAACACTCCACCTAGCTTGCTTTCCTCTATAGCTAGATGTTTGGGCTTTGCTGCCTCCCCTTCCTGGTCTTCCTTCAAGTACCTGGGCCTTCCAATTTTCCTTAAAAGAGCCTACAGTAAAGATTGGCTTCCACAATTGGAGAAATTCAAGAGCAAGCTCCAAGCCTGGGGATATTCCTGGCTCAACATTGCTGGCAAGTTTGTTCTTATCAAATCCGTGCTAAACATCCTCCCTTTATTTCTTTTCTCAATTCTTCTTGCTTCTGTTAGCATACTTAGAAAGATGGAGGAGTGAATTCGTCGCTTCTTTTGGAAGGGAGGTAAACAGAGTGAAAACAAGTTGCCTTTAGTCAACTGGGAGACAATTTCCAAACCTCTATTGGAAGGGGGATTGAATTTCAAGAATCTCTGTGATCAGAATATTGCTATGGGGGAAAAAATTCTTTGGAAAATAATTGCACCCAAGCTAGGTTGGGCCCAATTAGCACTATGGAGAAAATACTTCAGTGGCAAATGTACTCGTTGTTTGGACAAACCGCTCCAATAACCCAACTCGCCCTTCCTAAAAATTTATGCCAAAGTCGAATCACTAATCACAGCATATGCATTCTGGATCCCCGGAAACGGTAAAAGAATAAATTTATGGACCGACAGAATCATGAATAATGACCCCTTGGCGGATAGCAGTTCTCTCTGTGCGCTGTGCAGTTGGATGGAGGAAGTGGGGTATAAACCCCTGTGGAATATTTCTGTTTGGCATGGTCCATCCTGGGCAGGCTGGAATCAAATTAATGTGCCACCTGAGCTGCAGCACGAATGGTGTACGCTGCTTGGCAACCTGCATGGTATGGCGCCCACCCTTGCACGTAAAAAAGACATGAGAGGATGGGGCTTGAATGCTAGGGGGTACTCCGTTGCGCTGGGATACGCCAAGCTGAGGGAGAGGCCTCACGTTCCACCAAATTCGGAGCCATGGAAAGGGATATTGAGCTGCCCCTCGTGGCCCAAAATCGACCACTTCTGTTGGCTATGATGCCACAGCAAAATCTTGACAGATGAAAATTTGCAAAAGAAAGGGTATCACGAACCTTCAAGGTGCACCGTGTGCAAAGAAAAAACGGAAAGTGTGATTCATTTGATGCTGGAATGTAGATTCTCGTTACAAATCTAGTTTGACTTGTTGTGCAACTTGAATCCCAACTTCGTTCTCCCAAGCTCCACTCCTGATTTGTTCACAAAATGGTTGAATAGGTACCCTGGTCCCCCTCCAAAAAATAAGGTAATCAAAGCCGCATGGTCCTCTCTTCCCAAAATAATTTGCTAGCAGATTTGGCTCGAACGGAACAAAAGGATCTTCAGAAATATTGAGCAGAACCCCAAAGCAGTAGAATTCAAGATAAAATTCCAATTAAAAGAATTCCTGAGAGATCTAAAATATGATTCTAGTCTTAGTCAACAAGATATAGACTGGGGCTCTTTCCTTGATCTATATTTTCAGAAAGCTGTAAGTAAGGTCTCCCTTCCCAAAGATTGGCAAATAAGGGAAACAAAAAAATATTTTCATGACTGGATTACAAATCAATCGAGACATTCCCTTTTCTTTGATGGGGCAGCAAAGGGCAATCCAGGAAAGGCTAGTGTAGGTGGTGTCATTTTGAAATCAGATGGAAAAAAGGCTCACTTCTTCACCTGGGGTTTGGGCCACTCATCCAGCAACCAAGCTGAGGCATTGGCTCTTTTTTAAGGCCTCAAGTTACTCAAAGCCTTAAATATCAGGGAAGCAAATGTTTTCGGAGACTCTCGGATCATCATAAATGCTATTGTGTCAAATTCTTCACCATTGGACTTAAGACTGGCAAGGCTGATTACTAGAATCAAAGACTTGGGAAACTCTTTCCAGAAGTTTAATTTCTTCCATGTGTTGAGAATCAATAACAAGGACGCGAATCTAGAAGCCAATAAAGCAGCCCTTCTTTCTACTGGGGACATGATGAGGGATGGAGAAGAAACATGGGAACCTATTCCTTAAATTAACTAGCTGTCATGTTTTACTGTCTTCTTCTAATTCAGTTCGTTTGTATCCATAAACTTGGAAAAAATTCTGAAATTGATCTCATAGTAGCATCTTTTAAGAGATGGAGGTCAAGCATAAGCCCCATAATTATCCTGAGTGGTGACGTGGTGAGGTACTTTGGGCTATGGCTCTACATTTTGTAAACAAAATTTTGACATTTAAGCCAAGTCTTCAATAATATTCCATAACCGTAAAAAAAAAACATTTTCACCATTTATATTATTAATACTTCCAATAATTACTTTATGGCTTATAGTTTATTTTAATAATTTATATTTTCTAGTTGTTAAGGCGGCTTTCACAATTTAAGTTATGATTAATACTCATTCTTATTATCTATTTGCTTTTTAGTTCTTAATGATACGTGGACTGTCCAACCCAAATGTCAGAGAGGATAAACATATAAACAATTTATTTGTGAAAGATTTAGACAATCAACATAATTAATAAAAATAAGAGTGAATCAAAATTAATATTAAAATCTAAAATATAACATAGTGAAACTAATAATAATAATAATAATAAAATTAAAATTAAATTTATACTTAAACTATTAACTAAAATACTAAATTAAAATAAAATAAATGAGATAAAATAAATCACAACTAAACTAATTATAAATTAAGAATTAAATTAATGTAAAATTAAATTACACATTTAATTAACCTAAAAATAGGTAACTAAAATTAATTATTAAAACAAAATTAAACTAACTAAAATCTAAAATAATAAAGTTAAAATAAAATTAGTGTTTTTTAATATTAAAACTAAACTAATTATAGATTACGCATTAAATTAATGTAAAATTAAATTACACATTTAATTAACCTAAAAATGGGTAACTAAAATTAATTATTAAAACAAAATTAAACTAACTAATATCTAAAATAATAAAGTTAAAACGAAATTAGTGTTTTTTTATATTAAAATTAAAGTAATAAAAAAAACATAAAACATAAAAAATAAGTCGAAGTTATAAAAGTCAACTAAGTGAATTAAAACTAAAGTTATAGTAAAACTAGACAATAACTAAATTAAACTAAATTTATTGATTTTTCTTATTTTTGCTATCAAAATCATGAGATTTGTAAATATTTATATAAGTAAATAAAGTTAAAATATAGAAATTAAATTTAAATAAAAATTAAATGAGTTTAGATGTATTTTTAACTCTATCAAATTTACAAGAATGAAATTTCTCAAAGTGCAAATCTCTTTTATGAATGTAAAGTTTGAGGAAATGTTTAAACTTCCAAGAATTTGATTTCTTCTAGACACTTGATAAATTCAAAATTAAAATAGATTTAATGTAACACCCCTCAATAAAAGTAAATATTTAATCTACTTTTACTATAGTAACTTAGTAAAGTGTGGGTTGTGTAGAAGCCTAGTGAGAATTTTAATGTTTAAAGTTTATTTTTTTTTAAAGTTGGTTGTGGCCAGCCAGAAAGTTTCATTTAGCAAACAGTTAGAGGAAAATTACTCCCACCTTAAAGATAAATCATCGTAGTTGGGGAAACATAGCCACGAGGGTATGAGAGGAAAATACCTGAGGCATCTCAAGGGAAATTGGAAAACACTGGATTCCTCAAACAGGATGTTATTCATGAGTTGGCCAATGGAAACCTTGAATCAGACTTGGAGTTTGTGATATCCTAAGATGGACTTGAGGAAGGGATGGACTTGAGGAAGGGCAAGCGCTTCAAAACATGGTATTCTTGAGCTGGTTGGCCAGTGAAAACCTTGAATCAGAGTTTGTGATGTCCTAAGATAGATTTGTTTGGTCCCAAAGGATTTAGAAAATACTTGGTGAGATCTCTGGTGAGATCTCTCTCAGCAATTATTCTGGAAATATCACTGGCACGGGCAGAGAACTAGTAAGGACTACCATTCTCGTTATTCTGGAGGAGTGAACTTTGAATTATAATATAAGTATATATATATACTTGACTAGTTATAGTACACTAATATAATCTATTTGAAGGAATTCGACGTAGAAATAACAAATATAAAAAAAAGAAGTTCGAAGAAAAGGAAAA
Source organism: Pinus albicaulis (assembly GCA_034641835.2). Taxonomy (NCBI): domain Eukaryota; kingdom Viridiplantae; phylum Streptophyta; class Pinopsida; order Pinales; family Pinaceae; genus Pinus; species Pinus albicaulis. The sequence goes on from CM076576.1 coordinate 966,052,435, forward strand.
TATGACAATCACAATTATGTATAGAAATAACTAAGTCAGAGAAGAGGCAATAAAAATTACTATGAATATACCACCATACTTACCCAACAAGCATGAGTAATCGATTTAGAAAAAGGCTTGAAGTTGCAGGTGGCAGAGCTAGATGGAGTCGAGGAAGCATTGCAAATGATTCGATGATGTGATGGAGGGAATACCCCTTAACCTCCTTGACTTCACCTGTATCATCCGATCTAACCCTAAAAACATTCACGACGATGATTTAGAAATTTTGCAAGCATCACATCAACCCCAAGTCCTCACCAGTGTGTGCCATTTGCACTTCGAGAGAATTCCGGAGGAGTCCATCGATTACAAGGTCATTATAACATCGTGTAAGCTATGCCGAGGAAAAACTTTGGTAGGGTTCTTAAATTGAATTTAAAATAAAATCAAGCGTGTAAACCATAAACATATTTGAGGGATCCCCGCTACGCGTGGCTGGATTTCCTACATCAGAGACCTTAGAACCAAAGGCTAAGTCCAATTGGAATAACTATAGAACCATAACATCATCCGCGTAAGATTCTTTTGATTTAACGAAAGGTAAAAGGAAAATATTGCAACAATATTTTTGCAATCAAGCAAAAACAAGTTATACATCATAAATTTATTTATGTGGTGGGGAATGTTACAAGTTTGTGTTTGGGATTGTTAGGAGTTGCATTTCATAGTGAAGAAGAATTGGAAATATGGTCACTTCGCGTCGCGTATTTCATAGTAAAGAAGAATTGGAAATATGTCATTTTGCTTAAAGGACAAAACTCTGCACCCTTACCTAACTCAATCTCGAGATATGGGTGTGTTTATGTGAGAAACCTTCAAAATATACTCTATTGTTTTGAAAAATAAATAAATTTGGGGACATAAATTGCCTATTTAAACTAATAATGAAAAGTGAATTAAAATAAATGTTTATGGGTAACTTCAGTTATAAGTTATAAAATAATGACAAGAAAAATTACCTACAAAGTGATTTATTGGGTGATTTATTTCACAATAAGTAATAACTAAGTCACATTTCATTATTGTTCATTCATGATATACAATGATGAGGATTCCTATGCACCAACAAATTAAAAGATGAATATAGATAAACTAAGTAAAGTAACATTCCTACACTATGGACATGTTTGAGAAAAGAAGGTGGGTGTTTCATGTAAGAGCCTTCTCAGGAATATGAGATTACATATAAGACGACTACATGTTAATGGTTAAAAGATGAGTGAAGAAAATCGTTGTTAATAATCTAAAATTTTGAATCCTATTTATGAATGGGAGGTAAGTTGAAAAGGGCGGAAACTACAATAACACTTAGTATGTTGAAAGCACTGCAAGTTTAAAACAAAAAAAACAAAAAAAACCTTGTAATATATACAACAAAATGTACAATATACTAATGTACCCAAGGAAATCAGTCGAGCATATCTAAGGATAACTCTTGTTCAAGTGAATGGGAATATGTGATGCCTATGATTATCAAACATATGTACAATATGAGTCAATGATGGGTGATTGGTGGAATGGTTGGAATCCTTTCAATTGACATGGCATATATTGACAAGGGTGACATTAAAAGATAAAAATTATATCTTAATAGTACACCTTAGGTATTAATAAATCAAAAGATACATATTACATGAGTGGTGCAAATAAAGCCCAAATGGAAATGAAATCAATGAACCCTTGCACTGGAACATCTCTTAAAAAGACAAACCACAGAAAGGATGGTTAGCACAAATCATAAGCATGGAAGACCATAATAGTCAAGTGGTTTGTAGAATTGCTGGATAAGATACATTATCCAATACCAACGAAATTGAGTTAGGATGTGACATATGTGAAGGACAAAAAAAGAAATCGTCTCTGGAATAATAAGTAAATTAGTGGAAGGGGTGTGGCAATTGTATCTAGTATACTCCCCGATTTTAAATAAATGTGGGAGTGCATCAGAACATGGTTATTGACATCCCGAAAGGTATATGAGATACATCAAAATTTAGTAAGTATTAAGTGCGTAAGAACAGAGTTCAAAATACAAAAATTTACAAAGGCAGGTAATGATCCTAAACCTAGAAATTAATCCAAATAATTTTGTATCTTGTGTATGCCAAAGGCTCAAGAAATTTGTCTGATATAGACTCACAATACTAAAATATAAATTAATTTGATAAAGGGTTTATTTTATAACCGCCTTTCCATTGGGAAGGCTAAATATGATTGAGACAAGATGACAATAGAAATTTCATTAGTGGAAACTACTGAGAATTGTAATTCTAATATCTAGAGATTTTAGGTGACTTAATACAAGGAGCTAACAAGAGTAAATGCATGCTAAATTGCATGGGAGATTCAGTAGAACTATAGAATTTGTGTGTGTGTGTGTGTGTCAAGGCCAAACGATACAGTCACAAATTATGATGGGAACTCTTAAACATGTTTGATGCTTTTCTTTAAAGTTTGGGCCAATATTATAAGTTAAAGGACAACATAAGAATATATGTGTATGTATGTGTGTGATATGCACATGACAATGAACATGTATATTAAGTATATAAAAGATTACATTGACTTAACATGCCTTGACAAATAGGCAACCAGTTCATGTAAATGATGATTAGAAATGTCCAGATAGTCGAGTAAGATAACTAAGGAATATGACATCTAATTATAAAAAAATTTAAAGTTAAGGAAAAGAAAATGTTGAGAACACTTTAGCAGAGGTGTTACTTATTAACATGGAAAGGGCAACATGTCACTAGTCAATGTTACCTCGGAAAATATCTCAAATATGACTTTTATAGACATAAATGAGATTTAGTAAGGTAAATGACTAAAATAAATTGTTTCTTACAAATCACCATATCTAAATAAATAAAACAAACCAACAAACATATTAAACTAATGTGTTGAGAAGGTGGACAAGTACTGAAGGTGAAAAAGGGAAAAAATGATATTCCCAGGCACCTTAATCAATAATTGCAGTGCATAAACCCCAAGAAGAGGGTTAAGAATAACTCATGAGTAAGACAGGTTAAAGAAGTACTGTTGCGGGATTAGGTGACATGAATTTATTTTTTATCTTAAGTATGACCTATTATTCCAAGTTGTGTTCCTAATTCATCATAGTGACTCATGTGGTACTAAGGAAGAGAAAAAGGAAGGCAATGGAATTAAAAAACCTAATTAAGACTTTTACATGAAAATAGTGATGTATAAGTAATGTGGACGAGACCATGTCCATATGAACAAAGAAAAAATACAATACTCATCCTGAAAATATTAAATTGAAGTGTTTGTTCAACAAACTTGATAACGCTTGTTGTGGAATAATCAATACTTCATGATATGAGGGTGTATAAAGAGTTTAAGTGTATGACTAAACAACATCACAGATATGCAAACATAAATGGAAAACCATACCTACATAACTCTTAGTTAAACTAACATTGTACTGCAAATTTTCATATAAAATTTGAACAACCACATAGTATTGAAAAAGCTCACAATAGATATTGCGAGATAATAAAAATAAACATATAAGCAAACATAAACTTCTACCACAACTTCTATTCATTTTACATGTTAATATTTTCTTTAAAATAACACAAGTACACGCATAGAAAGATGTGTAGGTCAACAATGTATCACAAAAATAACCACTATATCGAATCTCGGGTGGTTGTGTGCAAATGATTTAAATGAGCAACATATCTACTATGATAAATGGAAATATATGTTCTGGGAGAGAATAACTCTCCTCTCTAGCACAGTACCAATAGAAGAAAGATTTAAAACAAGAAAAGATGATGACTATAAGTATGACTAGGATGAAATGAATAATTATTCCCACATTGAGTTAAGATTGTTATTTCTTGTGACAAACTATGAGATCTTATAGGTGATGTTATAGGCCATTTTGTCACATATGGTCAATAGGCCTCCTAATGGGATCAATCAAAATCCTTTTCCCCCTTGTCATCATCATTGCACAAAACCTTAAGTATGCCTCTTTCTTTCCCTATATTTCTTTCCAGAAACTGCATCATCTAAGTAAGTTTTAGGACCAATGCTCCCTGGCCTCTTGTTGGACTATGTTCACCTATAGGTTTCCCCACCATGGCTTGCGTTTATCACCTACAGGTTTCTCCCATTTTCACCTACGTTGGTTTTATAAATTTGGGAAAAAGAGAGAGAATCCCAAAGCCTCCATTTCTAGAAGCTTGTAGGATATGTTGTAACCATTTACCTCAGATAAAAATATTGAATTCTATCCTATCCTACCTTGGAGTTTCCATCCCTTATCTTTAGATCTCATCCTCCCATCAAGAATGGATCTCAATCCCTAGATTGGTAAAAGGATAAGAACTCCCAACTTACCTCACTCCTCTATATATTTACAACCTTCCATATGCAAGAAGTTGGATTTTGGAGAGTGATTCTACCCTTATGTTGTTGTTGTGAGAAAAATAATTTCATTCATTTAAGGTGATTGGAGGTGCACTTTGTGGCAAGGAAAGGACAAGTCAACTTGGAGGAGCTCTTCTACAAGATTGACACCTATTTTTAGTTGTAACTCACTCCATTTATATTAATGCAAAGAGTTCTCTATTTTTTTATATATGATGTTTTTATTTCATGTATTTCAATACCATGTTGATCTATTGAATAAAGTGATTAGATGATGTTGCATAGATCTCCTAGTTTCTTGGATTGTGTTGCCTGACTATGAAAGTTCTAATTTTGGCAATCGGAGCTAGGATTAGAGCATTCAAGAAAAAGAAGGAGAAAATCATGCGATAAATTCTAGGTAGCATTCATCTTGTCATATATTTACTTTAAGGAAAACATTAGGTTCCTTGTCTCTTTGTTGTTCTAGGTTAGACCACCAGACCTAGGGGAGATACTTCTGTCTATAGTCATAAATACCACATAACAAATTGGTGACTCCACTGCGGACAGGTATATTCCTTTGATGGTTTTTTTGTCTTTAGTGTTTTTTTCACCTCTTCTTCAAACCTTCACTATCATCTTCAGTCAAGAACATACCTGGGAATACCCTTCATTGAGTCTCAATTGAAAAATTTGTATCAGAACTCCCTTATTCTTCACCAATGCTCCTTCTGGTCAAGGGACAGAGCGTTGCAACTGTGCACAACCCTCTTTTTTACTGTGTTGCAAGGCAGTGGTTCCTCTTTTGTACCTGCATTGGCCCCTGTTCTTGTATGAATTTTCCTTTGTCTTGATTTTCTCTTTGATCAGCATGCTTCTAGCTACACTTCTTGAGTCTTGAGTTTCTTGTGGTCCCTCTGAAACCTCCATTTGGTTTGCATTTGTGTTTGATTTCCTTTGATAAGTATTTCTTAATATTTTCCTTTCTTCTTATCATTAGGTTGCTTGCAAACTGATTTTTGTTTGATCATTGAGTGCTTAGATGAATTGGTGTTCTAGTCAATGTTCTGAAAATCTTGTTTGAATGAGTGATTAAACTTTGCATCTTATTTTTCATCATTTTTTAAAATTAAGTGGAATTGAAAAGAAAAATATTTGCATTTGCATCTACCGTTTTGTGTGTGAAATTGGAATTCCCTAGTGTGGTTGAATTGTGTATGAATGTTAATCACCTCTGAGTGACATCACATTTTTGATAAGATTTTGTTTCGTTCTTTCTTTCTTCTTGTTAATTTGGGTTTGCATGCATAGTTTAATTGTTGAATTTGAAAAGTAACTTTTACATGAAATTTAAAGCCTGTGTGGTTTATTTTCATCAATGTTCAGTTGCATTCATATGTGTATTTCCATTTGAAACACTAAAAGAAAATAAAAGAAAAGAAAAATAATTATTTGTGTTGCATATAAGGCTTTGATTTTGATTGGAATAGTGAAGTTGAGGAGATCAATTGTTGCATATCTTGTTTGTTTCATTGTTGATTGGTTTTTTTTCCCCTACTTAGTTAGGCCTTTCATTTTTAAAATGAAAATGAAAAGAGTTATTTTTGTCATATTAGTTGCATCATAGGTGTGTTCAAGTAACATCGAGTTTTGAGCCTTGAAATAGAAACAAAATTTGAGATCAACTCTAAAATTCATCTCAATTAACCTAAGGATCATTTGGAACTTAACGACACATTTAGAGTTCTAAGCCATAGACATGTTTTGGCGTCATTAAATGTAGGAGTTGTCGTTGTTTTCGAGCATTGCATCCCGAGGGTGATATCCCATTACAAAAAATTAAGTGTATAGGATCGTACTTCACGTACCTTCGAGTATATTGGATGGTGCTCCACGCATGAAAATTATATGGGAACGCTCTCATCAGACAATTACACATTAGAAAACACTACTACGGACTGTACTCCCATGTGTCGTCGAGTATATTTTGGGAGTCCCCTATAGGTTGTTATCCTGCCATAGGTAACCGAGTCTACCGCCTTGTATAACATGATACACTGAACACGACATTTGGTGAGATTTCCTGCACGTACATTAAGCCCTTGGTTCACCAAGGTGTATATTGCAGTTTACAGTGACTAGTTAAACATTTTTGCCTATTTGTCCCTTTGTTTTGTTTTTTGTCTTTAATTTCTAAAATAAATTAAATGACCGCGGAATAAAATCCTCACAGTGGAATAGCTCCTTAGTGGATCTTAGGTTGAGACTAATGACAACATTTCCTGAGTCTACCAATCAAGGAAACCCCTTGGATAGGAATCCTAGTCTTTTTCCTCCTTTTGGGAATATTGGTGCTCCTTATATGGAAACGTTGTCCCTTCCTGGATTTACCATTGGTTTGCCAATTTGGTTGTTTTTGACCACTATGGTTTTGAATGTCAAAACTGCTCCTCAACCAAGTAGTCCTCCACCTGAACAAGTTGACCCTTTTCCTTCTTCACTTGTTGTTTCTTCATCCCATTCTTCCTCCTCCTCTGGTGAAAGTATTGATTCTAGTAACTAGAAATCTAAGAAGAAGAAGAAGCAAAATAAGCAGGGAGGAAACCAAGAAACTATTGCTACATATGCAACTAGTATGAAGGAACCTTCCAATCAGCCCCACAAATTTAAATTCCCTTGCAAGTTATGTAAGGTGGGCCGCAAGTTATGTAAGGGTGACCAACTTCTTATATATTGTCCTAGTATTCCTAAGGTGTTAGAAGTGTGGTCCACGGGCTCACATTAGCCTTTGTCGTCAAATTTTGGAGATCATGATGGTGAAAACCCATCAACTAGTGATAGTAACGTCCAAGGGAAAAAGGGTAAATTCAAGTTTCCCTGTAGGTTATGTGAAGGGAATCATCCTATTCACCTTTTTCCTCATCTGGATGAAGCCTCAAAAGTGTCGAACAAACTTACAACTTCTCAGTCGCGTCTTCCAGTTGGTTACCGAAAGCTTTCTCCCAATCCTCCACTAGTTGATAAAGTGATTGATCAGAATCCATCTCCAGTCAATCCCACTCTCTCTGAATGTGAATCTCATGAGTCTATTCACTACCAACCATTGGTAGAGAACATGGTTGACTCGATTCCACCTACATTTCATCATGCCTTTCTCGTAGAGAGTGAAGTTCATACCACTAAGGTTCCTTTTGTTTCTTCATATTCCAATAAACCAGGGGGAAATCCTCTCATTACCATGATACAGGGGGGAAATATCCTCGTTCCCATAGCATAAGGGCGCATTTCCCTCATTTCCACAACACCCCCTCCAAGTATGATCACTTCTTTTGATTGGAGTCAACTAGCAGGATATCTTCTTCCTTCTTACGTGCCCTTCCAAATCACAATGAAAAATTATAATATAGTTGTATATGGAACAACCGTAGATGAAGCCACATCTGTTAGTATTATGTCTTAGACTGGTTGGAAATATTTAGGTTCTCCATATCTTGTGCCCATTACCCAGAATTTATTGGATTTTAATAGAGGAACCAATCGACCGTTGGGGATCCTTCCTCAGTTGCCTATTAATTTGGGAGGAAAGACTATATATATAGATGTGATGGTAAGCCAATGCCCTTTGGATTTTAATTTAATCCTTGGGCATGACTATGTTTATGTCATGGGAGCTCCTGTCTCTTCACTCTTTTGTGTGATGTGTTTTCCACATGAAGGAAGAATTGTGACCATTGACCAGCTTTCATTCATTGGTCCTAATCTGACTCCCAGTCAACTAGCATCCCTAAATGATCCTTAAATGCAAGTAGTATCTCCCTCGCCACTAGTTAATTATGTGGCAACATGTTTCATGCTTGCGTCTACTGATGATCTAGTCGGTGATATATTACATCATGTACTCGAGGAATTGGAGCCTGATCTTTCCATTAGATACCTTGATATGTATCCCTTCTAGAGAATTGTTATCCTATCTTATGAGAACCTCTTAGAAGCCATGGAATATTATGGGCCATGTTCAAGGTTTTTGGAGCAGATTTCCTTGTCTTGTGTCAAGCTCATTAAAAAATGAAATAAGGTTCCAGAAGAAAAGTTCCTTTTCTTGTGTCAAACTCCTTAAAAAATGAAACAAGGTTTTCAGAGAAAAGTTAATTTCCTTGTGTCAAGATCCTTAAAAATTGAAACAAATTTTTTCAAGCACAATTCATTTTCTTGTTTCAAGCTCGTTAAAAAATGAAACATAGATCCCCTTCCAATTCAATTCTTTGATTAGATCTCGTAAATTCCTAGTCGAGTCTTTCACTTGATCTCGTAAATGAACCTTCATTCCATCCACCTATTAGAAACTAGTAGTCTTCTTAGGTGATTGAAATGAAGCTTGGGGGGCATGTACCTTGAATTGATTCACTATGCTAGGGGCATGCAAACCTATCTCAAACATATTTTTTCTCTATGTTTCAAGTTTGTCTAAAAATGAAACCAATTCCAAGTATAGTTTTTCTCATGTTTCAAGCTTGTGTAAACATGAAACCATAATAATACTTTGCTTCTCATGATTTCCATTATTATCAGCTTGTTTTTTCCAAATGAACCTTGGTTTCTCATTCCATTGTCACCATCTGCTTGGCCAATCATACACTTTCACTTGGTTGTTTTACCCTTTCATGAGGAACCGCTACAATGAGTGGTATTATTAGCCAGCCTATTGACCTCTACATGTTTTGTGGATTTCCATCATGACTAGAACCAGTTTATACCCTTTATACCACTCGTTCCTCCAAGTGGAGTTCTCTTTCAGCTCTTTTCATACTTCCAAAATATGAAAATATTTTCAAGCACTTATCTTTTTGAACTTGTAAAAGTAAATTAAAAGACATCTACTCAATATAAATTTAACCCTTTTACAGACTGAGATAGACTATTTACGAAAAAGGAATAACTTAGTCGAACATGGCTAATAGTTTCTGTTGGGTATTGTTTTCTACCTTTTCGAACTCAAGGGACTATCATTGAAAATGCGGCAGATGATGGAGCTTAGTGAAATGAAGTCGCCTTCACTAAGTGGGCCCGCAGGCTATTTTTGGCGCAAAGTCTATTTTTTTAGACATATGGAGCATGATGCAGGGGGTTGCGGTATGCTATTCTTGGAGTATTGGTCATGTTGGTAAAAATAGATGGACCTCTATTTTTTAGACATTTAGGTCGAAGTCTATTTTTAAGTTTGCCTATCCTAAAAATAGGGAAGTCAAATATTATTTACCCTTAATAATATTTGGACTCTAAACTTCAGTTTACTCTCTTGGAGAGCTTCAGTTCGAGCTACAGAAGTGGCTCATGCATCTGACAGAGGAATTACGCTATTCCTAAGGGTTTGGTGAGCTCATGCATGGTTGACTTTAGTTAGGACTTCAGTGGCAGAAGTTTGGTGGAGTTGATGAGGCAGTTGGTGGAGTTGTGTTCGGTTTAACTTAGTTGAACTAGTTGAGATTAGTTTAACTAGCTAATCAACTAGTAATGAGTGGAGTGAATTAAATATTATTTAATTCATTAATTAGTAACTCATTGTTCAACTCAAGAACACATCAGTTCACTACAGTGCATGGACAGTTCAGTGGAGACCAGTGAAAGAGGTAGATGAAAGGGTGGAGTTAGCTATCAGTGGCGACATCAGTTGTGCATGAGATTTGCACCACACTTGGAGAAATTTCCCATGATGATTGCGCTGTCAAGCCAAGGAGATTCGAACCTTGGATCTCTCATTAGACCAACCGTGATTGCGCAATAGAGGCAGGCAATTAGTGGATGAGTTTTGAACCTGTGACTTGTTCAAAACCAAGCTAGTTTGTGTGTAACTTTATGAGATAGTACTGAGTACTTGTGAGGAGTATTGTGCTATGTAATGTTACATGTTCTCTCCATATAATATACAAAATAGTTGAGGGGTTTTCAGCTATAAGCTTTCCCCATTACATATTGTGTTTATGTGCGCATGCGACTGTTTCCATTTCCGCAAATTGATGACGATCGTAGAAGAGATTAAGTGTTGCATATGAATTCTCAATTAGTATGTGACTTGTGGATAATCTCAGGATAAATATCTATTATTCAACAAATTTCTACACTATCTACGAAAATAAACATCTGGAGCTTTCTTTTTTGCCTCTTTTTCAAACTCTCTAAAACATGAAAAATATGTCGAGTTTTACCTTCGATGGACTCGTTAAAAAATCAAAAAATGATGGACTTGTCGAACATGACAAGACCGAACCACTCCTTGTTAGGCTTCATTAAATATACTTGGAGGGATTCATCTGAAGGGTGACCTTATAGATCAAGCATATGTTATCCTCCTCAAGCTTGTTAAAAAATAAAGAGGTACTAACCAGTATGGTTGGGGAAATTGGGAAAACAGGGTACTCCATTTGATAATGGAAACGAGTCGCTCTTGAACACGACACTCTTCCACTTCATCTTTATGGTTATTGGGTTGGGTAATCTTCTTATCTTTCAGTTCATCATACCTTTTCAGAGCCTCCATTTCAATTTTGGGTCAATGATGCCAAATCCATTCAATGTCGTCAGTGTGTTCAAGAGAATTCATTCAATTGATATCCGTTACAATACTCTTAAGCCTTCATTCCATGTTTTCCTTTCCTGATCTAGTTTTGTATTAGTATCATTCTGTCTTAATCATGATACTCATTTCATTTCGTTGATGGGGGATACATCAAGGCCCTCCTACGATGAGTCACTTCATGTCGACATTAGCACATTATCGAGGAAGTTGACTTAGAAACAACCCTTTGGTACCTTGGCCCTTGCATACATCAATGGAAAGTTTCCTCGCTCTCAGCAATAGGTTTACATCATTTTCCTTCAACCGAAATACTTTGTGTAGTGTTTGACATCAAATCATTTATTCACACCTTAGATATTGTATTGTAGTACCTTGAGAGCCATTAACATCATCAGTGGTTTATCTCACGCCTGTTAATAACTTACATCCTCAACTGATAATCAGATGGTGTCTACCATGTTCGACTTCATCGCATTGATTTATATGATTAGACTCTTACATTGGTTGGTTGTGTGAATGAGATAGAAGACCCCATATCTAGTTTTGTCCATCCAGGTTGCGATTTTAGGAGTTATACAAAGATCACAATGTACGATGACCATGATCATACAAATAGTCATCCAATTGTGGGTCCACCAATTGTCATTTATGGACGGGTCTTTTGATTATTGTACATGTGATTTTAGCTTATGTTTTGAGTATGGGTATGCCTCCCTCACGAAAATATGTCATGATATAAATGTATTGTAACTGATAAATATGCCAATTGTTCTTGATCCCAACTTGTCACAAGGTAAAACACTTCAGTCATCAGTCACCATTTCTGACTTTACACATTAGGGGGGAATTTTTTATAGGAAATTTTGCCACATCTAGTCAATTGGCCTCCTAATGGGATCAATCAACATCATTTTCCCCCTTGTCATTATCATTGCACAAAGCCCTAAGCATGCCTCTTTCATTCCTCGGAGTTTCTACCTGAAACTGCATCATCTGAGCCAGTTTTGGGACCAATGCTCCCTAGCATCTTGTTGGACTACATTCACCTACATGTTGCTCCACTGTGGCCTATGTTGATCACATACATGTTGCTCCCCTTTGCACCCACATTGGTTCTATAAATTCGAGAATAAAAGAGAGAATCCCAAAGCCTCCATTTCTAGAAGCTTCTAGGATCTATTATAACCATTTACCTCAGATAAAAATCTCAAATCCTATCATATTATGCCTTGGATTTTCCATCCATTATCCTTAGATCTCATCCTCCCGTCAAGAGTGGATCTCAATCCTTGGATTGGTAAAAGGATAAGAACTCCAAACTTACCCCACTCCTCTATATATTTACAACCTTCCATATGCAAGAGGTTGGATTTTGGAGAGTGATTCTACCATTATGTTGTTGTTGTGAGAGAGATCATTTCATGCATTTAGGGTGATTGGAGGTGCAACTTTGTGAAACAAGGAAAGAGCATGTTCAACTTGGATGAGCTCTTCTACAAGATTAACACCTATTTTTGGTTGTAACTCACTCCATTTATATTAATGCAAATATTTATTTGTTTTCCTATACATGTGATCTATGTAGATATTGGTGGCCACCCACCTATTCCACCTAGACCACCAGTCAGTTTCATCGGTTTCCTTATTTATAACAGAATTTACTATTTTTAGTAGTTTTTCGCGTCCTAAACTTCTAGAGCAGTTTTGACCCCCTAAATGTCATTTTTTTGAGGTTTGTATTAGACCCATAGCCATAGGAAGGGGCCTATGAAAAACCATGTAGTAATTGGAGAGATATTTCTGACGATATAACGTATGCGCCAAACAGAGACATTATGACCAAGTTACGACCCCAAGAAGTTGGTTGCCCAACTAACCCCAATGGAGCCCACACACTCTTGGTGTTCCATATCCTGGGGTTAGGGTTTTGGTTGTTTAGGGGTTTCCCATGTTGTTCAATAATAAAAAGGTCCTTGAACCTCATTGTAACATAGGTCAAAGGCATGTAGCCACCACATCTCTTCTCAGAGACAAGATACCATCACCCGAGCTAGTTTATTTACATTATGTCTGTAAGCTTATTTATGTTATTTGATATTAATGAAATTAAGTATATTTTCCATTTCATCTATGTGTTTATGTTTATTTATGTATTTTATTATTTTCCCCATAAATCAGGATCAGTGGTATCAAAGTGGTCTTCTCTTTCTCTATCTTTCTTTGCATATCCCCAACGAGATCTAGGTATAAGGAGTTAGGGCTCGATCTGGTTGAACCTTTGCAAGATCAGCCTCGCAAACCCCGATGACCTCCCATGGAAAAGGAAAAAAAATATGAGGGAGTAGAAGATCCTGTCAAAATGTTGCTCGAGGAGGCCCTCGAGAAACAAAGGAACGCGATGATGGATAACTTTTCCTAGATCCTTCGAAAATTACCCACCGACGATGCATCTTCATTCAATAGCCACTTTAGAGGTGCCACTCCTTCTAAGGTACAATTTAACTTTGACATTCCTATATTTTAGGGCCAAATATATGCAGACATCATAGATAGATGGCTAAATCTATTAAAAGTATATTTTTTGGTTCATGATTTTTCCAATCCGGAAAATATTAATTTTTCACTCCTTAAAGATGCCCCCTATGTCAAGGACTGGTGGGAAACCTACTGTGAGAAAAATTACAAGTGGGAATCCTCCCTGTTATCGGAAAAATCCACTTGGAATTCTTTCTGAGATGCCATCAAGGAACAATACAAATTTTTTCCATACCCTGCACACAAAGTTGGGTATCAAAGATTTAGAGAAACATTTGGTGCTTAAGTACTGCAGTTGTTGCACAAATAAATCCAGGAGGAAATGGAGTTCCTCAACATCTCCTCTCTTTGTGCAACATACCAGTATGCTGCCAATATTGAGCAGCAATTCAAATAGAAGAAGTGAGACTTTGTATCTGTGAATCAGAAGCAAGGGAAAGGTGCCCCTAAACTGCAACGGAAAGGATAAGGCCAAGGTAGGGTGGCCCAGTACAACCCATCGAAGCCGCAAGCGAAGAACACTACCACGAAGCCAAAGAAAGACGGGGGAAAGTGGTGTGAGTTCCATCAGAGCTCCACTCACAACACAAGTGAGTGTTGGGCCAAGAAGTCACTAGTGGCTGAGCTGAAGGCTTCTAAATTAGATACATGTTATGAATATAAGTTAGAACCTGACAAGGGGAATGATAAAGGGAAGCATATTATCGATGCGGAGCCTAGTGCCACCGTTGCCACAGCCAAGATTCAGAAGGAAGAACCCGAAGATTTAGAGGAGGGGGAGCGCCTCTTCCATTCCCAAATGTGGGTGAAGGGTTCTTTGCTGCAGTTCATTGTCGACAGTGGGAGCCAAAATAACCTCATTTCAGTAGAGGTCATGAAGCGGTTGGGCCTGCCAATCACAACACACCCATAACCATACACCATCTGGTGGCTTCACCAAGGACAAGATCTCCACGTCAACAGGTAGTGTCGCCTTACCTACACCATCAAGCCCTTCACAGATGAAGTATTATGTGATGTTGTTCCTCTTGAAGTTGTGATGTATTACTAGGCCAACCATACTTGTGGAAGCGACATGATGTGTATGAGTCTTGACCTCGCACTGTTATTTTTACTTTGGGTAATATGTTGTACATGATACCAAAGGTATCACTGCCTACTGCCATCTCTTTGATCACTGCGAAGCAATGAAGTAAGATGATTTCCCAAACTTGGAAATTTGTTTTCCATATGATCTGTCCTCAGGGCAAGAAGAATATTGTGGCCATGACCTCTAATAGGGCTCCTCCACACGACAATAACAGATGGACAACATCGTAGAGGATTACGAGGACATATTCACCTCACCTGTAGGGGTGCCTCTACACTGTCAAGTCAAGCACTCTATCAATCTAATCCCACGTGCATCGTTACCTAATGGACCAATATATCAATGCTCTATTCTGGAGAACGAAAAAATAAAGAGGCAGATTCAGGAGCTGCTGTAGAAAGGTCACATCCATTCGAGTTTGTTGCCCTGTCAGAGCCCAATCGTGTTGGTGCAGAAGAAGGATGGGACTTGGAGACTCTGTATTAAATATCGAGCACTAAAGAAGATCAATGCCCTAAATAGATATCTAATCCCATGGATTGATGACCTTATAGACCAACTCAAGGGGCCAAATATTTCATCAAGATTAACTTGAATCTCGGGTATCACTAGGTACCAATCGAACCCTCCGATGTGTGGAAGACTGCCTTCAAAGCCAAGGAGGGCCTTTTTGAATGACCGGTCATGCATTTCGGGTTGAAGAATGCTCCCGCAACATTCATGAGGTTGATGGACGACATATTGCGACCATTCAATAACTCATTCATGGTGGTGTATTTGGATGAAATCCTGATCTTCAACCAGAGTTGGGAAGAGCACCTCCACCACATTCGACAGGTCCTCCAAACACTACGACACACAAGTTGTGTGCCATTTTGGAGAAATGAAATTTTTGCATGACCCAGGTTCAATATCTGGGCTACATTATTGATAAGCCGGGGATGAATGTGGACCCAACCAAGATCCAAGTCATTCGGGATTGGACAGCCCCAACCACTCTAACAGAGCTCCGCATCTTTCTGGGTCTTTCCAATTTCTATCGCAGTTTCGTGTTGGGGTTCTCTCATATCACTTGGCCTTTGATTCAAGTAACCAAGGGAGGAGCAAAAGAAAAATTCTTTAGTCTGAATCTCAACAGAAGGCATTCACAGAGTTCAACTATGATACAATGCAAATCAATTCCTCCCGTGAGGACATGCCCCACTCAAGAATGTATGCATATCTTTTATAATAATCTGGTTAAGTGAAAAATGTTGACCCAACACCAGGGAACTTATTGCAACAGGCTAAGAATCCCCTTATGAAAAATTACATATTATTTTCTTTAAGATTGACTAGGGTTAAAACCCTCAACATACAAAATGAATGACTTGTAATCAACACTTCAACACAGTGTGTACAAAACTGTCAACACATGTTGTCTTCCATGTGAACATTAAAATTGTGATAAAAGAACTTTGTATGGCAACTTTTGACATGAGTTGGCTTAAGTCCTTATAGATCCTTTCAATTCTTTTTTTGAACTTGCATAGTATGTTATTTATTTGTATGTTATCAACACCACAACCAACCATTTCAAGGTAGAAATGCAACACACTTTTTGATAGTCAGAACATATGCCAATACATATTCTAATACATCTAATATATGTATGTACTTATTCATGTGTTGTTGTTTTTTTATGAAGATATTCTGGACCTAAAATGAATATTTTTCATACATTATGATCCAAGATTAAGGCATGTATTTGATGATGCATTAGTGAATATCGAGCAAAAAAATTATGGCCAACAAAATGAGAGAGATGGATTAGAGAACATTGAAGAAATTGACATCCATGATGATGTTGAAGATGGTTATGTTTAGGCATAAGAAGACAACAATACATAGATGCATGATGTTACGAAAGAAAACAATATGGATGGTATAGAAAATGATGATCAAAATACATCTGGTAACAATATGGATGGTATACAATCAAATTTCAATAATGATAAAGATGATGCAATTCAAGACGAGGATGATGATAATATTAACTACTTGAAAGATCATATGAACATTTACAATGATACATTGGATGAAATTGTTGCAGACAATGATGTCAATGACCAAAACTTCTAAATTTTCAAAATCATTTGTAATCCATGTTTAAAATATGACGATTCTTATAGCCTAAACTTTGAAATGCTTCAGTATTATTCGTGTCAATACAAATTTCCTATTGCAATATCATTAAAGTGTTCAAGATATGGTATGAATTATTGGTAGAATAAATTAGGATTACTTGAATGCTTCTTCCATTCATTTTGTATCAGCATATGTTCGTGAAAAAATAAAAGTTAATAAAATATTAATGTTTGTATCTCATAATGATTTGAATACGCAACTTTGTTAAATTCATTATTTTTATATTGTTTGCATTTTAATATTGGTCGACCTGCTCTTAAATTTAATTATCGATCTAGGTAGGCTTTAATTTTTACAAGGTCAACGCGCAAAGTCTATGCTAAGGCAGATGATGACTAGTATAAAATAATCTCAACCCAAAGTCATTGTGCACACACTCTTAGAAATCAACAAAGTTGTTACACACTCTACACAAATTCAATGTGAAGAAAAACAGCAGAATAAGCTACTCTGTCATTCAATCACTCTCACAACACTCCTGAAAACCATCACTCATTCAATTTGCATACATAAAAGGAAGTGCAATCCAAACTATAACAACAAAGAAAATAATTCATTGCCACACTAAACTGAGGGACTGGTCAAGGACTTAAGTTGTCACACCATCCAAAGCTTACCGTAATTAATTAAATTACACATATAATTAACTATAACAACAAAAATCACACAATTGAGAAATATTTATGCAACCTGTCATTCAACCACTCTCATAGCACCCCTGAAAACCATCACTCATTCAACATGCACACATAAAATGAAGTGAAATCCAAAATGTAACAATAAAGAAAATAATTCACTACCACACTAAACTGAGGGAATGACCAAGAACTTAAGCTGTCACACCATCTATAGCTTATTG
This sequence comes from Pinus albicaulis, assembly GCA_034641835.2. Taxonomy (NCBI): domain Eukaryota; kingdom Viridiplantae; phylum Streptophyta; class Pinopsida; order Pinales; family Pinaceae; genus Pinus; species Pinus albicaulis. Next base: position 966,070,108 of record CM076576.1, read on the forward strand.
CAATTAATAAAATTACACACAAAATTAACTGTAATAACAATAGCAACAAAAATCACATAACCGAGAAATATTTATGCAATTTTCCATTCAACCACTCTCATAGCACTCTTGAAAACCATCACTCATTCAATCTACACACATAAAAGAAAGTGAAATCCAAACTATAAAAACAAAGCAAATAATTCACTGCCACGCTAAATTGAGGGACCAGTCTAGGACTTAAGTTGTCAAACCATCCAAAGCTTACTGCAATTAATTAAATTACACAAAGAACAAACTATAACAACAACAGTAACAACAATCACATAATTGAGAAATATTTACGCAATCTGTCATTTAGCCACTCTCACAAAACTCTTGAAAACCATCACTCATTCAATATGCATACATAAAAGGAAGTGCAATCCAAACTGTAACAACAAAGAAAACAATTCACTTCCACACTAAACCGAGGGACTGATCCATGACTTAAGTTATCATAACATCCAAAGCTTACTGCAATTAATTAAATTACACACAAAATTAATTGTAACAACAACAATGAAAACAATCACATAACTGCAAAATATGTATGCATTCTGTCATTCAACCACTCTCGCAACACTCTTGAAAACCATCATCCATTCAATCTGCGCACATAAAAGGAAGTGCAATCCAAATTGTAAAAACAAAGCAAATAATGCACTGCCACACTAAACTGAGGGACCAATCCAAGACTTAAGTTGTCACACCATCCAAAGTTTACTCAAATTAATTAAATTACATATAGAATTAACTGTAACAACAACGGTAACAACAATCACATAAATGATAAATATTAATGCAATCTATCATTCAACCACTGTCATTGCACTCATGAAAACCATCACTCATTCATCTGCACACATAAAAGGAAGTGCAATCCAAACTGTAACAACAAAAATAATAATTCATTGCAACACTAAACTGAGGGATCGGTCCAGGACTTAAGTTTTCACACCATAAAAAGCTTATTTCAATTAATTAAATTACACAGAAAATTAACTGTAACAACAACAATAACAGGACTAAGAAATATTTATGCAATTATGTATTCCACTCTAACAAACCAATGATACTTGCTAAGAAGGAGGTCCCTTCTTCCTCCACAGGGGTTGGTGCACTAAAAAGCACACAAACTACTTAGAGGAAATTATTGAACCACAAAGTTGAGATTTGCATTAATAAAAGTATCAGGATTATAGAGCTCTGGTGTTTCCCCTTTCCAATCCTATTCTCCAATTCTTCGATCTAGCCTTCATGGGTAAACAATATTCTATTTTATAGATCCTAATTACAATGAGAAGATCATCATGAGAATCTTTCGTTTTTCATGTTATCTTAATATAAAATGATATCTTAACAATTACACAACGATTTCCATGGAAAGGGTAAAACTATAACAATTTATTTTAATTAAAAATAGAGTTACAAAATATCTCAACCAAATGATCTAGATGCTCCACAATTATATCCAAGTGATGAGTTGTTTCTTTTGACTTTGACGTGATCCTATATCAATTCTAATTAGGAAAGACAACATGTGCTTAAACAACTGTCTGTGTAACAACAACTCCCAGAACCTTAATTAATCCAAATTGGTAAAGGAATTGAAATGTAATCCTGTAACAACAAGTTTCGACATACCATCCAAACTTGAAACAACCCATACATTAGTTTTATGATAAAAAGTAGCCTAATAAAGTAGTTCTAATGTCAAATTATAAGTAGAACTGGACTAATAAAGTGACAAGTGAAAAAGGACATACTTAGGTGAATAAGGGTTGTTACAGTAATAAGATATGGTCATGTTGGTCAAAAAGGGATAAAATATATAGGAAAATAAGTAGGAAAAAGATGAAAATTTCATGACCCAACATCTCCCCCTAGTTTAAGCTCCTGCATGTCCTCATGCAGACTCATGTCACTGATGCCTGCCATGTTGAGAGTGAAGTTGTGTGAGGTTGTATTTTCCTGCCATGTCTTCACCCCTGACCCTATATCCTTGAGAAATAAACAATTCTCCCTCCTGAAATTTATCAGTAATAGTATATGGATTTTGATACCAATGCGTGAGTAACCAAACAAGAGGGAACTTGAATCTAAGTCCTATCCAGCTGACACCACTTTTTCTAATACAATCAATGTATTGACGAACTTTGGAAAGTGCTTACTCAAAATTCTAATAACAATAGGGGTCTCCCTTCTTCAATTCTTGTCGGGAAAGATCTCATCTCAACTTGCTTCCTTCTAAGGTACAAGTTCTCATTCCTTTTATATTTCTTTGGCATCTCCGTAGAACTGATTCTCGATGGCCCATCAACAATGTCTTAGTGGATGGAAACTGCCATATTTTATTTTATTTGTGTGCAACAACTTCAATTGAACCAAGATATCCTCTGATAAACAAATCTACACGTTCTTCATTAGTTGTTACAATATCATGGGAAACTTTCCAGCCTATTCGATTTTGCATAAAAGAAACACAAGGCTTGAGTTGTAGATCTCCCACATATGGTGTCAGATTGAATGATTCGTCCCAAAATCAAGTGATATTATGCACGTAAAAATCGCACAACATTGTTCTGAAAAATTAGCACTTTGAAATGTTTCCAAGAAGTCATGTATCTCCCTTGTCTTATATGGTCACTCTTCCTTCATGGTTGTTGATTGAAAGATATAATGTTTTTCTTGCAAATATAAATGATAAGAAGGAGAAGGAAGCCCACCACACAATAATCCATAAATGATCTAATAAATAAGCTCTTTTTCTTGCTATAAAAACTTAGCCTCTCCTTGTAGTTCCTTCATCTATTTCATTGCTTGATTCCTCTCCTTCTGAATTTTCACAAATTCTACAATTCTTAATTTTTCAGCCCACTCCCTCTTAAGCTTATTGACCATTTCCTCGTATTGCTTTAGGAAGATGACTTCATCTTTGGGAAAGAGAGTTGATTTCTTCCACTTCTCTAGATATACCCTCATCAAATCTTTAAATTTAATGTGAATTGTTTCAGATGTTGTTTCAACATCCTCCTTCTAATCCCTTTTCTCCTCCTATTGTTCTATCTCAACTATTCGTTCTTGTGTAAAAAAAACATCATCGATAGGTTCTTGTGGTACAACAATATTTTTGTTTTCATTATGCTTTGTTTAAACTGCTAGTTCTTGTGTAATAACATCATCATAAACATGTTCTTGTGGATTAGCCTTCTATTTTTCTTCTTCAAGTTCTACTTCGACTGCTGGTTCTTGTTTAACAAAAATTTCATCAACAGGTTCTTGTGGAATAAAAGGTCAAAATTCTTTGTCCTATTACCCCAATTGTACTCCAACTGAAATAGTAACAATCTCTGTGATTTTACCCTCCTCAAGGATTTGTTGGCATCCCTTACAATTTTTTTTTTGAGGTAGTAGATGATGCCATTTCTACAGCCTTTACCAACATATCCAATCCAGTTTTGTTCTTAAAATGAAGTCATTCTTTAACTAAGGGAAGTCATTTCTTTAACTCCTCATTTTCCTTTCCCATATTTTCAATTTGAACGAGAGGGTTAATTTTCATCTTACCTGTTGATGTAATAACCTCTTGTTCTTCTGTCCGCACTTCTGTTACTGGTCCTTTTGTCTCCTTCCGTTTCTTTGGTTCTTGTTCAGGATTTAGTGTAATAGTCGAGATTTCAAATGTAGAGGGGCCTTCCTCTGCAAACTTCTCCTGGTTTAATTTGTCCTATTCCTCCTCAAACTCATTAGGTCCAGTTGTGTCAACAAATTCCCCCTCAGCTGTAGTAGCATGTTTTTGAGTCTCTTATGTTATAATAACTACTTGCACTCTTTTCCTAGGGGCTCTTCCACCAATTCGCCTTTTTAATTTCCTTTTTTGCACTATTACCTTTATTGATACTCTCCTGGTTTCTTTAAGGGTCTTCACTTCCTCAGCTCTAGTTTCAGGCACAACTGTTGTTCTAACATTTTCTTCCTCCAAAACTTCCTCTACAATTGGGCATCCACCTCATCTTTCCTCTAATGAGTCACTAAACACTACCACATGTTCTTCTATCAACATCTCCTTTCCTCATGAGGATGAACTAGGGGTCGTTCTAATGGAAATCCACCTCTTAGGGTTCCTTCGACTAGTCATAGGAGGTGTATCATCCCTACTCCACTTAGAGCCCGTGGTTATCGTTCTCTTGGAAGATGTAGCAGTTACAACAACATTTGTTGTTTCAGCGTTGGGTGTTGCTTCAGTACTAGGGGCTACTTCAACACTAGGTGTTGCTTTAGCACTCTCTTCATGCTCCTCATTCACACCAACACAAGGTCTCACTATCAAAGCATTCCACGAGCTCCCTTGTCTTTGTAATGAATACATGGTGATTAATTTAACGAGTGCATGGTTAGTGACACACTTTTTTGGATGTTTTTCACCTTTCACAATCTCTTCCATGTGCTATAATGACTTCAACAAGTAGTATGGTAAATTAATCAACCTCCCTGTCCTCGGGTGTGCCAACAATTGAAATTTATAATTGGAAATAATCCCAAAACGACCCTCACAGGTAATGGATTTTTTGGATGAAGAGGGATACATATTCCCAAGGGTGAGGAAGATATTTTCTATCACAACCCCTGTGCTTGGGCATCAATTATTCTCCCTTCTGTAAGATATGGACTTAGTTTCAGGATTGGACACTTTCCTTGAGAACCATTGTTCTCTTGTCCTAGGCAACCTTGTCACTTTTGCGATAACTTCTTCTGTAACAACAATTATGAAGCCCCTGACCATAGAGTGTTGTTCAACTAAGGCTTGGGAAAATTCTATAGCGACCAATTCATTGAAACCCTGTAATTTTTCAAAATAACTCAGTCATCCAACCCTTCGAAAAATTTCCAATGCTTCCAGATGTTGTAACAACACATTAACAAAGTCAGGTTTGTGTTTGACCACTACCCCACCCATAACTGCTCAAGGTACACTACTCAACAATGCTAGGAACCTGTTACCAAGCTGCTTCAACATACACATATGCTTGCTTAGGGGAGAATGTCAAGGTATTGGAATTATCAACAATTACTCCTCCTTATTATCGATTCAAACTTTTAAATCAAAATGAGTTTCAGAAAGATTGCACTAATATCTAGATATAACAACATGAATAATAAATAAAAACAAGTAATAATGATGAATGAATATTGTTACTAACGACGACAGTTACAACAGTTTAATTGTAAAATGTAATGGTGTCAGAACAATTTAATCATCCAATATAATGGTAGGGTGAGGTATGTATTAATTGGACGAATAATTGGATTCCCTAGATCCGGTCTGATTAGGAAAGGCAACACGTAATTAAGCAACTGTCTGTGTAACAACAACAACTCCCAAAACATTAATTAATCCAAATCAGTGAAGGAACTGAAATGTAATATTGTAACAACAAACTTTGACAGACCATCCAAACTTGAAACAACCCAACCATTAACCATTAAACTACCTATCCCGTAAGCACCAAATCCCTTAGCTCTTGACCCTTAACCCCTTAAACCCTAACTCCTAATCCCTTAACCCTTAATCCCTATACCCTAAATCCCTAAATCATATAATACTCAAATCCCCTATCCAGTTGAACCCCCACAACCTTAATTAATTAACTATTTAGGCACATCCGATGCTAAATCTAGGGCTAAAAAGGGAACTAACAAAGGAGGTAATTAGGTGCAAAAAAAGGAGCTAAACCCGATAGTATTTCTGGGGAAATTGATGGTGCTATTTCCAACGTTATTTACGATGCTATTTACGACGTTATTTTTGACAATACTTTCGGTGTTATTTCCGATACTATTATTGCCTAAATTAGCATCTACATGTTTTGGCCAGCGAAAGCAACGCCAAAAATAATGCTATCTCGATAAATAACGCTGATTTTTTCAAAAAATTGGAGAAAATACACTAAAACAATCATTGGAAGAAAAAAAGGGACCAAAAAAGGGATCTAATTACAGGGATTTGTTGTAGTGTGGACAACCTTTTTAACTTTGGAGATTTGATTATTCTTGAGTAGCAAAATCTTCTAATATGCCACTCTTAAGGAAAAAGGTATTCATTCCTTTGTTATTGATTTCTCTTTCGAATCCCATTAAAATTAAGAGTAAACCCCTATTGAACATTTGGTCATTTGGAACTAACTTTAAAGCTATGACCAGACTAATGATCCATAAGGAGGAGGTGCCAAATTGACTTTGAGACTAAAGATTTGAAAACAAGGAATTAAGAAGTTAAAGTACATCTCAAAGGATCTAGTGGTCAAGTTTTCACTTATCAATCACTGGTTATGAGAAAATACTTAGAGGAAAATTTCTATTTTGGAGGATGGAACTCACCAACCAAAATTTTACTCCCATTCAGGGAGAAAGAGAAGAGTTCATACCATTTTTTACAGAATGGGAAAACCTATCATAAATTAATTGTCAAACTAGTGGGGATAACCATTATCAAATACTAGTTGCGAATGTAGGATGACTCATCATCGTTATTCAAGGGCAACCATGCTACCTGCAATTACCTACTAGTGGTCTATAAGGGGGCAAGCTTTCTATCTTGTTAGATACTTCAAGGTCTTGGGCTGTTAACCTATTTCCTTCTGTCCTAGAAAAACAAGCTCTTAATCAAGCAAAAATTTATAGTTATGAGAATAATTCATACCTATAAGCTCTGCGCTCATGATAATCTTCATGTATTATTTTTCATATTTGAAATTTCATATAACCATATATTTAATCTGTTTTTTAATTAAACATATATATCTTTATCAATAACATTTTATATTTATAATTACTTATATATAACATCAATTTGTATATGTTTTAAAATTCATTAGAAAAAATACATTATATATATAATGCTTTTTAATTTTTTAATACAAACATAATACATTTTAATTTTTTTATTATTATATAAATTTGTTTTCAAATATCATAATAATAATAATAATAATTACAACTATTTATTTTAAAGTCATGATATAACCCATATCAAATTGGGATACTACTTAGACACGGTATGGGGTTGGTATACAAATAGTACACATTCAAACTTTTATTAAAAACAAGGGTTGGTATACAAATAGGACACATTCAAACTTTTATTAAAAAAACAAGTTTTGGGTGAAGGACAATAAAGAAAGATATTTCACCTTTTAAATTTATTTTTATTTATTTAGATGGTTCACAACTGATCAACAATTTTAATGATGTGATTTTTACCAAATTTTTTATACTTTTTATTAGATTTAATAAATTAACTAAATTTTAATATTTTTATTTTCTATTATATTTTATTATATTCAATAATTAAATGAATTTTAATATTTTTATTTTTTATAAATAAATTTTAAATATAAAATTTTTATAATTTATTTTTTTAAAAATTATTTTGTATTGGGAATGGACACTTATTCAATTATTAAAAATAAAAAATAAAATTAATGATGTGTGGAATATCCAACCATGCAATCAAGATGGTCGGCATAAAATTTACTTTTCAACCTATTATTGTAATTTACTTTTTCATAGAACTTTTGTGATGTTTGTTTTTAATAGATTTTTTGTGGAAAGTGTTAAGCAAGAGCGATTGAAACTCTAGTCAATCTTAATCTTCTCTGCATCATTCTCACAACGCGCTCTCTAGTTTCCTCGTTTGTGAGAATCGAAGAATATGAAGCCATCCAGAAGATTCTGGTCCAACTCTAATGGTATTCATCTTAAATAGTACAACCACATTTTTCCAATGTTTTATCAGCAGAAACGTTGACCTTTCACAGCCGTTGAATTCTCCATGGAAGGAACGCGGTATTAGATATAAAAAGATGAGAAAGGGGGACTAGAGGGGCGGCTCATGGTTATATACTAAACAAGGAAATATATTTTTGGATAATTCCTCCTTTCCCCTCGCTTACGGACACGGCTCAAATTCTGTTTCCTTCCTGATACCTAATAATCTCATCCATCGATTTGGTGGAGCTCCGAGGCGATAAAAGGGGGCGAGTCAGCCATAGATCAACAGGATTGCCTGTAATTTCGCGGTTTCCCATTGTATAAGATAATATTCTTCGACATTGAAGATAAGAGGTATTGTTCGCTGCAATGTTCTTTCGATTCATTGGTACCAAAATTTATCAGTGGGCTATGGATTCTTGCAATTTATGTGTTTTGGATTTATTTTAGGTTTTGATTGATGATGGGTTCTGTTGTTTTTTCATTTTCTGTGCACAGAAATTGTCAATTTTCCGCTGCATTTACCCATCAACGCTGAGTAGTTGCCAAAAGGCATTCCTGTTTGATCGACAGAAATCCAGAGAAAATGGATTCGCTTATGTTATCCTGCCCTGCTTTGAAGTCTGCTCAGTGGAGGTTAGTTTGTAATTGGAAGATTTTTCCACTAGTTTCTGTTTACCCAAAATTTTATATGCTTGGCATGTTGGCTGGGAAAAAATTTAAAGGCTTCTTATTCAGGCAAGTGGGTAGGGCTTGGATCTAGATTTTAGGTGTGAACCCTTGGATTAATAAAATTGCCATATTTTCATAATTTGACATGTTTAAAACGTTTATTACATGATCTATGGCTGTGTCAAGGTTAGTTGCTTGAAATTCATTGTATCAGATGGGAGAATTTCTTTTGTAGGTTATTTCTTGGGGGGATTTCCTTATTGCTTGAGTTTCTGTGAAGTATACTGATATATGGATTGACAATTTGTGCTTTGACTCAGTGGAAAGAATTCTGCCCCAGTTTGTCAAGGGTTACTGCCTGTGGAGCTATCTGCATCACATAATAGGATTTCGTCCCCAATAGTTCTGGGTTTTAAGAGGAACATGGCATTTCCAAAAATTAGATGTGTTGATGGAAGTGGGGCTCTGAAAAGCATCGGAGAAAGTGATGACTCTAATCTTCAGATTGGAAGTTTGGTCATGCCTAATGGTGCCCGTGTGGTTGGTTTAGGAAAAAATTCGGTCACACCAACTGAATTAGAGACCGACGCAATTGCATTCGGTACTGTGGCAGTGGAGATCACCCCTGAGACTGATAATCAAGTTTTCATTAGTGAAGATGATGCCGACCTTGATTGCCCATCGAAAGGGTTCTGCTCCATTCCTGATGCCATAGAAGCCATTCGCCAAGGCAAGGTCAGTTTCATACTGCAACTCGTTTTTCTCTGAATCCCATTTTTCAACTAATCTAAGGCTATGGTTACTTTTGCTGCTCTGTTGGTTGATAGAACTGGCGGTAGTGAAAATTCTTTCAACACGTATCTTTGTTGTTAGTTTGTACTTCCATAATTTGTTTGCTGAACAGTATAATGTAAAGTTTTATTTATTTTCGGTAAATTATTGACAATAACATCTACAAAATGTTTTGTAAAGTGCAGTGAAATCTAGTGATTTACCATCTGTAACATACATCTACTTTGGTACTTAGCAAGTCTATTAAGAAAGTTATTGGAATGACAAAAGTAATGATAGTAGGTTTGCCAAAGAGACCCCATAGCCATGTGTAAAATGTTTCAAGTTTCATGGTCCTAACAACTCTTCTACATAGACAAGAAGAGGAAGTGTTCCAACTTTGTACCAATTGACATCATATTCAACATAGAGGAAAGCCATATATGAATCGAATTTACTTGCATTTTCTTAAAGAAAATTTCAATGGATCGGTTTCTTAGCAAGTTTGTTTTAACACATCTATATGCATCTGCAGTTTGTCATCGCGGTGGATGATGAAGACAGGGAGAATGAGGGGGATCTTATAATGGCAGCATCATCAGTAACCCCTGAGGCAATGGCCTTCATTGTGAGGCATGGTACAGGGATTGTATGTGTTGCAATGAAGGAGGAAGACCTAAGAAGGCTTGAATTGCCACTTATGGTACCGGACAAAGAAAATGAAGAGAAGCTTCTTACTGCATTTACAATATCTGTGGTGTGTAGTGCAATCTTTCTGATTTTATTTCTGTAGCATATTACCGTTTCCATGATTCCTTTTGCTGAAAACTTTAAAAAGGAATGCAAAGTTGAAGGGTTATTTACATCAACAATTCTGCATTGATCATATCAGGATGCGAAAGAGGGTACAACTACTGGGGTGTCAGCAACAGACAGGGCGAATACAATTTTGGCCCTTGCATCTCCAAATTCTAAACCTGGTGATTTTAGGAGACCTGGCCATATCTTCCCTCTGAAATACAGAGAAGGAGGAGTCCTAAAGAGAGCTGGTCATACAGAAGCATCTGCGGATCTGGCAACATTGGCAGGGTTAAATCCTGCTGCTGTGCTTTGTGAGATAGTTGATAACGATGGTTCAATGGCTCGCTTGCCAAGGTTGCGAGAATTTGCAAAGGAGCATAATTTACCACTTATATCTATTGCAGATCTTGTTAGGTATGACATCATTCATTGCCATTTTATATCATTCCTTTTCAACAATCTCGTTCTGAAAAAGTTGAATATCTAAATATTTCATGAAACTTGGTTAGCAGTATTTTTTTTTTTGAACGTAAAGGAAATTATGCAGTTAACTGTATGATATTAGAAGATGGATATACTGTTAACAAGTTTCAATTTGGGGTCTAGTCTTCACCCTTAACTGAGGCATTTACTTGGTCCAATTTTTGTAAAAGTTTATAAAACTCTAAAGTATGGCTTGCTGACTTGTGCTAGCACATACAAACGTGAATATGTTCAAACAGCTATGAAATTAATACAAAGTTTTGCAACGATATGATATGGTGTGTTTCCCTTCCATTTGATCATAATTTCTTACCTGCTAGAATCACTGTAATTTCAGGTACAGGAGGAAACGTGAGAAGTTGGTGGAACGAAGTGCTATTGCTAGGCTGCCTACAATGTGGGGACCATTTCAGGCATATTGCTACCGTTCAAAGTTGGATGGCATTGAACATGTTGCCATGGTTAAGGTGCCATTCTCTTCACATTCCTTTTGATTAGATGGTTATGTATAGAAAGTTAGAAAGTTATCTTAGTGGATGCTAAGGGAGGGGGTTGTGGAACTTAACTTAAAGGGAAAAGATGAAATAAAACTTTTAATTGGATTATCACAATTGATTATGTCAAACATCATCCTAGAAGCAGTGCAGGAAATGGATCACTTGGAAATATATTGCTGATATTTTGTGTAACACAAACAGACGTGGATTCCACCCTTGTTGCCAACTAGTACTTAATAATTTGTCTTCCCCATTAGCAACGTATTGAAATCTACTGAAGCTATTTGCTTTCTACTCTTCATTTTTACTTGAATGATTCTAAACCTATATCTTCTTCAGTCTGTCATTATAATCATTATTATAAATTGGTGTTTTAATCAGTTAGCACGGTCGGTGCTTTTTGGTGTATGATTTCTAACACGTATTGCATATTGAAATACAGGGTAACATTGGTGATGGACTAGATGTACTAGTGAGGGTTCATTCTGAATGTCTTACGGGAGATATCTTTGGGTCAGCTAGGTGTGATTGTGGAAACCAACTTGCACTAGCTATGCAGCAGATTGAGCTAGCTGGGAGAGGAGTTTTGGTGTACTTGCGTGGTCATGAGGGTAGGGGTATTGGTTTGGGACACAAACTTCGAGCTTACAATCTCCAAGATGAAGGCCGTGATACTGTTGAAGCTAATGTGGAGCTTGGACTGCCTGTTGACTCCCGTGAATATGGTATTGGAGCACAGGTAAACTATTTTGCTTCTATTATGGATGGAAAAAAATTCTGCTTCCTTTTTAGAGGTTTTCGGCTTGGATCCCTGAACCTGACAATCTTCTGCTCACTGCCTATATAGCCAGAGCTTATGTGCGCAGTTTAGAATTCATGATTGTTTACTCTGGAAACGGTTTCACACAAAACTTCCTGTAGTGTGTTGGCTTAGTAAGTATGTGTGTAGAAATGCATGTGCCCTTGTTTTCCATGCGTGGTACCTGTCACTCTTACCTTGTATTCAGCCCACAGTCATAACCCTGAGAAATTTTTAATGGCCTTCAAGTTCTGTACTATAGGTTGATTCAAAGTTTAAAGAACTTACTAACATCTTTTGTTTTCTGTTTGGCAGATCCTGAGGGATGTAGGCGTAAGAACTATGAGGTTGATGACAAACAATCCTGCTAAGTATGTTGGTCTCAGGGGATATGGGTTGAAAGTTGTTGGTCGAGTTCCTGTTCATTCACCAATAACTCAAGAAAACAAAAGATATTTGGAAACTAAGCGCTCCAAAATGGGCCACATTTATGGGGCAGATCTATCTGGGCCATTTTCTGCAATCCTTCACAGTAATATTGCTGACATCAATTCCTCAAAATCTTTATCATGATCTCATTGCAGATTTATATTTAGACTGTCATCACATTCGATGATGGCTATTTCCCCCCTCTGTTCTTTGGATTTACTTGAGGCGTATTTCATGCCTTCTGTTGGCACGGCTGACTATCATTTTGCTGCTTATTTTTTTCCGAGTTGTCTATTCTTTCCTTGGCGAAATTGTCAATACATCCAAAGAAATGGTAGCCTTATTACGATTTGTTAAGAAGGAATCGGGCACAATTCAAATAGTTGTTAATTGTTAAAATGATGTTATGGAAAAAAATATGATTTGCAGAACTGTATTTTAATGTCTTCAAAGCATTGGATATGTGGTCAAGTCACGTTCTGCACAACTAAAATGTCTGCTCTGTACTTTTAGGGGTCGTAGCAAAACGAGGAAGGCTGCAATTAGAAGCAGGTATCCTAGACCCTTTTCTTTTAACGAAGACTATGATGTATGTGTACTCACTACTTGTAACGTAAGAGGCATATTTTTGAAGAAGTGAAAAGGGTATAAAATGCGTTTAATATTCCTATGAACATTTATAACCAGTTAATATGTTGCACCATATATACTTAATGTTCATAAGAGGGATTTGTTAGTGTTTTGTTAGAGGGATTTGTTATGATTGCTACTCCATCTCCCAAACCCCATTTTTTATTTACTTAAGGCATAATATCCTTATGATGCAGTTACACTGGAACCTGCATCCTGGTTGCACAGTTTCGAAGTTTGATTACAAAATAAAAAAGTCCAATAAATGTAAATGGAGGAGGAAAGGAGCAGAAACATATTCAAGAATCTTTTATGGAGTGGACAAACAACAAACCTGCATCTATATACCCCAAAGGAACCCATAAGACAAACCATTCATATTACAGTTCTTCAATTAGAATTACAATCCTGAAACTTTTCCATTGTCGACTGTCATCACGATTCACTACTATCTAGTATCATTAATCAATGAGTTATAATACGCAAACTCCAAATTGTACAGCCACAATATAAACATTTACAAAATGACAATCAATGAATTATAATATGTAAATAAATTCAATTTTGTATAACTACAATGTAAATATACAATATGTAAATAAATTCAATTTTGTACAACTACAATGTAAATATACAAAATGAGTAGCATACCATTACTATCATATTCAATGCTGAAAACTTAATTAAAATTACAATTACATATAATAAAAATTAGTTTCATAATTCATGTAATGAAGCTCCACATCATTATGTTAAGCCTATGCGAAACTGAGAATGGTGTTGCCATTTCCTCTTGAATTGGGAGCGCTCACTAAATTCCACAAACTTAGTTCCACAAACTTAGTTTCATGCTTCAGATTCTCAATTATAATATGTAAATTCAATTTTGTACAACTACAATGTAAATATTTACAAAATGAGTAGCATACTATTACTATCATATTCAATGCTGAAAACTTAATTAAAATTACAATTGCATATAATAAAAAATAGCTTCATCATCCATGTAATGAAGCTCCACATCATTATGTTAAGCCTATGCAAAACTGAGAATAGTGTTGCCATTTCCTTTTGAATTGGGAGCGCTCATTGAATTCCACAAACTTAGTTTCATGCGTCAGACCCTCGAGAAAAGAACCAAGAACCATATGATGTCAACTCCTCTTTACAACAAGAAGAGAAAAATGCATGGAAAATATGTAGTATTGGATCTTTTGGTGTGTTTGAGAGAGGTACGAGAGACAATTTTTAGGCTTATATTTAGGTTAGACATAGTGTAGATAATTTAAGGTTTTTGGTTTTGATCAAGATTAGATCATTATATTATTTTTTTATTTATATTGTGTTAAAACATTATATTATTTATTGTGTTGAAACATGTAGCAAGAAAGTCTCAATTTGACTTTGCCTTAGTCAAATTGATAAAATTCGAATTTCCAAATTAGCATACAACTTGGATGCAGTTAACTTGCGTGACATGACTTTTGTCACTCAGTTAGCTTAGTAAATTTGAATTAAAGGAGTTGGAGTTCAGCTAAGCGTGCGTGATCGCTAATTTGTAGCAATCAAGATCAATTATTTCAATCAAACTAGTTCTAACTATTGGAGAAACTAGTGGAAGGTTAGTAGTGCAGTGGGACAACAATGTAACTCAGTGATCATCCAGTTAACTGATCAATCAACCCAAAATAGCTAGTGCATGCAGAGAATTCAAGTTCCGCCGCCGTGGTGGAGATTCCAAGGTAGTGTAACATCATTTTTGAACTAGTCTTGAGTGTATAGGTGTTGCATGCAGTCATATGACCAACCTTGGGAATTGTGCAATCAATTGGAGGTAGATTTTGAAATAATAGGGGCCTAATTCCTCAATATTTGCGCAAGGAAATAGGGGCTCAAGTAGAGGCAGAAAGTGACTAAGTTCGGGTTAGAGCTTCTTAGTGAGCAGAGAGATAGGATATTCACTTGCAGGTTGAGTTCAGATTGAGCTAGCAATTGTAATACATCTCTATTCATTAGATTAATGCAAGCAGGCATAAGGGGCTTTTAGCGGTTGCTTTTCCTGGAAAAATAACTATGTGCATGTGTTATTTCTTATTGCATGTTTGTGATTGATGTTCTAAATTGTGAATTGAATTCCGCAGAGCATTAGAGTAGGATTGTGTCTTGTGTTTTAGATTAAAATTTCGTGAGTAGTTGCAATTCTACACCATAATTTCTACTGGTATCAGAGCAGGATTCACATTAGAGCAGAAATTTCAAAGTTGTTTCTCAGGGGGTTCGAATTTGCAGACAGGATTTCTTCAAAGTTCGGAAGATGACCTTCAACGGGTTGAGACTAGAGTATGCCTTGGAAGGCAGCTCAAATTTTATTGCATGGAAGAATCACATGGAGGTTGTGCTGGATGACAATGGTTTGTTAGAATATGTCAGGACAAATATTGCAAAACCACATGCATCTTATGCACAAAACCATGCCCAATGGAAGAAAGATGTAGCCAAGGCAAGGAGAATAATCTCAGAGGGAGTATGAGACCATATTGTCTCAAATATCCATGGAAAGAAAATCCTATCGCAATGTGGAAGACACTAATAAAGCTATTCGAGAACAACGACCATAAGAAATTGACGCTCAAGGATAAACTTTGAAATACCAAGATGTAGAATAATGACACTATTTTGTAGTATTTGAGCATGTTTACGCAAGTTCGTGATGAGCTTGGAGGGGTTGGTGTAAATGTTGTAGAAGATGATTTGGTAAGCCTAGCTCTTCTAGGCCCTTCCCAAAAGCTAGCATGGCTACCAGGGCTCAGTGAACGAGAGGGAGAAATTACCAAATTGGGAACGCTTCTGGTCTGATTTGGTACAAAAGGAGATAAGGCGGAATATTAGAGATGGAACTTCATCCAAGGGTGAGATGAAGAAAATTTTGCGTTGGTTGGAAAGGGAAAGAAGGGAAAAGGGAAGAAATATCAAACGAAACCATAATCCAACCAAGGGGGCAAGAAGAAAGAATTTTCCAAAATTAAATGCTTCAATTGTCATGAATTCGGTCATTATGCCACAAAGTGTCCACACAAAAATTCGAGCAAGAAGAAATCAGGGGGAGCAACAGGTGAAGCCTTGGATTCATAGTTTGAGCTTGACTTCACCCTCTTCACATGCATGTCAAACACAATGATGGGGAGCATGTGGTACTTAGACTCAAGTGGCTCGTTCCACATGACAGGGTGTAGAGAGTTTTTTAGTGACTTGGAGGAGAAATATTTCCAAATGCACAGTGCGCTGGGGGACGACGAAAAGTACAATGCAATCGGGATTGGTACAGTGACCTTTTAGAGGTAGTTAGGATCCCCTCTCAAACTCGAGGATGTCATGTTCGTTCCAGGCTTAAAGGAAAATCTCACATCTGTTGCAGTTTTGGAAGACTGTGGTTATGATTTTTGATTTTTGTGTAGCTTGGGAGGTACTCTAAGCCCTAGGTTCGAGGGATGGAGGTCAAAGCACCACAAGTAGGCTTTTGTACCCATCGATGTTTGGGCCAAAACCATTATGAGTTTTTGACATGTGATGGATGAGGATGATAGTGCTCGTCGAGACGACTCTAACACAATGAGAATCATTCGATTTCGAGTTGTCATTGAGTACAAATGAATTTTTGAATTTGATAAGTAATTATTGGTTTTCAAGCCATGTAGGCTTGAAGTAAATTTTTTCCAATAGATGTGTCTCTTCACTAATTTGTGGAGCCCTCATTTGGATATAAATAGAGGGTGAGTTGATGTGTTTTAGAGCATCCATTTGGTGCATCATACATAAGTGAAAAGGGAGCTCGTTGGAGGCTAGAAGAACTCGATCAAGGAGCTAGGGAATTTATGTTGAGGGCTGTAAAAGAGAGGCTACTACAAAATGGGAGAAGAGGCTGCATGGAGCCCTTTTAGGAGTTGTTTGTAGGGCTTTTGCTTTAGCGTGGAGGCCGAGTATCTTAAGGAGTCTATAAAAGTTTGTTTGGGCAACAAATGAGGTGAGGTAAATCTGTTTTGTGTGGACTGTAGGTACATAAGGATAGATGTGGTAGGCCACAGGCCATACCACCTCAGAAAGGTGCCTACACAGGGTTGTTTGAGTGTGGTATAAGCCCATAACAACAACACAAAATCGGGGGATACTCAGGTTAGGCCGCATTGAATTAAGGGCAGTTTGGTGAAAATTGTTAAGCTTATTGCAACAACTTGATGCCCTAACTAGTGACCGTTAGAAACAACAGAAAACAAGCAGACTTGGAGCAACAACTTGATGTGTGGTGGTTCTGTGATTTATGGACTAGATTTCGATCGGTTGATGGGCAGTTGTAGGAGGCCTTGGGGGTTATTTGGAGGAGCCCATGTGAACTGTTGGGAAGCCTACTAAGAAACCAAGGTGACAACAAGCACATCAGATGAGAGGCAAGAGGACAACAACATGTAGAGTTGCGGATGTTCCCTTGATGACAGTTGGATAGATGTCCTAGGTGAGGACATGATTGGTGCCTATATTCGTGCAATAACTCCTCTATTACATAAGAAAATGACAGATTGGTGAAGTATTTTGGCAGCCGCGTGTAAGGGTCTCTTAGGTGTGGGGATGCCCTAACTAGGTGCAAATGCTAAAACGTGGACTAGGTCTCTCGTGGAATGTTGGAGGGAAGTTTGAGAGTGGACCAAGTGTAGACAAGATTGGGAACTTATGGTGTGCTAAAGGACAACGGGATAGTTTCCAAGTTGGTGCCAAAGTGTAGCACCTTGATGGACAAAGGTGGTTGCTAAAGTGGTAGTGGTGATGAACTTAAGGGCCCGATCAACCAAGAGCAAGATTGTGGAGCCCGAGACTTGCGTGTGAAGAAGGACTTATACAACAGATGATGAGTAGTCCTCCTAGCCCATGTTCATTGTGGAATATGGACATCTTACAGTGATAGGTGGCAACACGTGGAGAAGAACTTATACAACAGATGATGAGCAGTTCTCCTAGCCCATGTTCATTGTGGAATATGGACATCTTGCAGTGATAGGTGGCAGCACTCCGTGCCCTATGTTAGTCTTCATCGTTGCAGCGCAGGAAGACCATAGTGCGCTGAAGTCCCTGAGTAGTTAAGGAGCAGCAATGGGCAGAATGAGAGTTGTTCACAAGTGGAGCTGTGAACAACTCGACACGAGTCTCGATGTGTTGTTCCCTTGATGGACGAAGGGAAAACTAGAGAGCAGATTGGATAGCCGAGATTTAGTGGCCAGATGGACTTGGAGCATTGTAGAGGCATGAGTTGCAGATCGGGAGCCGAAGGACTGAGAAGGTACAGGGTATGACTGAGAGGAGCTGAGCGAGTATGCTACATCCATATGGTCAGAGTATCTTGTCCTAGTGGATATATGGGGGCCATTATCCTTGGTATGGGAGCCCTAGGCTGTTGTATTATATGTTGTTAATATAACGAAGTCGGGTTGAAAAATTGTAAAATGCTGTCTATATTCTGTGCATATGTGATTTACTGCTGTTTATGTTCCACTGTGCAAAGTAGTTATGTTGATATTCTTGGTTTGGCCAACATTAGTGATTTTAAGACTCTAACCTAGACCCAAGGTCGTGGAAATTTGACATGGTTTTAGAGCGTATATGAGCTACTTTGAGGGATAATGAATCAGAGTGTGCACAACGAAGCAACTCAGAGGGAGTTTTCGGTGTTTATATCATGGAGTAGAGGGTTCAACTGAAGACATGGAGATGTGGTCTCGATAGACTACATGATGAGATGGGATGGGAGTCCTGGTGGATCGGTGGTGAACCTGGTGCACTTTAGTATGTTGTGTGGTGGTTTTTAGATCATGGACTTCATTTATCTTGTCATGGATAGCGGTAACATGTCTTCGTATTCTCTTAGAAGATCAAATATTTCCTTGGTACTATGCTCATCCAAGTAATTTCCAATCGAGGCTAATTTCAGCTTCTCATCACTGCTAATATTATGTTTATGTAATTTCATAGGTAATAACCATAGACGATCAGTTACACGCCCGTCTTCAATGCTTCTCTCCCCTTTAGACTCCTTGAATTTCAAATGCCTTAATTCCACCAAATCGTCTCCATCAGGTTCTCGATCTATCTTTCTGCAAGCCACAACTTCATGGAATTTGGATTCATATATGTGCTCCTAGGTGTTCTGGTCTATGCAACCCTCATTCAATTGCCCTACCGAGAGAAAAATCCTTATGAAAGGTTGCAACGCAGTTTTTATCCCCTCATCATCATCGGTGAAGGAAAAATTATCGACAAATTGAGCTACCATACAGTCCCATTCATTGGTATGTATTATTATATCTTCCTGTACATACCATTCTTTCGGAAATGTCCCTTGGGTGAGGAAAGAGTTGTGCACTCACAAGTTCTCTAGAAGTCCTTTGATCCATCTAGCCTTACAATATCACAGGTGTTGCTGAGGGTCAATGCTCCCTTGATACTTAACAATTCTAGGCGGTCGGTCCTCTGAATACATGAATCTAGTCACTAGTGTTGTCTTAACCTTCTGACATTATTTGAGATGGTTGTAGTGATATCCCCACCAACAAGTTGGTGTCACTTATAAGGAGACATCCAGTAGGGGTACTTTGTGTATTGAAAATGTGGTGCATCAGCTTCGTTAATAAAATCAATAACATAATTTGTGCCATAAAAAATAGGAAATTTATGTACCTCAGTACCAATCAAGTTGATACGATGGATCATGGAAAAAATCCTGGCCTTGATCTCAAGTCCACCCTATTTCTAGTCATCCATACAGCCTCAGATCCCACTTCCAAGCTATGAACACTCCTCCAACTGATCAATCCTCCTGCTGTAGGGTTAATATAATCTTCCCTTCTTCCTACTATCAACCTGTATAGCTGGTCTAGCAACCCATGTTCTTCTCTAGAATCTGTTGGCTCTACGAACCTTGACCCTTGATATGGATCCAGTGGATGGATTACTCTAACTCCCTCCACCTCAAAGGTCACCGTCTCCTTCTTCAGATCAATGAATGCGAAATTTTCAAATGCCCAGTCTATTCATAGAAATTCTAGATATGGGTTTTTGTCTCCCATAATATATACTACTTCAAAGTCAACATAGGTCTTTACCCTTGCTATGTTGACCTCTATCATCTAGACGTCCCACAGGAAGGATACAATACTAGTTCTCCATGCATAGCTGAATTGGAGAGAACACCAACTTAGGCCTTCCCAATGATTCCCAAGTTTTCCTTGGCATGATATTCACATCTGAGCCCAATTCCAATATTGTATCTTTGATCTAGAAAACTGCAACTTGTGCATCAACCCAAAACTCCATCCCTATTCTCTTCTTGTTCTTGCGTACCCATATGGAGTGTATTTCAGGTATATTGAAGGAAATAAGTACTTCCTCGACCACTCCATCTTTGAAAACAAATTTAATGTTTTCCTGCCACTGTCCAAGCGTTTTCTCATCGTTCACAATCTGCATAAATAACTTGAACCATTCAACTATAGGTAGGGAATTGTGTTGCAGGAGTTTTGAGCTCTTGGATTTTGAAGGTTATGTTTTTTCTCCTTAGAGTTCAACAGTTGGATTCAATTTCCTAAAAATCTGTGCTGCTTCCTTGTAATATTTCTTCTCTTGGCTAGGATCATACGAGCGCTTAGGTGAGGCTGAATTTATAATTCTTGGCTATTCGGTGGCCCCCAAGTCAGCGCCGGTATTCTTCCCTCCTTGGGTGACTATATTAATGTTTGAAAGGGGAGATATATCGGGTTCCCTGGGTTCGACATTAATTAAATTCTCTCCCCTTTGGAATTTGCACTCTTCCCATCTAACAATTAACTCTGGACAATCTTCCATTGCATGTGTATTGACCCTGCACTGAGAGAACGAGGTTCTTCTGGGCAACATAGAGTCTCTTGCAACATGCCCTTCTTGGTCAAAATTGTAACAGTGGACCAGAAATCTGCCTCTTGTTCTTCCCCCCTTTGTTCCTCCACCTCCTCATCCTCGAGGAGCTTCATTTATCCTGTAAGCAGAACAATCTAGCCGGTCAGCTAAGGCATCCAATGCCCTACACAAATTAGTGTGGTGAGTAGGTGATCCACAAATATCATAGAACAAATTAATTGGGACATTTGAATACTTTTTAAAAAGTGGACAGAGTCAAGGAAGGTGCCCATAAGTCCTGCAAATTTCACAATATTTTGTTGGGGTTGCAACTTGCTGATTAGGAAAGGTGTGGAAATTCATGCAGCCTGAATATAACCCTTGCATACCAACTGCGTAACTCCAACGATGAGTAAAGATGTAGAGGTTACCACTGGTACAGAGGGAGTGCTCAAGCCTCTCAGTCGTGGGTACTCCGTGGCATGATGTCCCTCGACGTGGAAGTTGGTACACCATATGTGCGGTCACGATGGTTACACTAGATGTCCCTTAACTTCTCTGTTAGATCATTGATCTGATGCTGCAGTCCTATGAGAGTGGGATCATGGGAGACCATTCCTCCTTGGTGTTCAAGTGGGTATCCTGCCATGGCCTCGATTCGTGTTACCTTTTCTAGAGCATCCTAGAGAGTATCAATATTTTGTTAAGCCAATGGTTTGTGGGTGAGTGGCAATAGCGTCTTGATAAACCAATCACACTGATGATGGGGTTAATATGGTAGCTTAGCTTTCCGATGGCATCCTTAAATCTTTGCATCATCTCCCAGGTGGTTTCACCTTCCCTCTACTTAATTTAACATGGTTCTAATAGCCTTTGCTGGTTAGTCTGAGGAAGCTTAAACTCTTGGACAATCTCCTGCCAAACCTGATTTATCGTAGGACTCTGCTATAGTGCGGACCACTTAATGAACCATCTCAGTGACCTGTCTTGAAGAGTGGTATGGAATTAAATAAGCTTCATGGCATATGGAGTTTAGAGGGATCTCTATATGGCCTCACACAGATACCAATGTTGTTCTACGCCTTCATTCCCTTTTCTAGATAATTCAAGATATCTAGTAAAGGATCCCACCATAGTCCCAACCATACAGGGTTGAATTGATAGAATGAGTACAAATCCTTGAAAACCTAGTTGTGATGATCCTTGGAGACCCAAACTACAACTACTATTTTTACCAATGGAGATACCAATGTTGTAGGTAATGTGTAAACTGTTGACCTTGATAACTTAAACTAGATTAGACAAAAATTGACCAAGGTTGCTATATAGTACTAGGGGAAGTGTGGGGGAGGTACTACTTGAGCTACTGGGAAACGAATCGCTATTCACGGGAGAAATATCATTCTCGGAAAATAATATTCTCATAGTGAAATTCATTTTACTCAGGTCTTGTATGACCCAATCTATTTGGCATTCCAAAATTTTCTATCAAGGAAAACTCTCTACTACTTCTCTAAACCTTTATCTCCACGACGGTCTCAGTCTCTCCTATTGGGCCAAGTCTCACTCTAGCATCAACCCCATCGCTTCGGAACTTCAACTGGTTCCTTTCTCCTTCTTGCACCCTCAGACTGCTCAACACCACTCCTGCTTGGTGTAGTTCCTTTTTCCGTCTATGAATCTCCTGCAAATATTTCTCCTACTATTATTCACCTATCTATGCCACACTCTGAGCTCTCATATCTCTAGCCTTCCAAGAATCATCCGCATCCATTTCTATAATAGTTTTATAGCTCCCAGCCAAGTAGAATTCCCCCCCTTTAGCTCCTTCCCCTAGTATTGGGGCTTTAAGCTGCCATAGGTGGATTATGGAACACCAAAAATTTCTCTTCTACCTTTAGAAATTTAATCCAAAATGATATTTCATTTAGCAGTCTTCCTCGCAGCCCTAATTTGAATACAAACTCAGCCTTAGAGAAGGACAAGTGGCCCTCTATAGAAAAATCGATAATGCACCCCTCCAGAGTGGTCTACACCCAAAAGTCGATGGCTAGCGTCAGTTCTGTGTCAAGCCGATGTAATTTAACAAGATCCAATTTATTCCATGTGCGAGTAGATCGGCTCTGGACGCCGGTATTTTATTTTATCTACAATATCTGCAACCAATTGTAGAGCTCCTCTGGGAACTTGCACCAGAAGATATCGTATTGATCGCTTGCAAGTTACACATACACAATTTCTTCCTTCAGTTGTTTCTCACTTCAGTGATAGAGTTGAGCTTGTTGAGAAAAAAAATGCTCTACTTGTTCATGCCACCACTCTTGCAGATACTTCTTAAATATCTTCGACACCATATTCCATACCCCTTTAGAAAGTTTCAAGTCCTGACAATGGAACCATTTGTTGGTGGAAAAATGATGAATAGGTTGAGACCCTGGGTTCATGAACATGGGCCAACAAAAGATCTGTTGTAGTCTAGCGTAGCGCCACATTTTCACCTTTAAACTTAGAAAGAATAAGGCATCTCACCTGACGTGCGTTGTGACATAACTAAGGTAAGGGGATAAAACTAAGCATCACGAAAAATCACATGGAAATAATAATACTTAGTAAACCCAAAACTAGAATATTGGAGATACAACTATAACAAATTAAGCATTCAAAAAGGAACATTTACTATGAGGATACATTGACAATTTTTTTAAAAGGGCACATGAAGTCAGACACAAGAAGACTCTCATATATCCCTGCAAATTTTTCTTTCATTAGGTTCAACAAAATTACAAGAGTGCATTTGGCTCAAAGTCTTATCGATAGAGTAGAGTATAGAGATACAAGACAAGACAATACATAACTAGAATAGTACAGAATCCTACGAGATCAATAAGCTCGGGGACAACCCTCCAACCTTTTTAACCACTTCGCTTTCTTGGGCTATTTCTTCTCCCTTACATGCTCTGCCCTTTCCCTTTTTGACTACCTATGCTGCTTGCATGCATCTGCTTCCTCAGTTGCCTCTGCTACTTGGTCTCATATGCTTCCTTGGCTATCAACTAACCTTCTAGTTCGGCTGCGACTGCATGAGCCCTGATTTATTTGACCAATCCTCCGTAACTGCTAATCTTTGGCAGGTCCTCTTCTCCTCCTCCGACTATCTTCTCTGCGACTTCCCTACAGTCACCTTTGGTCAAAATGTGGCTAACATCAAAACTTGAAAAAACTTAATCCCCAAAATAAAGGACCCAACATAATCCCTTTCTTGTAGAGAGGGAGTGTTGAAAAATGTAGCAAGAATGTCTCAATTTGATTTTTCCTTGGTCAAATTGAAAAAAATAAAATTTCCACATCAAAAAACAACTTGGACGCAGTTAACTTGTGTGACATGGCTCTTGTCACTCATTTAGCTCAGCAAATTCGAGTTAGAGGAGTTGGAGTTTAGTTAAGCATGTGTGATTGCTAATTTGTAGCAATAAGGGTCAATTATTTCAAGTTTTTAAAGTTAAACTAGTTCTAACTATTGGAGGAACTAGTGGAAGGTCAGTTGTGTAGTGGGAAAATAGAATAACTCAGTGATCATCCAGTTAACTGATGAATCAACCCAAAATAACCAATGCATGTAGAGAATTCAAGTTCCCCAGTTGTGGTGGAGATTCCAAGCTGGTAGTGTAACATCAGTTGTAGACTATTATTGAGTGTACAGGTGTTGCATGCAGTGAGATGATCAACCTTAGGAATTGTGCAATCAATTGGAGGTAAATTCATAAATAGTAGGTTCCTAATTCCTCAGGATTTGTGCAAGGAAATAGGGCCTCAAGAAGAGGCAAAAATTGACCAAGTCTAGGTGAGAGCTTATTGGTGAGTAGAGAGATAGGTTATTCACTTGCAGGTAGAGTTAAAATTGAGCGAGCAATTGTAATACATCTCTATTCATCAGATTAATGCAAGCATGCATAGGGGGTTTTTAGCAGTTGCTTTCTCTTGGAAAAATAACGTGTGCATGTGTATTATTTCTTATTGAATGTTTGTAATTGATATTATAAATTTTGAATTGAATTCTGCAGAGTAATAGAGGAGGATTGTTTCTTGTGATGTAGATTAAAATTTCATGATCAATTGCAATTATACACCATGATTTCTACATATTTATGTTTTCAGAGTGGAAAAATTGGAGGAATTAGTGCACATGATCACTTTTATGAGTGGATCCCAATTTGTTGAATTTTGTTTTGAAATATTTTGGAATTAGTTTGGAATCAAATGACATTTTTTGGGGGTAAAAATTTGCTTCCCAAGTGCAGTAACCCCTAGCGATATTCTATATAAATACTTTTCTAATGGTGCAAAAAATACCTCAAGCGAAGTTTATATGCAAATATTATGCCACTGAAAGTTGATCTTTCTGTTTTTACCACCACTATTTGAGAGGATGCTGCATTAGTGCTCATTATTTATGAAAAAGGGGCTATCCACGTGATCATGATGAAGAAGACTCTAGAAGAGTCAATATTTTAACTCTAGTTAAGAGTTAAACGAGTCAAACTTAACCACTAGTGGACTATTGCACTGCGTTATAACAGGGCCAATAGGAGGAAACTTTGTTCTATAGATGGAAAAAGTAACTGAGAGTGGACGGAGAGAGAGAAAACATATAGGGTTTGTGTATTGTAATAACCACGTGCCACATGTCTCACTCCTTTGTATTTTCTTCCATTTCCATTGAAAAAATTAGCCCAAAGAAACCTTACCTTCAAATTGAGTTTTTTCTCAAAAGGTTTTCTAAGGTCATCTCTTGGGCTATTATGGTTGTAAGTGATTGTATTTGTGTCTATTATCTATTTTCCGTATTTTAAATATTGTATTTATGTCTATTATCTATGGTAGAATTTACTAGCCTCTAAGTAGATCACAACTCTACAACCACAGACTCTACTTGTGCTTTCCCCATCAAAGAAACCCACAGGGAACGATTTCCAAATTTCAATAACTCTAAAATATCTATAACCTTTATTTCCCTATACCGACCCTATCTCGTTGAAAAAATCCACCGTCTTGATGATGTCCTCATGCACCTATATATTTTTCTGCTCAAATATTATGTCGTTGCACCTAATCTAGATTGTCCATAACACATAAAGGGGAAGAGACCTGTACCTCCTATTTTTTATCCATAATCTAATGAATAAAGACAACTTGATGAACGAACCCATATCTGCAATTTTATAATGTCCCATCACCCTTCCCAGATATCCTTTGCGTAAGGACATTCCATGAATATATGATTTACCTCATCCTCCCCCTTCCTAAAAAGGATACATATGCCTAGGCCCTAAAATACTCTCTTGTGGATATTCTACCAAGTCAAAATATATTTATGAAAAGCAAGCCAACCAAAAAATTTGATTTTATTCGGTAATTTCCACTTCCATATGACTTGAAAATGTTGAGAAAAATTAAGGCCCCTATCCATAATAGGTAAATCCACATATATTTTTGTAACTACCGGGATTCCCTTCCCAAGGGAGCCAACCTAGATCATATGGTCCTCACTATTGGTAAGACAGATCCTTTCATGCATGAGACATGTGGTATAGTCCTCCCATTCCTTACGAAGTTCATCAGGTAATCCAAAATCCTCTGCTGAAAACCATACCTGACTGTCCAAGTTTTGAAAACTATGACAAATGACTCGTTTTATATGATAAATTTGTTTACTTGGTAGAAAATTAAGACTATGAACCGATAAGGAATGACTCCCATAAATACCAACAATGGCATATAATCCTACCTGGATCCGAGATCCGTCTCCCACAATCCATCGAACATGGCCCATAATATAGTGCAAGACTTGGAACATACTTCTCCATATATAATATTTATAAACCTTCTTCCTAGTCGCACTCAGTATCCAAGATGTAAATGAATGGCCTATCGCTCTCCACATGTTTTTTATTATAAGTGATTTATTGAAATTACCAGGATCGATGATTCCCCAGCTTTCCACTTCTAATGGTCTAGCGATAATAAACAACCATACAAGGTGTATCTTGCGCGCAATCACTCCTAAGCATGCTAAAGACCATATAAACCTTCCCATGATTGCTTGGATCCTTTTCATAATTTCCTTAGGAAAAAGAAAGAGATGCATCCAATATACTGAGAGGTCTGCATGAACGATTTTAACATAATACGTCTCCCTCCTAGAGACATCCATTTATGTGTCAAACAGTTCAATTTATGGTTAAATTTATCCATTAACCACTCCCAATCTCTATTTCTGTAGCCACTAGGTTTCAAAGTGAAACCCAAATATGTAAATCCTTCAAAATATTCTTAGATGTCACCCCAAAAATGTCTTTAATATCTTGTAATGTATTGTCCACCCTTCCTTTTTGTAAGATCTTCGACTTAGCAAAATTCGTTATCAACCCTGTTGCATCCCCAAAAGCCTTGATAATACTATGAAAAATAGACCATTTTGCCATAGTGGCTTGGCCCCTAAAAATTATATCATCTACAAACATGATATTTGACACCCAAGGTTGATTAGAAACTCTAACCCCCCCCGAATAAGACCATTGTCCCTTCCCTCAATTTCCTGATCAGTGAATTGATCACCAGAAAAAAGAGTAACATCGACAGTGCACAACCCTATCTCAAACCTTGGTAGGCCGAGTAGAACTTAGAGGGTAGACCATTAATTATCATGACAAAGTGAGTGGACCTTAAAAAACCAATAATCCATATGTAGTTCTGAGAACACATACCCATTTTTATCAGAATCAATAATAGAAATTTCCAATCAATGTAGTCTGTTGGCTTGAGGGGTCCTGACCTAGGTTCGGAGTTAAGGTTTTCCAACAAACCCCTATACTACTGGGCCTTTTGGTAATGACCTAATTTCGCAGGCCAAGGTCTCACCCGAAGTAATATGGGTGGGTGCTGGAACTAGGTTTCCGCACCCTGGGAGAGAGTAGGTAATTAAAGCAGATATTGTCGAGTTCTATCAGGTACACATAGAAACAAGCCTATTATCGAGCCCTTAACAGTATAATTAGCATATAAACATAGACATAGCTACTATTAGTAAACATATCTGACCAACAGCTTCGCATCCACGTGTGCATCAGCAATTACCACCACATAACATCACAATCGCAACTAATTCATATATCATAGATACAATCGCATCTTATTCAAATAAAACAGAGGTACTTCAGTAATAAACACAACCAGTTCAGATAGCATAAAGATACTTCAATATATTCCGCATTCATTAACATCCAAAATCAAGTTACAAACCCAAGTCACAACCCGCGCACATAGCCAGCGGGGTCCACACACAGCAGGATTGAGGATCTCTGCGCACACAACCAGCAGGAGTCCTTACCCAAAACTACCAAAACAGATCTCAACAATTCGTACGTAGCATCAATATTACTTAATTACTTACCCTTAGACTCAAACTATCTATCTATTTATATCATCATAGCCTGCACTATCCTGTGGTCCGCAAACCGTTTGCAGACTCTAGGTCTAACCTTTGACCCATTACCATACATTGGGGGATTTTACCCACCCCAAAGCCCCTGTGCAAGAACAATTACTACAAAAATATATAAAAAACGCAATGTTGGAACATATCAAAACACAGCTAGGGGACCCTGTTCCAATAGGCCCCCAACACAATCTTATGATTCGCCCCGAGTCACAGTGACCGTGGGGTTTGCATATTTTCCTGGAGTTGCTTAATGGCATCGACCAGAGGGAGAAACACTCATTCGCTCTATGCGGCAACGTTGTGTGCAATGTCCACAAACTTCTGCAAAGTTAGGCCTTCAGTAGTAGCAGTGACACTTTCCAGGGTATGATTCAGCTGTTTAACCGCAACATCCAAGTACTGAGATATCTTGAGGGCTTCATTGGCCCATGGTTTGAGGTGGTCACTCAAAACCTTCTTCTTGTGTCGAAGCTCTTCCAGGTCATCTCTGAGCGCATGGCTGGTGCACAAACATTCCAGGCGTTGAGCGGGGATCATAGTGGGCATTGTAGCCTCCAATTGCTCGAATTCTTCTTCCTTCTGGCACAGTTCTTGGGTAAATTCACGCAGGAGAGGATAAAGTTGCACCTTAGACCACAACTGAATATATGTCTCAAGCAACTCGGCGCCCTGAGAGATTTGAGCTGTAATGGTGTTCGTGGCTTTTGTGACCAGCGCAACTCTCTAGGCGTGTACCTCAGGAGGAGTTTCTGGCTGCAACTTAGCCTGCAACGCAACAATTTGCTGCTCCATCTCGGTCTTGAAATTCTGGATCGCGGTTCGAGAAGCCTTCAGGGTTGCAACGAGGCCCTCAATCTTAGCCTGGGGGATGGCAGAGGCCGGGATGTCTTCAGTCACCTCTGTGCAGAGTCTGCTGATCATAAACTCCAACTCGGTCTGTTGCACGGTGGAAAGGATGCATGCGACTTGTGCCTGCGATGCCTCGGTAGTATTTTCTACGATTGTATGCTCAGCTGTACTTAGTTGCTACTACACCTGGTGGTATATGTGCTGGATTTCCTCAAAGAGGGATGTGTGAAGAACCTGCAACGGATCGTGCGGAAGCCGCGCCAAGTCTAGATGTACTTCTGCGCAGGCTTGGACTTGCGTGCATAAGGAAGGAGAAATGACAGTGATCGTTGCGCCTGGCAGGGGGCAGAGGTGGCTCTCAGTTGTGATGATCAACTCAGTGCTGGTTGCTGGAGGCAGTCTCACTTGAACCACGCTCGTCTGCATGGTATCGACCTTGAGCTGTAGATCTTGGAGCTTAGACTGTAATGCGGTGACTGTGACCTTCTGCTGCTCTTCCAAGGAAATCCATCTGTCTTCTGAAATGAGGGTGACCGTATCTACGATTTGTTCCAAATATTCTTCGGTTAAGGTAGCCTCAGTTTCCCTACCGGGCCTCGTAGCTCGCTGTTTCATTCGCTGGCCCTCGAGAGGTTCGACTGTCCATTTTGTGCCACATGGGGAACTAGTACCCTGCGTATCCAGACCCTCGGTTTCCATGTCCTACTGCGGGTCCTGCTCCACGCCCTGCGCTGCATCTGGGGGAACCTTCGGCCTGGTGGAGCCTTCCGGGCCACGACCTTCTGAATTCTTGGCAGTATCAGGTGGGGTGGGGGTCTTCGGGACTGTGCTTGTACCGACAGTGTCATCCGCGACCGATTTGACTCCCAATCTCGAGTGCGGTGGCCAAGTGGCGATGAGCCAGTCGATTTCCTCATCGGCAACCATGTAAGGCAGCGACATCCAAGCTAGATCCTTATGGCCCTGAATCTGCACGTTATGCATTATGACCTGGAAAGATGCGATGCTCTTGTATTTGTCATAGACCGTAGGCGACAAGTGTGGCCGAGAGTGAATTGCTGCTATGAGCATGCTTTGGAATAGCACCCAAAATATTTTGTTTTCCTTAATATGCTGCTCATATTTTGAGTCCCATAAATTCACGTATCGCACCCCTTCACACATGTATGGTTCAAGCTTAGGGAGGACCGATCCTTCAGGGGCTTCCCATGCAACCAATGCAATTAAGAGCAACAACCAAGAGTAGCAGAACACCCTTGCATGATCCTGGGCCTCTCGCATGTTTTACAAAAACTCATTGCAGAGGAACTGCGAACAATTAAAGCAGACCCATTTTTTGCAGGGTCCAGCAAGCTGAATCACGTAGGCAGGGATAGTCGTGGCCTGGCACTTGTGCAACATTTTTCAAGCTAGTAGCAAGGTACCCATGCGCACTCCAGGGTCGTCAACGGTGTTGATTATGAACCCTATGGTGTTGCGCTCGACATGGTAGCCTTCGCGCACCTTGTCGGCGATCTGTTGCTCGTACTTCTTGCCGATGCGCTCCATGGGATTTGGCCCCTCCATGGGGAGATCAGTAATGCGGTGAATTAGGGTGGAATCGAGGGGAATGCAGTCCTGGATCCACAAGCTACCATCATGGATTGGGGCTAGCAGCTGTCGCACAACTTGATCAGTTACATTGTATCGGCCAAAGTGACGTATCCGCAACAAGTTTAGTAATCCATATTTTTCTAACCCACGCGCCCACGACATTGGTACGACCCTTAGCACGTCGTCCTCCAATAATCTTTCGAGGTACAACTCAAGTGACAATTCTGAGAAGGCCTCCAGGGTGGCAAGGTCATGATCGTCGAACTTAATTGAGGAGAGCTTATTGTATGCTTCTCCAATTATGGGGACTTCACACGGAATTAGAGACATTTGCATATAGGAGCGCAGACCCTCAATATTCTTAGACGTGCGCATCGAGGGCATTCTGGGCCGAACATAGGGAAGTAGCCAAGTGATTGGGATAGCAAGCCGAGCTTCTTCCTGCATAGACAAAGGTCGCTTCGCCGGGTTAGGTGAGCGTGCCTTAGGCACTGTTCGAGGAGATTGCACGTTTCGGGGGGAGGTGCGCGGCTTCCCCCCAGCACATTTTGTGGCCCTTCCCTTCCCTTGCTCCGGGCCTTTCCCTTTACTCATCTTTTTATCCACCTGCTTCCCCTTGGTTGGTGTGGGCATGACTTCTTCGATTTCAGGGGTGACCTCCAATAATTCATCGGATGCTCACTCAGTAGAGGCCACGGTCTGTGATGATTTAGCGAGATTGGTCACAGTCATTCTCGCTGTAATATTCCCAAATGGAGAAGCAACAATATATGAACACAATAATGGAAAGAATAGTGAATAAATAAACACACCATGATATGAGACAAATGTACAACCATCTTATTAAACATATCAAAAAATAATAGCCACAAGATCTTGAGGATCAAGTCACTCAAGCAATACAAAACAAGCCTCCTCAAGCAAATATGTCAATACATGGAAAAATAGTTGCCATACAAATTCTCTAAGCTATGACAACATAGTTTTAGGGCATAAACTACTGCATAAAGATGGATCAATGTAGATCTACTTTTATATAGCTCAAATAATGCTAGGAGTGAAGATTTAGCCTCCTAGACACCTTTCCAAGAGAACCCGGGAAGGGTTTCTGGAAATACACCCAAATACAAATGGTGATGTACAGCCCTAGGGCTGAAGCATCACTGCAACTAAAGCTCTTGAAATAGAAGGCTGAAAATAATATGGATCTGATGTAGATCTCCCCCAAAGGTATCCTCCAATAAAGGGCTGAACCTGTAGGTTTTAACCCTAAACAAAAATTATCTACACACGAATCTTATAACAGAAAATAAACAATAGCGAGAGCATAAAACATAAAACAGATAAACACAGAGATTTTCCCCTGGATCCCAAATCGGGACGACCAGCTTGATTTTTCATTATATTCTTTTTAGTGTTACAACACATATATATACATGCCGAAGCATACATAAACCCCAATCCATTAACCCTGGATTAGAACATAACCGTAGTTCCCTTGACCGGATCTACAAAATACCAGGGGCCGAAAACCATCATACCCCAAAACCATGTGCAAAATCATGCACAAACATGGGTGGGTCCGCCTATGAGTGGGTCCACACACCAAACAAATTTTCGCCAGTGCGCTGCCCCGGACCCAAACAGTGGGGGCTGCCTCCCCCCTTGTGACTCCCCTGCTGCGCCCAGTGCAACGTACAACGCGTGGGGCTAGTCGTGGAAATAATATAACACATACCCAACATTCTCCCACTTGTTGTTTTCTTTCCATAGGGGGCCATAGGAGAGCTTAGTCATTGGGCCAATTCTTCAACACCCATTGTTTCTCTACACCAAGAGAGCTTCTGAGTGCTCACAGACTTCGTCAATGCATCTGCAACATTCTTCAAAGTGTCCACCTTTACCAGCAACACCCTTTTAGCCTCAACCATATCTCTAACAAAGTGATATTGAACATCAATGTGCTTTGTATTTGAATGGTAAGCAGGGTTCTTAGCCAAGAAAATTGCACTTTGGCTATCATAGTCTATCCTTATAGCTTGCTGTACCAACCCCATACTTGAACACAATATTTGCAACCAAACTGCTTCCTTGCTTGCATGAGTGGCTGCTATGTATTCTGCCTCTGTAGTTGAAAGAGCCACTACAGACTGTCTTTTACTCATCCAACTGACTGCACCTCCAAATAAGCTAAACACATACCCACTTGTAGATCTTCTTTGGTCCAGATCTCCAGCCCAGTCTGCATCAACAAAACCACGAATGTCCAACATTCTTTCCAATCCCGGTCTTCCCTGGTAGCACAAGCCATAATCACTAGTGCCATGTAAATATCTGAAAACCCACTTCACTACTGTCCAATGCTCCTTCCCTGGGTTTGACATAAACCTGCTCAATACTCCCACTGCATGTGCAATGTCTGGTCTAGTACAGACCATTGCATACATCAGGCTACCCACTGCACTTGCATATGGAACACGGGACATATACTTCTCTTCTTCTTGTGTCTTGGGACACTGTTCAGCAGACAGATTTACACCTACAGGAATAGGAACATTCACCGGTTTACTATCCTGCATATTGAACCTCTGCAATATAGTCTCGACATACTTCCTCTGGTTTAACCAGAGCTTCCTCTTTGCCCAATCTCTCTTAATTTCCATGCCTAAAATATAGTTTGCAGCACCCAGATCCTTCATGTCAAATTTGGAGAACAATTGGGTCTTCAAATCTTGGATAATTTCTTTGTCATTTCCAATCAACAACATATCATCCACATACAAGACCAAATAAATAACACGGTCACCAATTAATTTAAAATAAACACAGTGATCCTCCTTGCTTCTGGTGAAGCCAAGTCCCCGTACATAGGTATCAAATTTCTGATACCACATCCTTGGTGACTGTTTTAACCCATACAGAGACTTCTTCAACCTGCATACTAGTTCTTTCTTACCCTTCACCATAAAGCCTTCAAGTTGCTTCATGTAGATCTCCTCTTCTAGATCCCCGTGAAGAAATGTTGTCTTCACATCCATCTGTTCTATCTCAAAATCAAATGCAGCAGCAACAGATAAAAGTAATCTAATAGAAGCAACCTTGGCAACAGGAGAAAAAATATCACCAAAATCAATTCCCGGCACCTGGGAATAACCTTTTGCTACCAACCGAGCTTTGTATTTCTCCACCTTGCCTTCTACATTCATCTTCTTCTTAAACACCCATTTTCTCCCGATGGGCTTCCTTCCCGCCGACAACTCTACCAGATCCCATGCCTCATTTTTGTGCAAGGATGCCATCTCATCAACCATGGCCTCCTTCCAGAGTTTTCCATCCTCTGAATCTACTGCCTCCCTGACAGTTCTGGGATCATCATCAGTTATAGTTAAGGAAAAACCTGAACAAAAAGCAGATGGAATATACCTTTCTAGTTGCCTTCTTTCCCGAGTTGATCTTCTCACAACTGGAGTTTGTGGCTCTTCCTCTTCTGAGTCTTATTCTGTTGTAGAGTCTGATTCATCCTCCTTTAGCTCAAACTCTCTCTTCTCAGGTTCCTTTGGTAGGAATTCATGTGTAACAACATCTTTCACCTCTCTAAACACCACATCTCGACTGTACACAACCTTCCTTGTTTCTGGGTTCTAAAGCTTGTAACCCTTTAAACCATCCTTATACCCAATAAAGATGCACCTTTCAGATTTATTATCCAACTTGGTCCTTTTCTCCTTTGGAACATGTACATATGCATCACATCCAAATACCCTTAGATGTGAAAGAGAGGGTTTATTACCAGTCCATACCTCATGTGGGGTCTTATCCTCCAACGCCGATGAAGGTGATCTGTTAACTAAGTAACATGCAGTCTCCACTGCCTCTGCCCAGAATTCTTGTCCTAACCCGGTACCACTGAGCATGCTTCTTGCCTTTTCCATCAGTGTTCTATTCATTCTTTCTGCAACTCCATTTTGCCGAGGTGTGTATGGAGTAGTCTTCTGCCGTGCTATACCACACTTCTTACAGAACTCTTCAAATTCCTTCTTGCAGAACTCCCCACCATTATCCGTCCTCAGCGCCTTTATCTTCTTCTCTGTATGGTTTTCCACCAGAGCCTTAAATTCTTTAAATTTGTCAAAGACTTCAGATCTATTCCTCAAGAAATATATCCATGTATTCCTTGAGAAGTCATCTATGAATGAAACATAGTACACAGACTTTCCCAGTGATGGAACTGACACAGGTCCAAACACATCACCGTGCACAAGTTCTAATATCTTGTTCGCCCTCTTAGCACCAGAAGAAATCAATTCTACTCTCACACAATGTTCAAATTGAACTGGAGAATTAGACATACCTTCTACCATACCATCTCTATGCAGTATCCGAAGGCCCTTCTCTCCAATATGTCCAAGCCTTTGATGCCATAGCATGGTTTTTTCTCCAGAGACAGCTAGGCTTTCCGTCCCACTTTCAGGAACCACAGAACTATTACACCCATCAATAACAGTACTACCTTGTAGCTTGTACAGAGTTCCAGTCCGAACTCCCCGCATTAATACCAATGCTCCCCGAACCATCTTGCAAGCATCTTTCTCGAACACTGTTTTTACACCTGCATCATCCATCTTGCTTACAGAAATCAGATTTCTGGCCAATGCAGGAATATGCAGAACACCAGGAAGTGTTCTAATCCTTCCACCTTGCAGCTTCAGCTTGACCTTTCCACGTTTGATGATTCTGGCCTTCCTATCATCCCCTAGGAAGACATCACCACCATCATATTTCTCATACTCGCAGAACCACTCCCGATGGGGAGTGAAGTGAAAGGATGCACCTGAGTCAATCAACCATGACTCATGATCTACATGTGCATTTGAAGAAGAAGCCAAATACACATCCCCACCTTCATCCGAGGTGGTTTTTGCCTCTGTAGAAGGAGCATCATCAGATCCCTTTCCTTTCTCAGGAGCTTTAGATCTGCAGTCCTTTTTGTAGTGCCCTTCTTTTCCGCATTTCCAGCACACCTTTACAAACTTTCCAGGAGATTTAGATCTCCCTCTAGATTTAGATCTCCCACTCGAAACCTTATTCTTGTTTCTGTTCTGGGACCTTCCTCGTACAGATAAGGCATCTCCATTCTGACCCTCCATATTTCTCCGTCTCATTTCTTCCGACAGCAAGGCTGAGACAATGTCATCAAAATTCAAGGTAGTTGTATTGCTACCTATTGCAATAACCAGACTGTCCCACGAGTCTGGTAGAGAGCACAACAAACCGATGCACTTATCTTCATCTGAGATTTTAATATCAACAGACGACAGCTGACTTACCACAGTATTGAAGGCGTTCAGATGCTCTGTCACCGAGTCTCCATCCTTCATCCTCAGGTTATACAGCTTTTTCCGCAGGAACAACTTATTCACCAGAGACTTAGATTGGTACAAATTCCCAAGTTTTTCCCACAAATTCTTCGCCGTAGCTTCCCCAGATACATTCAACAATACTGAATCTGAGACACACAACCGTATTGTTCTCTTAGCCTTCCGATCCAGTTTCTTCCAGTCTTCATCTGACATTGCCGTTGGTTTAGTACCTGGATCTACCACGATCCACTGATCTTTGTCCACCAGCAGATCCTCCATCTTGAGCTTCCATAACTCAAAAATCTGACCATTAAATTTTTCGATCTCTATCTTCCCGCCACTTGCCATCTTCTTTCACCGCAAGAATCGATCCCGCAGATCTCCCACTGAACAGGGTCTACCTCAGGCCCGAGAAAAAAACCCTCAGCAGCAAAGGCGTCCCCTTGAAGCTGAAACAACTCTGATACCAAATGTAGGTTTTAACCCTGAACAAAAATTATCTACACACGAATCTTATAACAAAAAATAACAATAGCGAGAGCATAAAACATAAAACAGATAAACACAGAGATTTTCCCCTGGATCCCAAATTGAGACGACCAGCTTGATTTTTCATTATATTCCTTTTAGTGTTACAACACAAATATATACATGCCGAAGCATACATAAACCCCAATCCATTAACCATGGATTAGAACATAACCATAGTTCCCTTGACCGAATCTACAAAATACCAAGGGCCGAGAACCATCGTACCCCAAAACCATGTGCAAAATCATGTACAAAACATGGGTGGGTCCGCTTATGAGTTGGTCCGCACACCAAACAAATTTTCGCCGGGGCACTGCCTCGGACCCCAACAGTGGGGGCTGCCTCCCCCCTTGTGACCCCCCTGTTGCGCCCAGCACAACGTGCAGTGCGTGGGGCTAGTCGTGTAAAGAATATAACACATACCCAACAGAACCCTTCACCTAATAAAAAACACTCTAAAAGAGTAAATAGATCCTCCTCTGAAGCTGCCCTCCAAAATAATGCAATTACAGACTGAAACTGCAATGTAAATGATGGGAATAGGTTTTCCTAGTGCCAAATATCTGAAATGTACTCAGGATCCCTCCTTTTTGATCTCCCAAGAGAAGGAATCCTTCCTCCGATGGAAAACTAGCTCAGAAAGTGGGTTTCTCAACCCTCCACTGCAACACCCTGCAACGCAACACAAATCTGAACAGAAACTGTGATGTAGCTGAATATTGAAGATTGGCCAGAATGCCGGATGTGTGGAACTAAAGTTCAATACTC
Source organism: Pinus albicaulis (assembly GCA_034641835.2). Lineage (NCBI taxonomy): Eukaryota > Viridiplantae > Streptophyta > Pinopsida > Pinales > Pinaceae > Pinus > Pinus albicaulis. The sequence goes on from CM076576.1 coordinate 966,107,494, forward strand.
CTCCAAGAGGCCTCTCAAGGAAAGAGGTGGGATTTCTGCTCAGGAACACCTGGTGCTAAACAACACAACAATCTCAACTAAACAGCTGAAGAATGCAAGAAGTCTAAACATACCACATAAAAAATAATAATCCAAAACATAACCTCATATGGCTGCCACCCTCTTCCTTATAAACACTATGAGCCTTCTCACCTTGGGTCCCACTCATTAGGGTTTCCATCATCATGTAATCAATCTCTCTCCAAAACTGTCTTGTCTCACCATTAATGCCACTCCTACATAACAACGCTGTTTGATTTGGTCAAAGTTGACCTATTCAACATGCTTCAGCCCTTTTTCACACATAAGGGTCTTCAATCCAGCTTTTATATGACCTCCATTCACACTAGGAGTGTCTTTAATTCCTACTAAGAAGATTTATGGGTCTCCATACCCTCTTATTCCTCTATCTAAGAGGAAAATCAAAAATTAAAATTCCAATTAGCTGTATGCTAATTTAGGAATATTACAGTCCTCCCCTCCAAAATGTTGCTCATCCTCAAGCAACTGCAAAGATAGAATTTAAGAGCCTCTCCTCTTCCTCCTGTATCATCCTCAAGTGATAAGTTCCCCAAAAGAACAATATGCTCTCTCATCAATATGTCCTCAAGTTGTTCGTCCCAAGTGTATAAGTATGCCTTTGGTGAAAAATCCAAATGGCTCTCATCATGAACAAGTGGGATATCCATGGAAGAAAATATATGTGGTCTAGAGGCCTTCTTGAGGCATGGGATTTGAAATATATTGGGAACCATCATTCGCATGTGAAGCCTCCATCCCTAAGCTATCATCCACAAAAAGTGAGTCACCTTCCAACATGGTAACTCATGAAACATCTCCTCCACCTTAGGCTCCTGCAAAGAAGGTGGGCTACATAGTTGAATATGATAGATCAAATTGTCCATCCCAAGCTGTCTCTCTCTCCAATTATGATAAGTGTAGAGCTGCTACTGAGTATGGGTTGCAATAATGTTGCCTTCATGAAGCAAAAAGGAAATAAGATCCTCAAAGTACCACTCTTTGGTTCTTGCCCAGATCATCCCATACAAAATGAATATAACATTATCATCATTTGGAATCCAAATGAGAGAGTTAATAAAGGTTTTACATAGTGCTGGAAGGTACCAACAGTTTCCCATGTAGTCACAGCGCAGTTTTACCAACTACAGTTTTAGAATATGATGTGGCAAGTTGTCTTTAAACAGTTTGCTAGTTGTTCATATCATCTTATCTACTAGTAAATAGTAAATGGCATTGTATATCAACTAAGCATACAGGAAATAGTACAACACTTGCCCAAAGCCATACAAGAGATGGCTATCTCCATCATAGATGTTGGTCCAAAATTGACCATGAAGCCCAAATAGAGGCTTGCCCTCTTGTGGAGCAATGCACTGTATAGAGATGGTAAGAGAGTGAAAATACTATGTTAGATGATCAATAAATGCAAAAACATATGTCTTACCATGTACTGAGAGTTAATTGGTAACAAGATCCATGAATGAGCCCTCCATAGTGGTATTCCATACCCCCATGAAGAGGAATGAACTATGTGCTGCATAAAGATCTCTCTTCTTATGCTTGGGAATCCAAGTCAAGAAGATCATATCATGGTAATAGATATCTCCGCCCACTACTCCATCACTCTCATCTCCTACTTGTTCACCAAGTGCATCATATGTGAAGCGATCCTGGGTACACTCCATCAACAAACCCAAGCTCCCAAGTGACAACGCTGTTGAGCTTTGTGACAAGGCTCCTGTCATATCATAGCTCCATCCTTTGACATACCACATGTCAAAGTCATCAATCATAATGCTGCTATATATGGGAGATTCCTCCCGAAGTGGAAGTACCTCATGATCCTCCAAGGCTAAGGAGTAGCCCCTTTGCACCATTATAGTGCCATCACCTACTCCTGCAATATTATGAAGAGTATGGAAGGAAATTAGTCCATACTCTCCCAAGAACATCCAAAGAAACAACAACTCTTGTTGCCTCCCCACATCATCACCATATAAAATATGGAGCCACAACATGATGGTTGACATGAAAGATATCACATCTCCCCAATACACCCAAACTCCTTGCTTCCATATGATGCAAGTGTCATGCCAAGGTCCATCCACCAACCAACTCTTTAAAATATAATATGTCATATGATGACCAATTTCTTTCAAGAGTAACCAACACAACCTCGCCTCCTACTGCCCTGTGTCATAGATTTTCAAGTGGCTTTCCAACCTCTTGCTCATCAATATCATCCATCCAACCAATGGTGAGTGTCTATCATCATGCTCAAAATTGGAATCCCTCCAATGGAGAATACCATCCTCCCAAATTAGATTTCTATCTTTGCATTTCATGGGATGTTGAAATGCAATCTCCTGGAGATCTCCAAATGAAGACCACTCATCAATGACCAAGTTGACCCCATAAAGATCCAAATAAGTGTTAGGCAAAAAATTCTCATCAAAATGTGAAATTCTCATCAAGAAGTCCCCATCATAAAAATGGAAGATGTCATCCCTCATAAGATGCCCTCAATCAATCATCTGCCTATCCTCTTCTATGCATGTAGAAAGGTCATTGGAATGCTCCAATAATGGTTGGGCCCCCAACCCATCACTGCTACTCAATGACAACGTTGTTTATCTCCATAATGGTGCAACTGCTATCTCAAGATCATGCCCAATGCTGAACACATAGTTCTGCATTGCATGGTTCAAGACAATACTCATCCCATCCTCCAAGAATCTAAACTCCAACCCAAAGAGTTGTGTGCAGCTCAAAAATGATACACTAGGATGAATGTATATCTCCTCCTTGAACAAATAAAGGCTGCTCAGTGCAGTGATAGTCAGCTGTTCCAAATCAACAATGTATTTTGACCCTAGGTCATGCAATGGTACATTCCCACAATCCTCCATATGATGTGCTGAAGTAACAGAAAATGGAAACATGTGCATACCTTGGTAGAGCCTGGGAACATCTTGTATTGCTACAAGGGTTCCTCCTTCTGCTGTGATGGATTCCTCAACTATTGATGATGATGGATGATCTTCCATGGCTGCATCAGTGCTGGTACAAGTCTCCTCCTCCTCATATCTCCAAAATAGTGCATGGGATTCTATATGTCAAGAGATCAAGACCACTTTGCAAAGATGCAAGGGTTCTTTCTCCTGATGCAAGTGCTCCTGCAGCAAGTGGTGGTGAAGGCTTCTTCTCCTCTGATTTCTTCTTGTCAAACTTCTTGATCAACCTTTGAGTAAAATCTGCATATGCAATCACTTTTGCATGACTCAAATGGCTGAACCACCAAATGTTTGCTTCACCCTCAAGGTGCAGCGCTGCAATCTCAACAACTTCTTTCTCTACTACTGGATGTAGTAGGAAAAATGCATCCAGCTTCATTCCCCAAGCCCTTGCTGTGCATGTGGATGACCCATCAAAGGTAGACAATAGAAATCTATTTCCCTCTTTTCTTCTATTGCTACAAGGTCTCCTTTCTTCTTTGAGATGAATGAACTGTGGGAGAGTTAGATTCTCCTTGAAAGCTCTAGGTTGAGACTTATATTCTACAATATACTCACTTAGAATCTCATGATATAATTTTCCTCCATCTTCATGCCTCTTGTCTTCAAAGGAAAAGGGCATAGCATGTTTCTTTGGAGCTATATGCAATACCAGATTTTCTTTTTGCTGATAGGAAGTACATGGACCTTCCTCATCTTGAAACCCTAATGTGGTTTCACTTCTTTTCTCCATTTTTCTTTGCTTGACCTCCTTGGTGAGGTCCTTCTTAGATATAAAAAGAGATGAGATAGAAATATTTCTATCCATCATCCTGATAGCATAATGGCTGAGATCCACACGCTGAGCCAAGATTATGCTCTGATACCATTGTAATATTCCCAAATGGGGAAGCAACAATATATGAAAAAAATAATGGAAAGAACAGTGAATAAATCAAAACAACATGATATGAGACAAATGCACAACCATATTATTAAACATATCAGTAAATAATAGCCACAAGATCTTGAGGATCAAGTCACTCAAGCAATACAAAAAAAGCCTCCTCAAGAAAATATGTCAATACATGGAAAAATAACTGCCATACAAATTCCCTAAGCTATGAAAGTGCATTTTTAGGGCATACAATGTTGAGTAAAGATGGATAAATGTATTTCTACTGTTATATAGCTCAAATAATGCTAGGAGTGAAGATCTAGCCTCTTAGACACCTTTCCAAGAGAACTCGGGAAGGGTTTTCAGAAATACACCCAAATACAAATGGTGATCTACAGACCTAGGGATGAAGCATCACTGCAACTGAAGCTCCTGAAATAGAAGGCTGAAAATAATATGTATCTTATGTATATATCCTCTAAAGGTATCCTCCAATGAAAGGCTGAACCCTTCACCTAACAGAAAACACTCTAAAAGAGCCAATAGATCCTCCTCTGAAGCTTCCCTCCGAAATAACGCAATTCCAGACTGAAACTGCACTATAAATTATGGGAATAGGTTGGCTTGGTGCCAAATATCTGAAATGTGCTTAGAATCCATCCTTTTTGATCTCCCGAGAGAAGGAATCCTTCCTCCTATGTAAAACTAGCTCAGAAAGTGGGTTTCTCAACCCTCCACTGCAACACCCTGAAACACAACACAAATATGAATAGAAAATGCACTGTAGCTGAAGACTGAAGCTTATCTAGAATTCCGAATGTGTGGAACTGAAGTGCAATACTCCTCCAAGAGGCCTCTCAAGGAAAGAGGGATGATTCTCGCTCGGGAATACCCGGTGCTAAACAACACAACAATCTCAACTAAACAGTTGAAGAATGCAAGAAGTCTAAACAGACCACATAAAAAATAATAATCCAAAACATAACCTCATATGGTTGCCACACTATTCTTTATAAGCAATGTGATCCTTCTCACCTTGGGTCACACTCATTAGGGTTTCCATCATCAAGTAATCAATCTCCCTCCAAAATTGCGCTGTGTCACCATTAATGCCACTCCTCCATAACAACGCTGTTTGATTTGGTCAAAGTTGACCTATTCAACATGCTCCAACCCTTTTTCACACCTAAGGGTCTTCAATCCAAATTTTATATGACCTCCATTCACACTAGGAGTGTTTTTTATTCCTACTAAGGAGATTTATGGGTCTCCATACCCTCTTATTCCTCTATCTAAGAGAAAAATAAAAAATTAATATTCCAATTAGTTGTATGCTAATTTAGGAATATTACGCTCGCTCGGAAGACGAACTCGGGGTTCCTACTATCAGAGGGGGTAGCATGCCCAAACATGAACATTGCACAATATTTACGGAAATTCACAAGGCATAAGATTTTTAGGACATGAAGAACCCAATTCGGAGCTGCCTGCCCCCATTTATAGCGTTGAAGAGTGAACAACGGTCGGATGAAACTTAGCTGAAACTTACCATCAAGGAAATGGTAAAAAACCTTCGGAAATCGCCAGCATTAATTTCCTATTGCTTGCTCATTTCAACGGTAAATTTGGCTTTTTACCCCGCGATACTGTTCCAATGACTAGTTTTTGTAGATGTGTATTACCCCTGCACTCCCAACGCACCTCCCCAAGCTTCCTAACCTGCGGTCGACCCCTGCCCTCCCAGCGCACCTCCCCGAGCTTCCTGACCTGCGGTCGGCCCCTGTGCGTATAATGGTCCTACTTGCGCTTTTCCTCATGCCTGAGCGTATTCCTTCCAATATAGCTAATCTGGCGATATAGTCATTTGATTGGCACAGAGGAGTCCCGATAGGGCTTCAACTAGCTTCCATTAACATATCCTGGTATGAGATCGCCGCGCAATGTAGCTAACCGGATAACTCCTCCGTTAGTGATTTCCTGTACCATATAGCAGCCTAGCCAGTGATGACGAAACTTCCCCAGGTGTTTCGCAAACTAGATATCGTATAGCAGGACCAATTCTCCTTCTGAAAATACCTTTTTCCAAATATGTCTATCATGCCATGCTTTTTCCCGAGACTTTTGAACTTGCTGATGAAAGTTAGCAATAAATCGATCTTCCTCCAAGATGACGAGCTGCGCTAAGCGTTCCTCCATGATATCGGGCTCTGCCATGTTCGTAAAGGCTACGATGCACAAGCTAGGAATGATATATTCCATGGGCATAATGGCCTCCTTTCCATAAACCATCTGAAACTGTGTTTTCCCAGTCAATTTATTGCACGTGGTCCGATAGGCCCAAAGGACTGACGGGATGCGCACGTCCCAATTGATTCGATCGACATTACAGATCTTGGTCAGTGCATATTCCAGAATTTTATTAAAAGCTTCTACCATTCCATTTGCCTGTGGGTGATATGGGGTACATTTTTCACGGTGGATTCGAAATTTGTCAGTTAAGGCTTGTATCGTTTCATTAATGAAGTGCATACCTCTATCGCTTATCAAGATCTTCAGACAACCAAAATTGGTTAGAATGTGCTCAAAAATGAAGTGCGCAATGGTATCTGCAGTACAATCCTTCACAACTTGCGCCTCCACCCATCTAGTTGCATAATCAGTCGCAGTGATGATGTAGCATGCACCTGTTTTCTTACCTAGTGGGTTGATGAGCCCAACGAAGTCGATTGCCCATTTATCGAGCGCCTGCAGGGCCATCTGTGGTTGTAAGGGAATTTCATCCCTGTGCGATGGTCTTCCTATCCTTTGGCACGTGTCGCAAGCTTTGCAATAATCGTAAGAGTCACTATGCAGTGTGGGCCACCACATCCCAGCTCTTAAGATTTTCTGCGCCGTCTCTTTTCTTGCGTAGTGATATCCTGCTACGCCTTCGTGGGATTCTGCTAAAATGGCATGTCTTTAATGCTCTAGAACGATACTTCGCAGTACCTCATAAGCTCCCAACTTATACAAGTGGCCCACTATGATGTTATAGTTCGCTGCGTGGGTTACCAACTCTTTTTTCTGTTGTATCGAATATTCTGCAGGTGCCATCCTCGTAGTTAAGAATTGAATAATATCGAAAAAGTGCACATCAACCACCTTAATAGCAAATAGCTGTGCATCAGGCAATCCTTCCTCTAGGTTGGTTAGTTCTTCACCACTCTCGATTCGGGACAAGTGGTTTGGATCAACATTTAGTTTCCCCGGCTTCACGATGATCTCAAAATCATATTCTTGGAATAGCAGTAACCATCGGCAAATATTCCCTCCCAACACAAGATTATTGACTAGGTAATTCAAGGCCGAGTGATCCGTGAACATCTTGAAGTGCCCTCCCAGCAAATAATGCCGGTATTTCTGCAGGGCGTACACCATTTCCAGCCCCTCATGTTCAGTAGTGGAGTAGTTTCACTTTGCGCTAGAGAGTTTTCTACTAGAAAATGAAACCGGGTGGTCAATGTTCCCCTCCCCGGGCTGCGTAAGGACAGCTCCCTGGGCGATCCCTGAAGCATACACATGGACATGAAAAACCTTTTCCCAATCAGGAAATATGAGGATAGGTGCAGAGACCATCTTTTGCTTGAGTAGCTCAAAACTCTTCTGACACTCCACGTCCCAAAAAAACGAAACATCCTTCTTTAGTAACTTCTCTATAGGTGCCGCGATCAGTGTGTACCCTTGAATAAACTTCCTATAGTAGCCCGTGTGCTCAAGGATGGAGCACAACTATTTCTCAGTTGTAGGGACTGCTAAGTTGATGATAACTGCTACCTTGGTGGGGTCAACCATCAGTCCCTGCTGACAGAATATGTGGCCTAACAAGATCCCGAAAGGTACGCAAAATATGCACTTCTTAATATTCAGGGAAATTCGGTTCTTTCTACAGGTGTCCAACATCATGTGTAGGTTCGATACATGCTTCTTTACCAATCCAAATATTGTCCAATCATCAAAATATACCTCCAATAACTTGTGAATGAACTCCTTGAATACTGCGACCACTACCCATGAAAAGATGTTAGGGGAATTTTTTAGCCTAAACGGCATGACGGTGTACTTTAAGGATCCCCATTCGGTGGCAAACGTAGTTTTACTGCGATATTCTGGTGCAATTCTGATCTGATGGTAGCCCGAAAACCCGTCAGTGAATGAGTATGCTTCCTGCCCTCCCACACTATCGAGGATTTCATCAACAAATGGCGTAGGGAAGGGATCATGCACGTAGGCATCATTCAACTTACGCAGGTCGGCGCAGATTCTTATGTCTCCTTTAGTCTTTTTCTCTTGGAACACCATAGGGTACCCAATATGACTATTCTACCAGTTCAATGATACCTGCGGCTATCATTTGTCATTTCCTCCCTAACCTTCTGCTTATACTTCGGGTTCAATCGGTAAGGTCGCTGCTTGACAGGGCGCACATCTGGTTTTAATGTGATTCGCATGACCCCCAGGTCCCCTGTAATACCCTTTAGTTTTGAGTATTTCATAGGAAATAGGTCCTGGTACTCCGTGAGAAGTTCCGCGTCTTTTCCAACGATATCATCATCCCAATAGTCCCCAATCTTAGCTAGCTTAGGTTGTTCTCTGTTCCAATTTTGACTTCCCTCAACTTAAGAGGCTTGGTCACATCGACGATCTGCAGTGGGGGTCCAACAACTGCGCGTTCACCCTCTGATTTCGGGATAGTTATATTTCGCGGGTCTTCGTCACATTCCTCCATTGATATATTGTGGCAGTTAGCAATATCCTGCATCTGTGTATCCCAAGCTGGCGCCCCATACTCCACACGAAGGCGTGATTCATCAAATACTACAACATCTATGTCCTAGAGGGTTTGTCTAATGCCTCAGTTCCACTTATCAATCCGAATGTCCCCACAAAATCTTCCTTCATGGTCTCCTAGTGGTGGGTACATTGATTTAACTTTGCATCCAAATACCATGCGGTGGGGATCGGCCCTAAGGCATGAATGAACAAGTGGAGCCATTCATCCTCGGTCCTTTCATGCCACATCCCCATTCATGCGGCCAAGTGCTTGCGCGGGTCCCCTTGGCCAAGGAAAGTCTCCACACATAGGTGAACCGAAGGTTCAAACCATAGGATCATGATTTTGTGACATTCCTCCCAATCCTGAAATGTCCCCTTATGAGTCTCCTACCACCGCGTAGGGGTCGCGCGCATGGCTAGGTTAAGTGCCCACATTCTTCGCTCCCTTGGGAATTTTGCTTCAAATGTTCTAAGAAAATCCCTAATACTACCAAAACCACCAAAGTAAGGCAACTCTATTACTTCTGAGGAGATACACCAGAAGCTCTTCGTGATCCTAAGACATCGTAGTGCAGATACGTCATGTAACCAATTCTGCCAATTCTCAATCTCCTCATATGAGTCAGAGGGGCATTCACTGTCTTTCTCCCATCAAAGCACACCATCAGTCGTAGGATTGATCCAATCCTCAACCTGGGTGGTTAGTCTATAGATATGATCCATGTCGTCTCCTTCGCACATGGGTTCCATATACCATTCTCCTTTCGTTGGGTCTAGAGGGACTATTACTCTCGTACCCTCATTCTAAAAAACCATGCTCCTTTTCTTCAATTTGATAATGCCTCCCATTTCTATAGCCCAATCCAGTTCCAGAGCGCAGGATAAGGGTCCGCATCTTCTACAATTTGAATTACCTCAAAATCCGCATATACCTTAACCCCTGCGATATCTACCATAATCTTTGATAGTCTCCCCAATGGTATGATCTTCTGTTGGTTAGCCATGCACAACTGTATAGTAGTCCATTCCAGCTTAGGTTCTCCCATCCTCTTCCATGTCTCTTTGGGTAGGAAATTAGCATCGAATCCCAGATCTAGGATGACCTGATCCATTTCATAATCACCAATCTGCGCCGTTAGCCGCATTTCTCGACTAGTGCATTTCTTATGTTTGTAAAGTTTGTGGACATCTTTAACTTCTGTTGGAGGGTCAGTTTTTTCTGTGCAACTGTGTATTAGTGCTTGAAGATTTTCTAATGCCTTATGGTTGTGTAGCAACTTCATACATGCTTGTAGGAATGGCTTAAATTCTTCGTCCACTTTTAGGTTTGTTGGAGCCTTCAAAGTAGATGCCTCATCCTTGGTAAAGTCTTTGCGAGCTTCTACAAAGGTTTCTTTCTCCTTCTTTAGGTCCAAGCTTTAATTTTTGATAACAGATTTTCGGATAAGGGGTTCAGCCATAGCTATTTCCTCAGCTCCTCCAGTAGCCATGCCACTGCACGTTATGCCATTAATACTGGGTCCCTCATCGCACGGTTCTGCGTTAACCCTTTGCACATGCTGCGTTGGCGTCTGCTGTTTTTCCTGCATTTTTGCTATCAGTACCGGACAATATTTGATCACATGATCCAATTGTCTACAATATCTACAAGATTGTCGTGCAGGGTTTGGACAGTCCCTTGCGAAGTGTCCCAATTCTCCACAATTATAACAGATCAATTTCCCTCTTCCCCGACCTGTGCTTCCACCTCTTCCCCCCCGGCCTCTACCGGGGGAGCCTCCTCGTCTTGAGGGCGATAGTGGTGAAGCATGGCTAGCTTGTACCCTGTATAGGTTTCCTCGGTCTATCATTAAGTCATATGTTCGATAGTTGTGTTCATCATGTCCCATCGATGAGCAGAATTGACACCATTATTGCTTCAAATCTAGAACATAGGCACCAAGATGGGGGCAGTGGTTGGTATCATGTAGTCTAGCTACGCGACAGTGTTAATTTCTGCTCATGATCTATGCCATTTCAGATTAGGGCACAATACTGAAGAAGATAGAACATACTAATAGATCGATAGAAGACAAGCCAAGACAGAGATAAGAAATGGTAACGTTACGGCGATCAGCAGGATGCTTCTACCAGCAAAGTCTCCAATAGGTCATTCAGCCTAGCGTGTCACACATAACCCTAGAACAACCAAAACAAAGAATACGCGGCTCCAACGCCATCAAGAGAGAGAGAATTCCTCCACACCAATGTGTGTCAAATGAACTCCAAGTCTCTCCAATATATAGGAATCTTTGGGGGTGTGTGACACGTCCTTTAAGACATTTAAGTCAATATTTTATTTCAGGCCGACCTAGCACATAAGTGGAATAAATTCAAAGTACATGTTCTGCTCATCCGATCGAGATGATCTTTAGATCAATCTTACACCTCTCCGAAAGAGGAATCCAATAAAAATATTGCGATCGTCATCTGAGCATCACAACCCGGAGTTTTGACCTAGTTGTCCAATTTTAACACTCCCTCTCAACTAAAGAGAACTCCGTCCACTAGTGCAATCCAAACATCGTGCGTCATCCGCCGTAACTTGCTTTGCTGGCCTCTTTATTTCAGAACAGAAGTGGGTCAGTCACAAAGACATCATACCCGGCTGACAGATTCAGCCCAGAGGTCCGAAACCTCTATAGGACTCACAAAGAGTCTCTAACCAACCCAAGGTTGGTTCATCTGACCCGAAGTCAGTTGGAGGTCCGAAACCTCACTAGGACTCAAGAGAGTCATATACTAACCCAAAGTTAGTTTCACTGACCCAAAGTCAGTTGGAGGTCCAAAACCTCACTAAACTTGATCCCAGATCAAGTGGTTGGACCGTGCCATCCTAGATAGAGAGTACGGCAAGTTCTGATGCGTCCATCAGTCTTTGCTACTAGTCTCTAGCCTTTCCCATCTCATTGGCCAAATGAGAGGTACTTCCCATGAGCCCTAAACTCAATGGGTAGGATGCATAAGGGGCACAGATAATGAGAGGTGAACCAACTCAATAATCACAGCGGTGGGGCAGAAGCACCATAAGTGCTTATAGCTCCGAGAAGCTATCCCAAAGCCCCCAGAGCTCCCAAAGCTCATTCTCCAACGGGACCCACATCATAGGGTCGTTTCACGATACCAATATTCTCACGAAAGGTTAGGAACATGACCTTCCCCAAGGGCATTGTGAGAATATCCGCGACCTGCTCATCAGTTCCTACATGATCGAGCCTTACGGCGCCTCGCTGTACCATATCCCAGATAAAGTGGTACCAGCCATCAACATACTTGGATCAATCGTGGAACCTGGGATTCTATGACAAATGAATCCCCCTCTGGTTATCACAAAGGATAACGGTGGCATCTAGCACATGCTCGAACAACTCACAGAAGAGCTTTCGCAACCAAGTGACTTCACAACAGGCCATACTTGTTACAATGTATTCGGCCTCAACGGTGCTCAAGGCTACCGACTTTAGATTCTTGCCCGAAGCAGATCTACATGTGAAGTAGCGTCCAGATGTGCTCTTGCGATCCACCACACTGCCAGCCCAATCGGTTTCAATATATCCATGGAGTGTCATACTCCCACCAGTGTATCTCAGCCCATGGTCTATCGTGCCTCAGAGATATCTCAAGAGTTTCTTGGCACCAACCCAGTGAATGTTATGATCAACCATGTGTTGACTCAAAGTGTTCACTACACAACATATGTCCGAACAGGTGTTCATTAAGAACATCAGGGTCCCTATGAGTTAACGATACTCAGTAGGATAAGCCCAGCAACGCTGCTACTCAACTTCTTAAAGTTGAGTTCCATGGACTTACAGTCCATCATACCAGAAACTTCATAATGTATTTTCCTTGAGAAAGGAAAATCTTGCCCGGTCTCTGCTAGACCTTTAGGCCTAGACATTCGTCCTAGGTCCTTCATCTCAAACTCAGCAGCGATCTCCCTCTTGCACTGATGAAAGAGAGGGTCAGCACCTGTCAGGAAGAGGTCATCCACATACAGCTCATCCACATACAGCACCAGAGTGAGAAGCTTCTTTCTATTAACCTTGCAGTGAAGGTTCAGATCAGCAATACTACGAGTGAAGCCCAGCTTCATCAAGTAGCTATTTATGCTCTCGTACCAAGCTCAGGGTGCTTGTTTCAGCCCATAGAGGGCTTTCTTTAATCCTGTAGACATGGGTGTCCCGATCCTGGACTTCCAACCCCAAAGGTTGCTCCACATATATCTCTTCCTTTATTACACCATGCAGAAAAATGCGGTCTTCACATCATCTGATGAAGACTCCATCCTTGCGTAGCAGCAAGGGCTAGATCGAATGGTGGTATCTCGAGCCACAGGTGCAAATATTTCATCATAGTCTATACCTTCCTCACAGGCAACGAATCTTGTCTTGAACTTTTCAGCACATCCAACAGATCCATGCTTGATCTTGTAGAGCCATTTCGAGGTGACAACTGCTTTGTCCTAAGGTCTTGGAACCACATCCCAGACGTCATTCTTCATAATGGACTCATAGCATCTTTCCAGACTTGATGCTTTACGACTTCCTTAAAGTATTGAAAGTCAGATGTACAATAGTACTCATGGCTTCTAGATACCCTTGGTATTTATATGGCTTCTTGGATTTCTTCCAGAATTTCCCCCTTTGAAGCCATATGTCTTTGAGCCATGAGGATCTTCTTTCATTCAGTAATGATATTCGCTCAGGAGCATATACAGATGTATCTCCCTCTTAATGTCAGCTTCTCTCTCGAGAGAAGACATCTATTTTAAATGAGGGCATCACAGACACCAACTTCAAAAGGGGTCTTATTCTCCCACAGTCAAAGCCATGCAAACAGGCTTTGCTGATCATGGTTCAAGACTCCAACAACGTGGCTGAAAGTTGCAAAAATTTCCCAGTTCAGACTTCAAGTTGATACTGTCACAAACTTACAATTATTATGAATCTCATAGACAAGGGTGTCTGTCTATGTCACTGTCATAATGACAGTGACATAGACTCACAGATTTAGCTCCTCAAAAATGGTCGTTACAGAGATACCTTCTGAACTTGCATCACAGTTTTCTTCATCATTAACAGTAGTGAAGATTTCAAGCTTACAGCAATTACCTGATGTTTTGTGGAGATCTACTGTAGCTTCCTCAACCAGCCCTCTAAGCCTTTCTTTACTGAGCTAAGGATCCAATCTGCCTTTTATTCTGCACTTGAGGTGTTCATCTACAACATCTGTCATTAAATTTTGATTCCAGATCTGCCCATTAGCAGTGAATGACTGATCTAAGGCTCCAAGGCTTCAGATCTCAGTTTTGCAATTTTACATCTGGTCAAGACACTTTCTAGGGTCACTGCCACTAGGTTGAGTTCAGTTACAACCACTGTCACTAGACAACAACATCACAATATTGTTCAATGAGGCACTGCACTGCCCCTTAAGTCATCATAGAGATACTAACACAACTGTCATGGGGAAACTGTCAAGGCAGTGTTGCAATTCAGCCTGAATATAGTGTACTTCCTTGACATGAAACTCTGCATATTCACTTTTCTTTCAATAACATTTCATACACTTTTGCCCATGTATCCTTCAGATTCTTATGCATATAAAATGCTGTCAGATTAATGTCACCATCGGGCAAGTAAGTTTTCAGCGGTACAAACCTTGCAATTTAAGAAATTATGAATAAGATCCTGCACGTACAACATTCATACTCTCTTCTGAAGGGAAATTTGGCAAAATGCAAGAAATCAACTTTGCTTCATCAACCAGCAATATCATCTGGCGACTTTACAATGCTTTTAATAATGGCACAGTAGACTGATATGCCCAAATCTTTAGTAATATACATATATCATTCAGACAAGCTAATGACCCTCAATTACATAATAACTCGGCTTTCTGATATGTATCCGAATGAATATGTTCCGATTCAGCAAGAACTCTACGCATCAATATGTGATGCTTGAGTGGTGAAGCAAATTGCAAATCAATACGGTGATCATTCAATTTATCCTGCTCATTTCTCACCGTTCTGTCAAGGGCCACTTTCACAATGTGGATTAAGGATGACAAATCATTGACATCGGCAGTCTGACCAACAGACATACCGCTGTGCACGAGCAGCCCATTGGGTCCCCTGAAGGACCTTACCATAAATAGTGCTGTATCGAGCGCATAACTCTGAGGCCCTGAGTGATGACGTGTACGTGACTGTCGTTCTGACTCAGCCTGCCAACGTGGTGTTGACCTCTGGCAACGTCTTGTAGACGTTTAATGCTCCGGCGGGGATACAAACGTTTAATATGAGTTTCAACGAAGGGCAACAGTCTGCGACGTTAAAACGCGGAGAAACGGTGATAAAGACAGTGAGTGGAGATATCCCAATCACGAACAGCAACATCTCCCGTTATTTTTGCATAGCATTTCCAAAAAAAACAAAAAAAACGAGACGCCCTATCTTTGATTCCCGACATTGCTATGTCTTCGGCTCCTTCTTCTTCTTCGTCCGAAAAAAAAACACAGCATTCTCATCTGTTGCATTTTCACGGGATCGAGCCTCAGATGCTCGGTAAGAGAATGGGAGAGCATGCTTCGATGCGAGGCAACGCCATTTGATCCTCCACACTTTCCCTGGATTTCCTGCCACCACTATCTGATCCTTGGCCCCTTCCGAGGGTCTGGACTGTTGCAGCGTTAGAATACGTGATATAATATCTAGGGCAATGAGAAACAAGCTTTGATCCCTTTGGAAATGGCATCAAAGAATCGAATTTTTCTATTATTGCAGAGACCACAAATTTTCCCGCGCAGGTTCGAACCCTGCTGTCGACGCCAAGGAATTCAACCTGTCGCTGCCTAGTCACACTTTCCCCTTTCAAGGAATTTCGGTCCACCACTGCTCCGCCCGAAATTGTAGTTCACACAAATAATGCGGCGCCAGCAGATTCTGAGCATCGAACTGACTTCTACGCTCGGCTTTCACAAGTGCAATTCGACTTCTGAAAGACGATTTCGGTCCTTCCAATAGCATCTAAACCACTGTAATTACGTGAGACTACTCTCTTTCAAAGATACTTCGTACTTCAACCTTAGCGTTAGAGAAGTGACATACCCGCCATTATTCAAAGAATTAAATACGCTATAGCGTGATTCATGGCACCGATTCTCCGGAAAGAAAAAAAAACTCATCGGGCTCGGATGTCTTAGATTCCAGGTATTCTAACACAGACCGATCGAATAAAAAAAATTATTATCGACCACAGCAAAAAGAACATCAAATTTTCGAGTTCTACTGTTAAATCATTTCGCCTCTTGTTTGGCTACATTTAACCTCATCTCTGTTAGTCTGTTAGATCGAAATACAGACGGCAGCAACTGCCGGTGTGTGCAGCTGTATGTGTACCAACAACAGAGCGTCCTGCCCAATATAATAAATGACCGTCCGTGGTGTAGCCCGAGGCGCCCTTAACAATCGGCCCTCTTCTACGCTGCACTCAAATCAAGTCAAAAGACGAGATCTTCTTCCGGAACTTTCTTCTAGGCCTCAACAAATCCGCTGTCACTTATAGCTCCTCGGCCTCCTCTCCGGCTTTGTTTTGAAAAAGACTTCTTCACGCTGAAGGTTAGGGCATAAAACAGTCCTAAATCTGCCCACGCTATCACCTGATGTGGTGGTATTACGACACCTTTATTTTCTTTTGGGCGTTGTCTTCTCCCTCGCCCTCTGATACCATGTTAATTTCTGCTCATGTTCTATGCCATTTCAGATTAGGGCACAATACTGAAGAAGATAGAACATACTAATATATTGATAGAAGACAAGCCAAGACAGAGATAAGAAATGGTGGCGTTACGGCGATCAGCAGGATGCTTCTACCAGCAAAGTCTCCAATAGGTCATTCAGCCAAGCGTGTCACACATAACCCCAGAACAACCCAAACAAAGAATACGCAGCTCCAACGCCATCAAGAGAGAGAGAATTCCCCCACACCAATGTGTGTCAAATGAACTCCAAGTCTCTCCAATATATAGGAATCTTTGGGGGGTGTGTGACACGTCCTTTAAGACATTTAAGTCAATATTTTATTCCAGGCCGACCTAGCACATAAGTGGAATAAATTCAAAGTACATGTTCTGCTCATCCGATCGAGATGATCTTTAGATCAATCTTACACCTCTCCGAAAGAGGAATCCAATAAACATATTGGGATCGTCATCTGAGCAGCACAACCCGGAGTTTGGACCTAGTTGTCCAATTTTAACAGACAGTCAGCGCACCATAACATGGGACCGCTTGGCCCCATGATCTCTTTAGGGCACAATGGGTTGGGCCCCCCAGCCTGCATGTAGTCCACTAGCAGAGGGCAATGATCCTTGGCGTGGCCTGACACCCTGCATCTTATGCACCATACGTCTGGGCTAGATTTTTTTCCTCGCTCTTTTAGCAAATTCTGGATTTCGAGGTGCATTGCCTCCAGCTATTCCTGGATCTGCTGTACTCCAAACTGGGCATCGTCTCTTGGCGTAGCTTCTAGCTTCATAGGAATCTCCAAGGCTTTCTGTTGTGTCTCAATCACTTGCTGACCCATAGGTCCACACAAGTGAGGTAATAACATGGCAATGAACCATTCCTTGTGTTGTTTATCCTCATACTTAAATTCCCCATCTCTGATAACCTTATTTAGCTGCTGATCAACCTCCCATACTGACTCAGTGGGTCCTTGTCTAAAGTATTTCAAGTCAACCACCAGTTGAGCGTAGGACTTAGGCTTCCGAAACTGTTGTTTTAAAGAATTATTAATCTCTTGTATTAATGGATCCGCATGTTGGCCTACGTACCCCATGTACCAATCTAGGGCCCCTCCTTCAAAGGTGAGGGATAGCTATGCCATTTTTACAGCATCACTAGCAACATTTTGCGCAGTCCATACTGATTCTTTTATGAACCAAAATCAGTCCATGTCTTCGTATCCTACACCCTTGAAGGTGGGAAACTTCATGTGTGTGGCCATATCTTCTTCCGGTAGTGGTGGAGGTGTAGGGGATCTCTTGCTGTTATGCTGGCTCGACAATGGTGTAGCCAGAGGACTAGTTCCCACGTGTGCATTTGGCTCTCTTAATGGGCTGTAGACGAATCTATCCCCTTCTCGATTGACTCGGTAGTACTTACCACTTTGTGTCGTACTCTCACTCTGATTAGAGGTCATTCATTTGGTGTGGCTACACAAAATTCCCTTTTCACACAATAATATTTTAATTAGTAACGACAATGTTCGTAAGAAATTACCTCGGAATCCTTTGAAGAACCTCCGCTCCACTTCAGAGTAGGATACCAACTGATCACTACGAATTTTGTCACAAATCTTCCTAGAACACTATCCACCCAATGATCTACAGTTTAGGTGATTGTGTTGTCAACCTTCTCCAACTGTTGAATCAATTCCAGAGTCCAATGCATAACCTGATCGTCCTTCCAACACATTTGGAATTCTACCAGCCTTGCTAGCCACTCCTGGAGCTCGTGCACAAAAGTCACAATGAAAATTTCATATACTTCTGTGAAAATATCTTTTTTCTTCCACTTCTCAGATGTTATATTTGTGTTGTGATTCTCTTTTACAGAAAATTCCTGAATCTGTTTTTCAAACCAGTCTTCGAGCTCCAATTTCTCAGGTCTCCAACGGCCTCATGGCATTACCCGATCTCTCTCTCAAAATTCTCCCGGTCCCTGCAATGGAACCATTTATTTGCTTGAGGGGTCTTGACCTAGGTTCAGAGTTAAGGTTTGACAACAAACCCCTATACTACTGTCCCTTTTGGCAATGACCTACTTTTGTAGGCCAAGGTCTCACCCGAAGTAGTATGGGTGGGTGCTGGAACTAGGTTTCTGCACCTTGGGAGGGAGTAGGTAATTAATGCAAATCTCATCTAGTTTTATCAGGTTAGAATAGAAACAAGCCTATTATTGAACCCTTAATAGTATAATCAGCATATAAGCATAAACATAGATACTATTATTAAACATATCTTACTAACAGCTTCACATCCATGTGCACATCAACAATTATCACCATAGAACATCACAATCACAACTAATTCATATATCGCAGATATAATCGCAGCTTATTAAAATAACATAGAGGTACTTTAGTAATAAACAAAACCAGTTCAGATAGGATAAATATACTTCAATAGATTCCGCATTCGTTAACATCCAAAACCAAGTTACAAACCCAAGTCACAGCCCGCGCACACAGCGAGTGGGGTCTGCATACAGCAAGACTGAGGATCTCCACGCACATAGCCAGTAGGAGTCCTTACCCAAAACTACCCAAAATAGATCTCAACAATTCATACGTAGCATCAATATTACTTACTTACTTACCCTTAGACTGAAACTATCCATCTATTTATATCATCATAGCCTGCGCTATCTTGAGGTTCGCAAACCGTGGTTTGCGGACATTAGGTCTACCCTTTGACCCATTACAATACATTGGGGGCTTTGAACTGCCCCAAAGCCCCTGCACAAGACCAATTACTACAAAAATATATAAAAAACGCAGAGTTGGAACATATCAAAATGCAGCTAGAGGACCCTGTTCCAACGCAGTCATAAGTTTTGCACAAGTCTACCTTAAGAAGAAAATATTTCTGTGTATAGGTATTAATAGAATGGATCATCTCTTGAGAAATTCCAATTGCTTCTTGGATACGTATCTCTTCCATAAATCCGAATTGCTATTGTGTAAAAAAGTTGGACAACATCGGCTTGAGCCTTCTAGAAATCAATTTGGACATAAGTTTATACACAGAGTTACAAAATGATATGGGCCTAAAATTAGCAAAGGTATTTGGGTCCTTCTTCTTAGGAATAAACACTATGAAATGTGGAAATTATACAACGAGCATGTATATCATGGATTCAATCCCATCTAAAAATGTACTAAAGTTAAATATTGAATCGCTTCTACAAATCAATTACGAAATTAAAAACTCAATCGCCAATCACATGAAGCGAAGAAGAATCAATCAAACCACAACACAAATAATTTCTTTGGGAAAGCTTACTGCTCAAAACCCCTCTATCATATATTGTATATTCCACAAGGAGTCATGAAACAATTACATACAACTCTTTTTACAGTGGCCCTCATGTATTCTGCTAATTGTCTCACACTAATCCAGACAAAATCAAGCCAATACTCAGCCAATTCTCAACCTGTCTTTAGCCAACCTTTCTCACGCAGTTAATGAGGAATTCAATCCTTATTCACAAGGAATTACAACCTTCCTACACCGCGTTGTGTATCGTGGGAATATTGTGGTGTTTTAACTGCATCTGGGCAGTCAAGTAATATCACAACTGATAGTCACACTTCCCTTTCACCTAGATCTCAACTGGGTCTCCATTGGATTTGAAAAACATGCATCTAATAATAGTAAATCCTCAATTGCATGTGAGATCACTGATTGTGATTTAAATAATATTTATTTCACTTGATCTCTCACTAGTGTATCAAACAGTTACAACTAGCACAACTGAGTTTAACTCACTTAACTGAGTTAAACTGAATACAACCTGCATTAACTAATGCACCACTGCACTTCAAACTTTGTTACAACTAGAATTACTCTGCATGTCTCACCAACTACCCTCAACTTGAAATTCATGAGTTAAATGAGTTTATCACACTCAGTTAACTATTACAAGTTATTTTGAGATTAGATTACATTTTATTATCCATATTAATTAAGGGATAACTAAAATAGACATGCACAAAATTTAGCCCACACCAGTGTAGGTGCTGCTTGGACCTCATGGTCCCACACTTAGTGTAGGTGCTGCTTAGAACTCCTGGTCCCACACTTAGTGTAGGTGTTGCTTGTTGTTTCCAGATGCCAATTTCACTGTTTCTTGTTGCAAACTTCAACATGAAAGTGGCATTAATGGCCCCAAAGATAAATCCCCTTAGCTTGATTTCATCTGTCACCTTCAATAGATATAGAAGCATTAATTCCTTAAAACAGATGAACTATTCAACCCCCCGTCCATCCGGTCTAGGACTCTTGTCCTTCGCACATTCCTTAAGGGTGGACAAAATTTCCTCACTAGTTATCGCTTTGCCCAAATTATCATTATCCTCCCGGGTCAGCATATATGGGATCATATTAATAAAGGAAGCTTGATATGCATACATGGGCAAAATATTAGAAAAAATCTCTCCAAAATGATTAATGGCAACCTGTTCCAGAAAATCTTGAGTTTTAGAGATATTCCTAGCCTCATCCATTATCTATTTAATATAGTTTCACTACTTTTTGAAATTAAATTTCTTGTGAAAATATTTAGAATTTCTATCTCCCGCATCTTTCCAGATCACCCTACTCTTTTGTCTCATGTCATGTTCTTGTCCTTTCAGAATATATCTCCTACGACCTTTCATCGAAATAATTCTATCTCGATAATCATCCGAGAAGAAAAGTGGATCATCAACATCACTCAATTTCTAAATATGATTATCAATCTCAAATAACAATTTTAACTTTTTTTTTTCTTATGGGAAATCCATTTACAAGTATCATATTTGAGGATTTTAAGGTTCTGATGCAAAGAAACCATAAGGGACCTGGTACAGAGTTGAGTATGATTACTCCAAACCCTGTGTATCAATGTTTTGAAGTCAGCCATTGTCAACCAATGAGGATTGAACTTAAAGGGGTATGCCCTCCCTTCCCCCATCCCATTCCAAGAAATCAGAATCGGCTGATGATCCGAAATATGCCATGGAATTATGCCAGATTTCACCTCCACAAGATTATTAAATAAATTATGGCTCAACAGAAATCTGTCTAAGCATTTTGAAATACCCTCACCTCGGAATCTAACATTATGCCACGTAGGAGGCATAATATCTGACACTGTATCTACGAAAGAATAAGGCTCCATCCATCTTTTTATAAAATATGTGAGAGGTTCAATCCGAGCCTTATCACCCCAAACCTCAACAACACCCAAAGAAAATTTCAATTCCCAAGCCAAAATTAATGAACTGAGATCGCAGATTCTTGAATTTACCACTCCTTCCCAAAAAATCCTTCGACCAACATAAGGAGCATATGTATTTAAGAATATGATCCCCTATCCAGATCCCGTCATGTAGTCTGTTAAGAGAATACTTGCACATGAATGATAAGCCTTCAAATCAAGCATTCGGGGCTTCCACATTGCCCCTAACCTTCCCGATAAGCCACATACATTTGTTGCATATACATGGAAACCTGGACAAATTCTCAACATATCCCTCCAGGCTTTGTTGGATTCCACCATGGTTTCTTGAATAAAAATCATAGACAACTGGTACATGAAAACAAGACCACGTAAAGAGCTGATTTTGGGTTCAGCTCCCAAACCCCTTATGTTTAGAGATATAATAATCATTGGGGAACTACAAAGGCGAGAGTGGTGGTGTTATTTCTACACAAGTGTACCAAAAGACACCTCTCTAGTAGTCGGTTGCTACTTGCAAAAGATCACAAAGAATATTATGGTGCTGTTAATGGAAAAAATGAACAAATGTAAGACAAAACTCATAAGGTAATTAATGCATACAAAACATGAAATTAAACATAAAAACACAAGACAATAATGCTCAAATGGAGCAACAAACCAATACAAACAAATGGAGAAAACTCCCTTTATTTGTTGCTAGTGGTATGAAGCATACAATGCTAACACTCTTGCAATGAGTCCTTTGAGCTATGGAGCTCAAATACTGAAGACACGTGGGGTCCCTTTCCTTGGTTTCCTTGCAAGTATCTCCTCCCTCTATCAAAAGGATTGTGATCACCCACTAATGATGGAGTTCTCTTATTCACTAGAATGTTGGATGGAAAAAATGCTAGTCTCTCTAATCCTCTTACTTCAACACTTTGCAAGCTGGTGTTTCTATGGTAGAAATTTGGCCAACATAAAAATGTGTCTCCCTTTTCTCTTCCCATGGTCAATATATATATATATATATAAATTTTTGAACTCTCTTCCCTCTCTTGGCCCAATATTGATAATGACCCAAGAGTAGGAGAAGAGATTCCTTTGTGGGTTGCACGTCTCCTCAAGGTGGCTCGAAATCATCTATCCTTGATTATAATTGATAGAGAATAATATTTACCAAGTGTGTCAAGTGGTCCTGGATGGTGACTTTTTTCCATCCCCAGGACCGCGTGGCTATTAAAGGATAAAGCGCGTTGGGCACAAAAAACCTTTGCTGCTGGTGCATTGTCTGCTAATTTTTTATTGAACTTTAGGAAATAATTAATTTTTTTCCCTTCATAATGTATTTTTTCTTGAAAATATTTATTTGTACTGTTTACTTGAAATTTCTAATGTCTGTTTCCTGTACGATTTTCTAGTGTTAACAATTCCCCCCCAATGTATGAGGTCTAGGAGGAACCGTATAGTCGACATACATTACATTTTATTTTCTGTGTGATCCTTTTGAGAGAGAGAGAGAGAGAGTAACTTGTTGTGGAGATAAGTAGGGGAACCCACTGTTTGAAGTAAAAAAGAAACCATGCTCTATAGGAAACCTGCAAGTGATAAAATAATAAATATTTCTATGAGGCAGGCATGTCCCATGCTCGTGATGATGACTAGTTAAGCTAATCTGATAGATATTTGTTATGTCATGTCACATTATGGTAGGTGACTTACTGTTGATTGATGATGACAATTTCTGACGCCCTCAAGGGAATTTTTTCTTTGAACAAAAAAGGTTGAATGTGGCACCCACATGCATTTTCTGGGTATATCACTTTTGGAGGAAGTGTTTAATGTATGCACGGGTCTTTGACTTCTGGGAACCTTCCCATGTAATAATTTCTGAAAGAGATGCTTACTGATATACGGGTCTTCGATGAATTTTGATAGAGTGCAATGGTTATGAAGTATGATACCATCTTGACATGAAAACTGGTGTTGATGTCAAATTTCAAGAGGATTGATGACATCAATGGGAAATGTGAATTCCCATCATGCCATCCGAAGATGCCCATATTGTGGTGGGGACTCATAAAAGGTACTGCCTCCTTTCTGGAAAGTGGTTGTTGAAGTCGACAAGAAGGAATCATCTACTAATTGAAAGTTCTGATACAAGGGATCAAGGTTTCTGATGAAACAGGATGTAATATGATGGGTTAACGAGACACGATGGCGAGAAGTGGCTGAAAATTGATGATGATGGTTAACTGACCCAAGTTCAGAGCTGTAAATGCGAATGGAGGTAGTCATAACAACTTCTAATGGGTGAATCCCTCGGGTCGGTAGGACATCCTGGGTGGGTGTATGTTTGTTATAAATGACACTGCTGGTTGGGTGCAGTAAATAATGTGACTCCAACAAAGGGTAGTTAGGACTCTTGGCATGTAGAAATGTAAATATATGGGTGGAAGTTTTTTTCTCTAAAAATATTTCACACTTTCCGAGAAAGAACTCTGAGAGTGGTTTGGATGTACAAGCACAAAGTTGAATTTTATTAACACATATGATCTTTGATGATGCAAATCACGTGTTACAGAGGTGGAGGCTGATGGTTGGTATCAGTGCGAGGGTGATGTGGAAAATGGAATGTCACATATGGGCTATGCTTATGAAGGTGTGGTAGGCAAAATGTGAAACACGGTGATGTGCTTTTGCCGATCTGCTTATAGAGAATGGTGGCTCGAGAAAGGAGTTTCGATATTCGATGAGTAAAAATAAATGATGTTTGATAATTTATGCATGAGCATGAAATGGTTCTCAGACTGGAGTTTATGGCCATGGCTCTAGATAGTGATGTATGTTATAAATAAGTGATGGATGCCATGGAAGGTGTGGCTCTATCGACTTGTAAGGGTGTTTATCATGTGCAAGGTGAGGTGATGATAAACATGGTCGGGTGAATGAAACCTATGTTTTTATTATTTGAAGAAATGATTTTAGGATATGCAAAGCTTTAGAATGAAGCCTATCATGTTGAGAATATAATGATTCCTGCTCTTGTACTTTTACCGCCTGGGAAGTATGGTGATTTGGTTTGCCTGCAACATCTGTGGTGAATACACCAAGTAAAAGCATTTTTTTCATGTAAATATTTTGAAATAACATGAATTCAAAGCAACAAGAGAGGGCGTACCTGAAATGTAGTATGAAGGGAGAGGGGGGGGGGGGAGGGTGTTGGGCTCGAAAATGTTTTTTTCTAAAAATTGGAACAAGGAGCTCTAGAATGAAGATGATGAAGTGATGATCTCTATGTCTCTCGGGGTTTTACAATTGGATACCCTAAGCTCTAGTTATGTGCTCCTTTGTTGTAATTAGTATGGTGATATCAAACATAAATTATAATGAATTTTAGATCAATTTACATTTCTGAAACCAGAGGTTGGAATTTTAAGATTGGCCATTTCAGTAATTTGGAAATGTTCAGACACAGAGGTTCCAGAGAGCCTGGGTGGGGCTACATACCACTTCATTTGTGGGCTTTTATTCAGAGGCTGTCAGAGGTACCTTATTGTGTGCTAATAGTTTTAGCCAGGCCACGCTGGCTCATTCAGGAGTGATGGCGTATGCCTCCTGTGGGGCCTGTCTTCTTCAAGATCTTGTCATGATACCCATTCTCACCCATCAAGGCATTGTTTGGTCCATAGCACTTTGGGAACCAGAGCTGCATTGCAATTCTTTGTCATTTTAAAATAGCCTAGCCTTAAAACTGTGTGGGTCCTCATTTTTCTGGACAGTTTTATTGGAAAATTGGTTCTGCAGTGGCTGGGTTCTTTGGAGGGAAGGTTAGCTATATCCTATGGCCGAAAATCCACTTCCAGTGTCAAAGCATAGGGGTTCTCCAAATTTAGAACCCCCTTCAAAGTTATGGTATGTCTTGCTAATGCACTGATTTAATCTTACAGTGCGTACAAAACACACATTCTGATGAACAGAATGAATCTAAGGATATATTGGTGCTCTCTCTCTTTTAAATTCAGTTCTATTTCTCAGGGGTCTTTATCACTGCGGAAAAATAATCATCATCCTTGGGCCTGGGAGGATTATTGGTCCCTAAATGATAATATCTGGGGATTATGTGCTTATTATTCATTCACATTTTGTTAGGCAGTTCTCTATTATTATAATAACAAAGATCTTATTTTACTAAATTCAGGCCACATAAACAATCTTGACCATCCAAGCAGGCACTTCTTCCCATTTGGATAAATTCAGTGCCTCTTGTAATGATATATGATGACCTCACTTAAAAGCCTTAAAAATTCTAGCAAAGTGCAATGGTTCATTACAGTGTATATACATTGTATCATGTATGAGTAGGTTGTTATGATACGAAATTTTGTTGTAGTTGGAGAGGGTCCTCCGAGGGATCCTCAGATGCTTCGATGGGCTCCTGTTATGCCCCATCATGGTGGGGGTGAGGCTGGACGATACTGGGATGAGGCTGTAGAGGAGTGGTTCGACTCAAACCCTTAGTTGTTTCTAGAGTTCCCATATGCTAGGTTCGACTTCCAGGGTGATCAAGATATGGGTCTTCCTCCCTAATATGCTTGGGGGCCAACATGTATGATCTTTAGTTTTTCTACATTTTGAGTATTCTTTTCATGTATTTATGCACATGTTTTTATGGTGATGTTGATATAACGCTTGTTTTATTTCGCAGATGTGGGATAGATAGGGCATACCTTAGCCTTCCTGGTTGGCC
Organism: Pinus albicaulis; assembly: GCA_034641835.2. Taxonomy (NCBI): domain Eukaryota; kingdom Viridiplantae; phylum Streptophyta; class Pinopsida; order Pinales; family Pinaceae; genus Pinus; species Pinus albicaulis. The sequence goes on from CM076576.1 coordinate 966,134,040, forward strand.
ATGATCCTCGGAAGAGTGGTGCGCTAGGGGCACACCGAGCTCAACAGGGAGTGAAAATCAATACAGGTGGACCCTTAGGCGAGGGTAGAAACACTCCTGCTACTGGGGGAGATGCAACATTAATAACGCGTGCTGAGGCAGCTGAGGCCCAAGAATTGGATGTTGAAGCTCGAGTTGTGGATGTTGAGGCTCAGTTAGTGGCTGCAGAGGACTGAGTTGTAGATGCCAAGGCTCATGCTGAGGAAGTTGGTGCTTAGTTGCACAACTTCGAGGATTCTTGGAGCAGGCTAGAGGGCCTTATTCGTGGTCTGCCCACTAGGGGATTTGATGACCTGGAAGATATATGGTTGGAGACAAAGATGGCCCATGATGGGGCTCATCACCCTACATTGTGCCGAGCAGCACTTGCGGTGGCTTCTGCTGCTCCGATTATCGCTCCAAGTGTAGATGTGGGCCCATAGGACCTAGATGGAGGGCTCAACCCTAGATTTTTTATGTATGACCTAGGGAAAGCACCCCTTATGAGGATCATTCCCTACTTTTTGATGACATGTAAATTTTTTGCCTAGCCGAGAGCCAGTGGGCTTATTCATTGTATACTGGGGTACATATTTTTGATGTATATATGCGATATGTATTTTGAAAACTCTTATATGATGTTTCTATGGTTCTTTTTATTATTTTTTTATATGTTTATGATTAATGTTATTTTTATGATGAAATCTTTGTTTATGATGGCATTTTTATCATGGTTGATGGTATATATGAGATGCATTCCAGTCTAGGACATGGTTAGATATGCGATCGGCTACGTGATTTTGATCTCTTGGTATATGTGTAAATGTAATGTGATCAAAATTGTGGGCCAATATTCGTGCATGCAATTACTTCCTAAAGAGGTGTGAATCCCATACTTGAAAGGTTTGGTTTAACTGTGATACCACCAATTGGGAATCAAGAAATACATGTAAATGGCTGATGTCTTGGATGGAGGCATCACTTAACATTCTGATGAATGCGCCATATTATGCTTGATTTTTTGTGGTTGAACTGATACACACTCTGTTGGTGAGGTACGATGATCAGTCAAGAGAGTATACGACCTAGGTGGCAGAAAATAAATGGGGCAAATAAATTTTGTGACCATTTAGAGGATCATCATTGAATCCAAAATAGTGGATGGGTGGAAAATCCATCTGTGCCACAAGAGTGTGACTTTTAGAATAATCCTGTGGTGATTGAGATCATTGTAAAAAAAATTCATGTTACATACATAGTTATTCTAGGCTACTGCGACTTTCCTCCTTATGAGTGAATTGTTTTGAGGTAGAGCCCATTGACGAGGTTGATTAGGCATGTACCGTCGGGCTTTGAAAAGATGTAAACTCCTTTGAGGAGACACTGTTTGATAATATAAGGACCCTCCCATAATGTTTCAAATTTCCCAGGTCCTAAGGCTTCTTTTGTAGCATCATAGCAGAGGACTAGTCCCCCCTCAGTAAATGAGAGCGGGGTGATGTTGCGGTCGAATGATGATTTCACCCTTTTATTGTGGGATTCATTGTGTTGGAGAGAGTCTCGCTAGATTTTGTCTATGTGTTCTATTTGCACCAAAGGTTTCTCTAAAGGTTGAGTATCAGTGAGGAGTTCGATGGTTGCATGCAAGATGGGGATTTCACGTTCTATGGGAAGCACGACCTCCACCCCATATACTAAATGGAAGGGTGTGAATCATGTTAAAGATTTGACCAATGTGCGGTATGCCCATAAGGCTAAAAATACCATATGGTTCCAGTTGGTTTTGCGATTGTTCACCATGCGTTGTTACATCGTTTTGAGTACTTTGTTGACAACTTCTACCTAGCCATTGGACTGAGGGTAGTATGGTGATGAAAACTCGTGTGTGAAACCAAGGTGCTAGGATAACTCTTGGAATATTTCATTCTCTAAATTTTTTCCATGGTCAGATACTAACTCCATGGGTACACCGAACTGTGTGATGACATGGTTGAAGAAAAACCTTGCCGCAGTTTCTGCGGTGTTCTTGTATGTGGGCATGGATTCTTCCCATTTGGTGAAGTAGTCAACGACCACTATGATATACTTGTGGTTTCGTGACGACGTGGGATTTCAAGTCATGAAGTCGATTCCCCATTTGCAAAAGGGGCCTACTACAATGACGCAGTGTAAGGGAGCTTGAGGGGTTCTCACCTTGTGAGTGTAGCATTGGCATCACTCACACCTTTTGACTGCTTGAATGCAATCATGGAATAGGGTGGGCTAGAAATAACCAAAATGTAAGAATTTTTGAGCGGTGGCCATACTGGAGAGGTGGCTACCGTAGGCCACTATGGCAGTCATTTAGGAATTTCTTGGATTGATCGTGAGTAAGGCATCGATGTAAAATGGTGTCGACGCCTCATTGATAAAGGAGGTCCCCCATTAGAAGGTATCAGGGGGCTTGATGGCATATGCACCTTTGGTCATCACAGGGGAGTTGGGGTTTGAACTTTTGGGTTCATAGAAAAAGAGGGATATCGCCGTACCAAGGGTCCTTTGTTGTTACTAAGAACAAATGTTTATCAAGTAGTGAGTTGTTAATGAGGGATCCTTGGGTCTCATTAGGGATATCAGTGATGAAATCAGCTAAGATGAGTGTTTTTTTCTCTTGGGGGAGTTGAAATGTAGGTCAAATTCTTGCAATATAACTATCCATCAGGCGTACTTAAGGTTCATCATGCGGCGGGTTAGAAAATATCGCATGCAGTTGATATTGATATGATTGTGGTGGTCTTGAGAATGATGTAATGTCAAAGCTTTTGTACTGCGTATACTAGGGCTAGGGCTATTTTTTCTTCTGGATCATACCTCATTACAGGCCTAGCTAGGTTTTTTCTAACGTAATAAATTACATGCTCTTTGTTGTCTGGTCCATCCTAGACTAGCACCCCGGAAATGGCTGTATCTAATGCCGATAAGTATAAGGTGTAGTAGTTTTCATAATTGGGTGGGATGATCAAGGGGGATGAAGACAAGGTGTCTTTTAGTGTCTCAAACGATTTTTGAGCCTGCTCATCCCATTTGAAAGGAATGTCCTGATGAAAAAGACATAGGAAGCCCTCCGTGCAAGTGGTGTAGTAAGGGAAAAAATATCATAAGAAGTTGGCCTTACCCTGCAGATTTTGTAGTTGATTTAATGTTTTTGGTGGTGGTACCTATTTGATTGCCTGGACCTTGAGGGGATCAACTCTGATTCCTTTCTGGGAAACTATGAATCCTAGTAGTCTTCATGTGTTAACGCAAAAGACACATTTGAGAGGGTTCAAGCATAGGTTGTATTATAGACATTGTTGAAATAATAGACGCAAATCTTCCAAATGGTAAGCTTGCTTCTTGGATCATACCATGCAATCATCAAAATGGGCTAAGATGAGATGAGATAGGTCATAGAATATATAGTTCATGGCCCGCTAAAAGGTGTCGACAACATTTTTAAGACCAAATGGCATAACTTGGTATGTGAATGTGCCCCAAGAGGTAGTGAATGCCATTTTGTACTGATCCATATTTCGGATCTGAATTTGATTGTACTTCAAGAATCCATCCTTGAATGATAAGGCCTCGTGATCAGCGCAAGCATCAATGACTTGGTTGATGAATGAAGTGGGGTAGTTGTATTTTGGATAGGCTTTTCTTAGGTCTCGAAAATTGGTATAGACTCGAATCGTGCCCTGTTTTTTCATGATGAATACAGGGTTGGGAACCCAAGATGTGTAAGAAATTAGATAGATGAATCTGGATTTATGGAGTTTGTCTATCTCTTTTTTTATTGCTTCAACTTTATATGGGTGTAATTGAAGTTGTTTCTGGCGGATGGGGGATACATCGGGCCATATGTCAATATGATGCTCCATGATGGTGGGACTTAAACCTGGAATTTACGAATAATCCCATGCGAAGATGTCCCTATACTCTTGTAATAGGGTTGTGTATGTAGTTACTTCTTCTAGAGAGCATACTGCTGCTACAGATATTTCTTCTGTGTTGCCAGGTTTTTTCGAAATATTTACCTCGATGGTGGGTGAAATATTTGACAAATTTCTTCCTCAAATGCATCGGGCACTGGGATAAGGTTCTTGAATCAATATACTTTTCCTAATGGCATGAAGTGTTTTTATTCAATGGCATAAAGGTCATGCATTTATATTCTTCTAGGCACAAATTTTTTTCTGGTAGAAAAAACGAGCAGTGTTGAATGGCATCCCAGAGACAAGCAGGTTCCATCATGGCCTTTAATATATCCTCATTAGAGTGAAGCAAGATGTCTAAGGGGGAATTTTTTTGCGCGAGGCTGTGAGGAATGGGTTTAGGCCTAACAATGCTGGTCAATAGACAAGAATATGATTCTATGATGGATGCCATATAACTAGACGAGGTTGAAAAAGCGTAGATGGGATGGGTCTACACCATCCAAGGTACTACTACCAGTGTGGTATGGTAGTTGTAGTAGTCTCGAAACCAAGAAATGATGAGCAAAAACCACGAATTTTGGTTCCCACGTATGATGAGATGAATCATATATGATGTTGTGTGTCGTCAACATTAGAAGGCTGGAGGATCTCTATGATGTTTGGTTTGATTTTAGCTAGAGGAGTTTCATACACTCTTGGTGGTGTATGAGAGGTACAAGTATCTTCCTCTAACAGAAAATTTTGTTGGATGCAGAGATGCCAAAATTTTTCTAACATGGGGCATGATTTTGTATCATGGGAGTGGATGGTGCAAATGTTGCACGAAGTAAAGGTACTCATTGAGTAGATGGTATGCGGTCCAGTACTACTCATGATGTAAGACGATGATGATTAGTGATGGTCGTGAGATTGTGCATTTCTGCGTTTCTGCCATCTTCGAGTCTTCGATTTTGTGTGATATAGCTCTCTTGGGAGATTTTGGTTTAATGCTTCTTTGACTTCTCTCAATCGTAGAATATACTGACAATTCTTCATGTGATGAAATTGGGAGCATATTCAACAATAGTAACAAGTGATATTATCTTGATTAGAAAGATGTATATGGGGGATTGGGTTTACTATGAGAAAAATTTCTATGAACTTATTTAGCTCACGACATTCGTTAACCATGCGGTTACTTTTATTGCATAGGGCACATGAGAAGTTAGGTTTTCACCCTACCCTGCCGGGGTGTCTGGTTGCCTTCTGATATCTAGATTAGTGGTGGCAACGAGAGGAAGGCAACATTGATGCTGGCCATATCTCTTCAGATACACATAGGATGGACCCAGATGCTTCATTCCCCTAAGTTGTGGAACTTTCAACGGAATCTGAATCCGAACTGTCCAAGTCGGAATTATTGGAAATGAACAGGCACAGAGAATCTAACGTTAAGAAGAATCAGGGAATGTAGGGAAACTAACAAATATGGTGATTACCTTGGAAAATATGACAAGAGTATCGAATCCATATGGTTAAATATATTTGGACCATTGGGGTGATCGAGTACCATCTCTGAAATAACTCTAAAGATAAGCATTGAGCGAACAAATGATTAGGTTCGTCGCGTAATGCACAAGCCGAGACTTGAGGCTGAGGATGGTTATGGGTGGGAGGTGACCGTCCTGGTGGTCATCTCTCTTCTGATATATATAAAAGTGTCCTAGATGCTCGAGTCTCGAGTTGTAGTGCTGTCTGCAGATTCAATATCCGAATTTTCTAAGTAAAAATTTTTGGCAATAAAGCATCGCATGAAATATAACATAGATTAGAAACGATTGATATGGGGAAAATGGCACACATGGTGGTTTCTTCGACAGATCTAGCATGTATGTCATATGTGCTAAGATAATTTTATTTTGGAGATGTGTGGATGTGCAAACCAAGATGTGATGTGTGGCCTTTGTTTTCCTTCTTTGCGTCGTTGGGTTTTTTGAGTACGAGCATGATGCAGGCTCTTCTCGTACGTATAATATGGTTTTGGACCCATCCTCTTCCATTTTCATGGATGTTGTAGGGGGGTCTTGAAGATTGGATTTCTCTAGGGAATGTAACACATCCCTATATTGAGGCGTCTCTGGGAAATGATGGTCGTAATAAACATATTGGTCGCATATGGCACACACATTGTTTGTGTGTAATGATTTACCTTGAATATTCGTGACCTTATCCTTTGTATGGGTGGATGAGGTCACGACAGTTCTTTCAGCATGTAGAAGGGATTTCAACTCGTCTAATTTTGGGCAAATGTTAGTAGGATGTCTGACGATGTTGCACAATGCACAAGGTTGCAATGCCCTAGAAAGCCTAGGGGTATCAACCTTCTTCCCTGTCTTCTTATCCTTCACAGTAGTACTAGATGGTGTCACTACAGGGAATTATTTTCTATTGTGACCTCCTGGGAGGTAATAGGAGTTATTCATGTAGAGGTAATGCCTCGGTTTCCTGACGTGGCCAGAGGGGCCAAATACTAGAGTAGTATTGCGAAAGCCATATTCGGCAATGTAACAGTTGCCATGACTTGTTGCGAAACAAAATTTAATATTCCCAAATTTTCACATGATATTTGGAATATTAGAGTTCTTAATTTTCTTAATGGATTAAGTAAATAAAATGGTGGAGGGACCCATAATCCTCAAGATGAATAAATATCCACTTTTTATTTGTGAATGTGGATCGATTAAGCCTAGATCTACATAATGGGGTAGTGGAGCAACTACTAATGTGAATGGAGTGGAGATCATGTCTCGTTAATGAGATAGATCATGGAGGTTGAAGCAGTCAACTAAGATCATGGAAGGCATCTAATGTAAGATCATAGAGCACTCATGATGAAGTGATGGAGGAAGTTGTGAAATTAATGCACACATGATGGAGAGGGTGTGCATTACATGTAGACATGATGGATGACTTGGAGAGACAACACAGTCAAACATGGAGGATTATGTCCACATGCACACCACAGTTTAGAGGTGGGCCAAGGCATGGGAAGGCTCATAAACTATATAAAGGAGATGAAGGCAACATTGGAGGCATGCTTTTGATTATTCATGTAAAGGTATGTTTAGATATGGAATTGTCATTTGACATTCCATGCTTTCTTTGGCTGTTTAGCTAAGATTGCAAGTGCTGTTTAGCACTGGGTGTTCCTAGTCGGGAATCCCACCTCTTTCATTGAGTAGCTCTTGGAAGAGGGTTGTACTTCACTCATCATTAGGAATTGGTGCCACACATAATTTCCATTCTTTGCAGAACATCTACCTTCAGGAATTACGCAATTTCTGAAGATCAGTTTGGGAGGTGGAGGTTGTCTTCAGTATTCAGCTGGAGAACTAGTGTAGGATTATTCATATCACCTTGGGCTTGAAGATCAAAATTCCCAGGGTTTCATTTCAGATTTGGCACCAGGACAAACATTATTGACCTCATATCAGCAGTAGTCCCATCAAGGATTGCGTATTCCATCATTGCATATCCAAAGGAGGGAGGAAGTTACTAGTATTTTAGCTAGTAATCCTGTGAGGGACCATCCCCTCACCTTGCCATCACCATTTCCATAAGCCCGGAGCTTATCACAACACATTTCAGTAGGCATAGAGCCTCTCCTTCTTGTACAATGTAGTTTCTATAGCAGTTGCATATTCAGTTGCTACAACTTGAAGGAGGAAGAAGAGGAGACAAGATCTCAAGCTCCTAGCTTGTTGGTCTGAATGAGGGATCAGACCTCAAAGATCAGATCTGGTTGTATAACATATTGCAACCAATTTTGGATCAGATCTAGCTTTAGATCTATATAACACAGTAGCCAAAGGATAAAACCCTAGGAGGGTGATTTTCCAAAGTTGTAGATCTGGAAAATCCTTTCTAGGTTATCTTGGGTTCCCATCACATTGGCTAGATGTTGAATATTTGCATTATCAGAGCTCTTGAGCTCCATAGATCTGCATTTCCTTTTGCAGCAGCTTTATGTACATCAACAGCAAAAGGGAAAGCATAGCATTGCTTCCTGTAAGCTCACTAGTTACATAGTGCTAGTTGTGGCATGTTTGCAGGGTGATTCTAGGCCATCTCTTTGGCTAGATTCCCTCATCTTTTGTACATTGTGTAACTGAATATTCTCCACATAATAAAAAGGCTCAGCTTCTATGTATATTCTAATGTTGTATTTAGATGTATTTTTTACTTAGTTTCAGTTCTTATATTGTGTTTCAGTATTACTGCATTCTCCCTTTTGGGATATTACAGTGGTATCAAAGCATGATATTGGGCTCAACTTGTGAACACTTCATCTTTTGCATCAAAAGAGGAAGCATATAGATGAGATATATCATGAAGGATGATAATATTTTTTCCACCCCTCTCTTTAGATCCATGCAAGATATCTCCAAAGAGGCCAATCAAGTGAAGAGGGAAAGTAAAAAGGAGGATCCAAGAAGAAGATTTGATGAGGAAGGTCCAAGTAATTCCTATCAGCAACAAAGAAGATCAGAGAATCATAGATATCCTCATAGATATACTATGCCCAATTTATTTGAAGAAGGTGAATGGTATAGAAATGAAGAGAGGAAAGAACCCGAGACTCATGAGACTCTCAGTATGTATCTTGAAGAGTAAAAAGCACAGTCTAGAGCATTCAAGGAGAGCTTAACTCTCCAACAATTATTCCAAATCAAAGAAGAAAGAGGATCGTATAGCAACAATAGAAGAAAGAGGCACAATGGATTTTATTTGCCTACATTTGATGGATCTTCCTCAAGCACTGTTAAGGCTTGGAGGAAAGAGTTAGATACATTTTTCATGATACATCCTGTGGCTGAAAAAGAGGCTGTCCAGATTGTAGCACTTCATCTTTACGATGAGGCCAATGATTGGTGGTTTGGTCACATGGAGCATGCAAAGGTGACTAAATATTAAGATTTCTTTCACAAGTTGAGGAAGAAGTTTGATGTGAGAAAACCAGATATGTGTCACAAAGAGACAATTCCTAAGGAAAAAAAGAAGGATGTCAATATTGCCAGTCTAGACAAAGAGTCACTGCATTCACCACCAGCTACAGAAGTACTTGCATCCGGAGAAGAGACACTTGCACTTTTGCAATATAGTCTTGAGCTCTTGACACATAGAGTCCCATGCATGATTCAGGAGATGCATGAGGAAGAGGAGGTAGATTCCAACGCTAGTACACTTGGAGAAGAGTAGCCATCACTCTTACCAATAGTTGGAGACACCATTGTCCCAATTGGAGGATCTCTTGTATTGCAGGAGGTTCCTGCACGTCAGTTGATCCAAGGTATGCACACATATTTATCACATATTGTTTCAGTAGATCTTATTGAAAGTTATGAGGACATGCCATCAAGGCCAATGCATAACCAAGGGTTAGAACAAAATGCTGATTTGAAGCAGCAACATATCACAGTGCAGAGGACCCTTGATCTAATCAAGGAGGAAATGAAAAGCTATCCCAATTTTTCATTGATGGACTACATTCAACCCTTTGAGTTGAAGTGTAGAGTTTTAGAAAATGGGATGAGCATGATCCTATGTACAATGACTGGTTATGAGATTAGTATTGTGCCTTGTTTTGAGACAACACATGTATTACCATGCAGATCTAAAATACTGTCACTTAGTAGCAGTGATAAAGAAGGAGCCCCATTATTCTTGGAGCAGTCTGAAGGTAGCTTCACTCATGAAGAAATGGAGTTTAAGATGATAGATGGTAGAAATCTTGAGATGAGAAATCTTTTCTCCTTTCTAGATGGCACTTTCTCAATGAGCATCTCACAACTCAAAGAGAAACTTCTACCTGCTGTAGATCCAAAACCTCATTGGTTTTGGAGAGCCATTGATGAGAAGAAGGTCTCATTAAGAGATTTCATTGGAGGTGCACTTCAACATTTCATGGAGTGCAAAGTTCTTCATCAGTTTAGGAAGGATGGTATTCTACAAAGGGAGGATACCATGTTTATGCAAAACATTATTCATCATCCACATGGGAATGAGTGGGTGAGGATGATAAGCAAGGGGTTTCATGACCACTTTCAGATATATGACATGGGCCAACAAGAAGCTTGGTTACGCTGGTTTCTCTTGGGTGAGTTTGGTTATTACCTAAAGGCTCCTATTTCATTGATCCATGCATTGAAAAACATTCATGAAATGAAGAAGGAGGCATGGCTGTGCTGGCTACTCTTAGGTGAGTATAGTTACCACCCAATAGCTCATATTTTTCTAATTCATGCCTTGTGTATCAATGATAGAATGCAGAAAAATAAGGCATGTTCACTTTGGTTGACCATCAGAGAGTTTGGCCATCACATGCCATCCCCTATGTCTATTTGTTTTGTATTGTGTAAAAATTGGCATGGTACTCTCATGATGTGTATTGATGGTGTTTGCTTTTATTGGGCTGATATGAAATTCCATATGTCTATCAGTATGTATTTACTCCATGATTCACATCAGGAGGAGAGAAGGTAGCAAGATCTCTTGTTGCTTTGGTTGCTTTTGGGGGAGTTTGGCTTATCCATCTTGCATGGGGGAGATGGAGGATGACAACAAAGGGACTTACTCCAGTGGCTACTGTTGGGAGAATATGGTTTGACATATTTGTCTACCCATATATCTCTATTTCTTATTTTGCATAATTTTGGAGTGATGCTTGGATCCAAAAAGGCCAACAGGGCTAAAGATGAGGGCATGAAAATGCTTAATGTACTTCATGAAACATGGTATGAAGAAATGCTTTGTGAGATGGGAATTTTCCTTTGTGAGAAGAACCACTTTGTTTTATGTATCTCATGTATTGATGGACATCATATGGTTGTCACTTGGTACATAATGGTGAAAGGAGGACATCTAACCATACAGTTGGAGGTCATTCTATGCAATTTTGAGAGACAACTTTGGAACCAAACATGCATGACACATTGCAGCAAATGGAGGAGGCCTTCCTTATGTGGATGCCATTTGGAGGGGAATGGATGGATTTGCATCTATTTTTGTAGTTGCTTGAGGACAAGCAACATTTTTCTGGGGAGGAATGTAATATTCCCAAATTTTCACATGATATTTGGAATATTAGAGTTCTTAATTTTCTTAATGAATTAAGTAAATAAAAGGGTGGAGGGACCCATAATCTTCAAGATGAATAAATATCCACTTTTTATGTGTGAATGTGGATTGATTAAGCCTAGATCTACATAATGGGGTAGTGGAGAAACTACTAATGTGAATGGAGTGGATATCATGTCTCATTAATGAGATAGATCATGGAGGTTGAAGCAGTCAACTGAGATCATGGAAGGCATCTAATGTAAGATCATAGAGCATTCATGATGAAGTGATGGAGGAAGTTGTGAAATTAATGCACACATGATGGAGAGGGTGTACATTGCATGTAGACATGGTGGATGACTTGGAGAGACAGTGCAGTCAAACATGGAGGATTATGTCCACATGAACATCGCAGTTTAGAGGTGGGCCAAGGCATGGGAAGGCTCCTAAACTATATAAAGGAGATGAAGGCAACATTGGAGGCATGATTTTGATTATTCATGTAAAGGTCTATTTAGATCTAGAATTTTCATTTGACATTCCATGCTTTCTTTGGTTGTTTAGCTAAGATTTCAAGTGTTGTTTAGCACTGGGTGTTCCATCGAGAATCCCACCTCTTTCATTGAGTAGCTTTTGGAAGAGGGTTGTACTTCACTCATCATCAGGCATTGGTGCCACACATCATTTCCATTCTCTGCAAAACATCTACCTTCAGGAATTGCACAATTTCTGAAGATCAGTTTGGTTGGTGGAGGTTGTCTTCAGTATTTCAGCTGGAGAACCAGTGTAGGATTATTCCTATCTCCTTGGGCTTGAAGATCAACATTCCCAGGGCTTCATTTCAGATCTGGAATCAGGACAAACATTATTGACCTCCTATCAATAGCAGTCCCATCAAGGATTGTGCAGTCCATCATTGTAGATCCAAAGGAGGGAGGAAGTTACTAGTATTTCAGCTAGTAATCCTATGAGGGACCATCCCCTCACCTTGCCATAACCATTTCCATAAGCCTGGAGCTTATTGCATCACATTTCAGAAGGCATAGAGCCTCTCCATCTTGTACAAAGAAGTTTCTGTAGCAGTTTCATATTTATTTGCTACAACTTGAAGGAGGAAGAAGAGGAGACAAGATCTCAAGCTCCTAGCTTGTAGATCTGAAGGAGGGATCAGCCCTCAAAGCTTAGATCTGGTTGTATAACACATTGCAACCATTTTTGGATCAAATCTAGCTTCATATCTGTATAACCTAGCAGTCAAAGGATTAAACCCTAGGAGGGTGATTTTCCAAAGTTGTAGATCTGGAAATTCCTTTCTGGGTTATCTTGGGTTCCCATCACATTGACCAGTTCTTGAATCTTGGCATCATCAGAGCTCTTGAGCTCCATAGATCTGCATTTCCTTTTGCAGCAGCTTTATGTAAATCAGCAGCAAAAGGGAAAACACAGTATTGCTTCCTGTAAGCTCACCAGTTACACAGTGCTAGTTGTATTTATAGTGTCATTTATCACCTTCATGTACTTGATGATTTACACTTTGGCCTTGGGCACCCTTTTCTCTCAGACTTGAACATTTTCACAAAAAACAATGTCTTAAAACCCATACACAACTCTGCCTAGAATTTTCCACGTATACACGCTAGTCAATTTATAGAGATCCGCGTATACCTTTTTAATTATTTAAAAATATATATTTTCCCTATTTTTGAGGCGAGTTTGATGGTTATTCCTGTAATTTAACCACCCTAGCCCGTGGCCTAACTACTCCTAACTATAGAAACTAATTTGAGGGAGTATAAAATCCCCTCAAAGGAATGGCCTAAGGGAGAGAAAAATATAGATATTATACTTTGTTGGAGCCCTATTCAAGTCTGATATTCCCATGCCCCCCGTAATTCCCAGGTATATTCAGGAAACCCTTGTTTCCTTGAGATGTTCATCACCCTATATGACATCTATTATGCACACATCTTGGAAGAATTCTTGCGAGGCTAGGGCTGGATGGATCCAGAGGACGATATGCTCGAAGGCCGTGGCAGGATTCAGGTGATCTCTTTACATTTTGATTACTGTACGTGTCATTCATAATAAGAATACCATCTTGTTCCCGATGTTTACATGTTTATGATGCTTTGTACATGTGTAATAATCATTAATTGAACATTTAATATTGTTTTTTATGATATTATGCATGATTTTCATTGACATCTAGGAACTATATATGCTGTACAACTAGGTTTTTGTGTTCGTTCTTTGTGGATTTACAGGTTTCAGAGCACAAAGTGTTGCAGGGGGTTTGCACCCCACGTGATCTACATCAACCGAGGGATTTTCAGGTAAGTTTTGCAACCAATAGTATTTAGTTTTCAGTATAAAAGTTGGTTAAGTGAGTCCTTCTTAAATGGCATGCCCTTGATATGTGAAGGTTGTCAAACCAAGACCTTTAGGGTATCATTTCCCGAAATAGAAATGGCGACTCCACTGGGGATCACATTCTTGTGATTTCTCGTTTGGGTTGTTTTATCTGTCTTGTAGGTTTCCAAAAGTTTTTATCACTTTTTGCAGTCTAGCAAGTCTTTCTTTAGTCAGACAGAAGACCTAGTCTCTTGATCAGGCTTGTTTTTTTTGTTTTTTCCTTATCTTTATTTCCATACGCAATTTTTTCTTTTCACAATTGCATATACACATTGTTTTTTCCAAAGGGACCCGCGTATACGCGAGTTTTCTTTGTTACAGTCGTGTATGCATGCTTGTTGCTCACTACAAAAGCGCATATGCCTGGGAAAATTTGAAATTTTTAGTTTCTAGCCCCTGTGGTCTTGTCTCTCTATGTTGAGATATTCCTGTAGTATCTTGAAGGTCTCTGGATTATGTTTGGAGTGATTTTGTATCTGTTTCTCTCTTGCTTGTATGAAGACCCAACCATTTGGTGAAATCCTTGTTTTGTGTGTTTGCAATTGCAGATTGAGCACCAAGATATTTCTTTGAAGATTCTTGGCTATCCTAAACATTGAGAACAACAAGCCTTGGCTTGTTTTCTCTTCTTGCCTTATGCGTTACTTCGCATTTGATTTTTTCTTGCTTGGTGTAGTTTTGTTTTCTTGATTTCATAGACTTGTCTTGTTGTGAATTTTGAAGGATCTCTTTTTGATTTTTTGACTTGTTGTTCGCTGCAAGATTGTGCTATTGTACTGATTTGATTGATTGTGTTCCTTGAATCTTTTTTCTCGTATAAGTCCCTCTACGAAAGTAGCACGGTTGGCTTGAGTACTTTGAAGCCTTCGATTGGAATTCATGTATGCTTGATTCAGTTCTTGGATAGTTTTTATTTGTCTTCTTGAAATCTCTTTTCCTTCTTTTATAAGTTGAAAATCCCAAAAACATTTTGCGTTTTCCGTTGCTTTTTGCTTTCAGTTTTGTTTACGATTTCTTTCCATATTTTGAAGCTTTTGGTTAAGTTTCTAATCTTTGGTTCTTGGCTTGATTTGGAAGGAAGTATTCTCTTGATTTCTCTCTTTTATGTCAAGTGCATTTTGGCATTTTTACATAGGAGTTCTGATTTGGAACTGGCCTTGTTGGCTGTCAAAAAGTGATTGAAACTTTGTTTTTCTAGAAACCTCTTTTTTCTTCTTTAGAGTTAGCATCTTAGGATTTGCATATCATTGGTAGTTTGCATTAAGTGCATTTGAGAATTTTTAGTCTTTTTCATAATTTTCTAAGTTATGTGAAGTGTGAGTGTCTGAAAAGAGAAAACAAAGTTTTTTTTTATTAGTTTCGTAGAACCTGTGTAGAAATCACTCTTCATTGAAAGGAAATCATTGCATTTGCATGTAGTTTGGTTTTCATTGGTTTCTTCTGTGTCATAAAAACACCATCAGTTTCACTTCCGTGCACCATTGACTTAAATAACAACCAATCTAAAATAAGCAATATAATTAAAAGCAACTAGTAGTTTTTGTATTATTGTCATTAATTATACACCAACTAGCTAGGTTGTAGGGCCTTGGATTAGGTGAGTGGAGAGTTAACTCTCCAAGGCCGCTCAAATTGTTAAACATAGAAGTTTTTTAATGAGTGAAATCCAACACCGTTAAGTGGAATAGGAAATCTCTCCTCCAGAGAGTCAAGCGCGAGGGATAGTGCAGGTAGAGAAGAGAGATACTCCCTCTCCTATTTGCTGAATCTTGACCTAAGACAGTTCTGCCCGGCTGCCGATACGGATTGGTGCCCATAATTTCCTATCCTAGGGACCACACAGGTGACTGCGGGGGGGAATACCTGTGGTACATGAGGTAGAAATTGCATTACTTCCATCAGTACTTCTGGAGGGTGCCCTTGCGAAGCTTGGGGACTTGTACCAGCAAAGGCTATTGTTAGGAGGTCAGCGTAACTGTTTCTATTACCTTTGATAGTAGGCCTAGGTCGTAATTACCCCAGAATACTTTTGGGAGGTCCTATTATTTCGCTTTCTTGTATTTTGGTGTCTGGTCCTCATCACCCGGAGTGGAAATACCTGAGAGATGCTTGTATAGCTGTATCTTAGGAACTTTTTAGAGTGTGCTCTTTGCTCCGAGATTACTTAGCTTCATATATATTTTTTTGAGTCTAAAATAAATCTCTTAAAGTGGCTGACCGATTGCCTCGTCGATCGACGAGGCTTCGTGGGTTGTCTCCCACGAGTGCCGATCCTTCTTCAAGAAGGTGTAGGAGTAATTTGGAGGGTGATTTTCATCTAATGCTTTCAGATGCGGTGAAGAGAGATCCTCCGTCAGGGCTTGTTGTTTCTGTGGGTGGTTCTGGTGTTGGTGTCAATACAGAGAGGAGTGCCTCACTCATCTCGAAAGTTTTATTTCCGGCAGAAGAAGTAGAATTAGAGGAAGTCCCTTAGCCTCCTAAGTCCTTTCCATCTCCTCTTCCTGATAGTTATCCTTTCATCATTCAATACATCAGACCCGACTCTCAGAGAATCAAAAGTCCTTATCCATCGTATTCACACCTTTCGATGGCCACGACTGGGAACACAACTTCGGCTGTGAGCACTGCAAGTGTTCATACCCCTCTTTTAGTAGAAGGAGGGGGCACTATTGCTATATATACTATCACTTCTAGTGCTATTGTGTTTGGCTCTGGTCACACCCAAGCACATGCTTCACAATCTAGTCCCCTTTCTTTTTGAATGCCCACTAGTGGGATTCCTTCTTTCTCCTTTTCTGCTGCAACTACACCCATACCCTCTATGGCTAGTGGATCAACTTCATTTCAAAGGTTCCCCTTTGGAAGTGGGCACATCCCTTATTCGACCCCTTCCTTAGGATCTTTACCTTTTACTTCTCAAACTCAAGGTTTTAATCCATGGTCTAGAGGTCAAAGTTCTAATACCTTTACAGGTTGGAACCCCGTTTTTACAACGTTGGGAGCAGGGAATCAGTTTCTCACTGGTCATCAAGGGAATGTTCCTTTCCCTTCATCGAGCACTTCTCAGGATTTTTCTCCATTTGGAACCCTTATCAAGGGGTTTCATCTCCATTCACTACCTCAGTAGGGGGAAATGGTCCTATTTATAGTGACTCTATGTTGGGGGGGGGGGGGGGGGGTCCTTATCCGAATTTTGGGTCACAAGGATTTTCCTATGGCCCAAAATTCTCTACGAACAACATTTGGCAACTTGGTGCCTTAGCAAATCCAGGGTATTCTTTTCAGAATGTTGGGAATCCTTTCTATGGAGGGTGAAATTCCCAGGCTCCTCCTTGATTACCATTTCTAGCAACGTTAAACTTGCTAGATTTGTCGAAATTGAATAACCATCCAATTTGGTATAGTCTGGGATGGCTTCCGGTCCCCACCAAACTCCCTTCAGGCATTCCAAATTTTGAAGGGAAGAATGGAGAGGATCCAACAGATCATATCACCACTTTCCATTTATGGTGTTCATCCAACTCCCTGATTGATGATTCGATTAGGTTGAGGTTATTTCAATGCAACTTAACTGGAAATGTAGCCAAGTGGTATATTGAGTTAACTGGGGGTATTTTTGCCACTTTTTGAGATTTGGATACCATGTTCTTAAACCACTTTCAGTTTCCTATCCGTTATGACGCTGGGACTGATCTCCTGGCCAATTTTCAACAGGATAAGGAAACTCACATTTCTGATCATATTCAAGAATGGCGAAGAAGGAAGAGGCTCATTAAAGCCCATATTCCGAATGAATTCCTTCTAGAATGGTTTTTGAAATATTTGCAACCGGATATTTCTAAAGATGTATCCCTTTCAGGGATATTTTTTGAAGAGCAGGCTATTTTCAGGGCTCAATAATTAGAACTGATCTATTCTTAGTCTGGAGTCCATAATAAAATTTTTCCGGATGCTCCTCACTCCAAATTGGACTTATCCAAAACTAAACCCAGTCCTCATGGTGATGGGATTATTGGTTCGATCGATAGCGGTGTAGCTAACTTGCTTAGTCAATTGCAGTAGTTGTCTATACAATTTTCTTCTTCTGGTCAGGCTATGCCTTCAGTGTCAACTCCTTCCAAATCCTTCACAGTTAATGCTGTCCAGAATTCTAACCCCAAAGGAAAGAAACAATCCGATGGGAAGAAGAAAGGATGGAATAACAAGAAGAAAGGAAATAATGGGAAGGGGAATGAAAACAAAACCAATGATCATGTTGGAGAGGGTCAAAAGGATAATAAAAGGAAAGTGAATTTTCCATGCAAGTTGTGCACTGGAGACCATCTTACACACCTTTTCCCTAAAATTTAGGATGTGCAGCGCTTGTTAGCTCAACAGAGTTCTTCTAGTTCCCAGGCTGTGCTGACTAGCCCTTTTCCCCAAGGGCAACAATTAATTGCTGGCGTGAATCAAAATACTGGGGCTCCCTCTGGGGGTAGCCAAGAAGGGGAAAATATGTCAAACATATACATGATGAGTGCTCATGTGGATATCGCCACAAGATCTCGTGATTATGGCAAATCTGAGTCTTCGAAAGCTAAGGGTACTCCTGATAGTGCTGAACCACTTGATATTATGAGGCCTACTGTTGAGCCTATACCTTGGATGCCGAAGGCATCTTCAAAACGTACGACCATTAATCCAAATGCCAAGGCCGCCCAGAACTACTCCATTATAGAAGATCTAGCTCAGAGTCCTTGTGCCATGTCTGCATTATAGGTGCTCCAGTCTTGTCCTGCTCAGCGAAGTGCTTTTCTCACTGCTATCGGGGCTGTAGATCCAAAGAACTCTCTTATGATTACATTTGATATGTCTAATTTTAAAAAGAGACTCGCTCATCAATTGGATTTCCATATTAGATCAAGTTATCGAAAATTAAATATCTTTCGAACGGTCGTTGATGAAGGTGCTTCCACGTGTGTAATGTCTCTTGCATGCTAGAAGGGTATTGGATCTCCCGCAGCTGTTCCTTCAGCCATGCTTCTAACTACGTTTTACGGTCATTCTCACAGGCCACATGGTATTGTTCCGGCTTTGCCCATCTGTGTTGGAGGAAAAACTGTTAATATCGAAGTTGAGATAGTCGATGCAAGCTTAGACTATAACCTTCTATTGGGGCGAAACTGGATCTATGAGATGGATGCTATTGCATAATTTTTATTTCGTATTGTTTTTTCCCTCACGAAGGGATAATTGTCACAGTTGACCAACTGGATTGTTCTCCTATATATCATAATGCATCTTCTGACTCAACCATTCCTTTGGTGAAGGATACCAAAACACCTGTTGAGAATTTGGGGGATGGAATGTGTTCTTCTTTGATGGGTACTTTTGATCTTCTACCTCCTTTAGTTCATATCAATGCGAATTCATCCTCCAGGGCTCCTATTCAAAGAGAGTTTTTCAAAACTCATTATTTTCGGACCTTTGGACCTTATCTTCTCCTACCTCCACATTAGCAGAAGGACAAGTGGGTGATATGGAATTTCCAATGTCTGCAGTTGAGATTGCTTATAGCTCTATTGTTGACTCTGCAGAGTCCATTCAAGTTTCTCTTTCACTGGAGGAATTGGATGGAGATGTGGCTTCGACTTGGACTCTTAGTTCATCTTCGACCAGGATTGCCTCGATACCACTCTTCCGTCTAAAGAGGCCATCCTGGAAGCTATGACTGGTGTAGAGAGATCGTGGGATGATTTTCATCATCGGTCTTACTTTCTACCAGATTTGAGCAAAGTTGAATCAAGTTTTCCTAGCCCTCAGTCTTCTGGTCTTGTTCACCCGGTCCTGAACCTTTAGCACCAGCACAGGTTTTTGCTGAAATGAACATGGCTGTGATTTCTCCTACTATCCTGGTGAACATTTCCAGAGATCCCAACATTATAGAGAATGTTTTCATCGGAGCTTAATGTTCCCTTGAAGAGGTTCAAATTTACACTGATCTCTTTCGAGAGTTTAGGGATGTGTTCACTTGTTCTTATGAGGAAATTCATGGTATAGATCCATCTATTGTCCAACATGAGATCAAGGTGTAAGAAAATGCTAAGCCTGTCAAGCAAAATATTCATCCGTTCAACCCTAGGAAGGAAACACCTATCAAAGCTGAGGTGGAGAAGTTGCTTAAGGCGGGATTCATTTTTCCTATTCATTTGACAGAGTGGGTTTCGAATCCAGTTCCTGTGGACAAGAAGCAAGGAACAATTCGAGTTTGCATCGATTTCAGGGACCTAAATAATGCATGTCCTAAAGATAACTACCCCACACCATTTATAGATCAGATTATCGATGAGTGTGCGAGGAATGAGATTTTCTCCTTCATGGACGGTTTCTCTGGATATAATAAAATTACTATCCATCCTAAAGATCAACATAAGACTGCATTTATTTGTCCCTGGGGTACCTTTTCTTACAAGAAAATTCCTTTCGGCCTTAAAAATGCTGGAGCTACTTTTCAACGGGCTATGTCTTATGCCTTCCACGACATCAAACATATTATTGAGGCATACTTGGATGATTTAGCTGATCGTTCCATTAAGAAAATTGATCATCCTTCTCACCTCCGTCAAGTATTTGAATGATGTCGGCATTACAAAATCCAGTTGAATCTAAACAAGTGTGTTTTCGCGGTCACATCCAGTCGGTTGTTGGGATTTATTGTGTCTACGAAAGGGATTCAGGTATATCCCTTCAAGGTTGAGGAAATAATTCAGTTGCCTCCCCTGTCTTCAATTTGTCAACTTCAAAGTCTGCAAGGAAAAGCTAATTTTCTGTGGAGATTCATCGTAAAATATGTCGAGATTACAAAAGGATTTATGAGATTATTAAAGAAAGGAGTTCCATTCTTTTGGGATGACTTTGCTCAACGCTCATTCGATGCTTTGAAAAAGGCATTGACCTTTGCTCCTCTACTGAGTTTGCCTGATTATAGTTGGGATTTCCTTTTGTATCTCACGGCAGCAGAATCTAACATTGGTATGGTTCTGGTTTAGGAAGACGATGCTCTTTCTGAGCATGTTATATACTACCTTAGTCGAGGCTTGGTAGGACTTGAACTCTAGTACTCTTCGATAAAAAAACTTACTTTAGCAGCTATCCATGTTGTGCAGAAACTCAGACATTATATTCTTCTTTGAAAAACCTATGTTTTGGTAGTAGTTAATCCATTTCAGTTTTTTCTCAGTAGTCGAGTGATTAGGGGAAAATACGATACATGGTTTGTGATTTTGCAGGAGTTTGATCTTGAGTTTATGTCTGCCAAGTCCAAGAAATCATTGGTTTTTGCATAATTAATTTTTGAGTTGCCCTGTGGAGAGGAGATGGTTTATGATGAACCCTTCCCGGATGAACACCTTTTTCTCATTTCTTCAAAGGAACCTTGGTATGGGGATGTCATAGTATATCTCCAGACTTCGAAGTTTCCCTTGAATTTTTCAAAAGATGAGCACCGTAAGTTACGTCACCTAGCTAAAAATTACTTGATCATTGGTGACACTTTATATCGTCGTGGGGTTGATTCAATCCTTAGAAAATGCTTAACTCTCAAAGAAGCTGAGGTTGTACTGAATGATTGCCACACTGGAGCTTGTGGTGGTCATTTATCTGGGCTTGCTACAGCCCAAAAAATCTTACGTACATGATGCTTTTGGCATTAAATTTTAAAATATTATATGGAATTGGTCAAAAGGTGTCATCCTTGTCAGGTTTGTACTCAAAATATGCGCGCTCATCCAACTCCGCTCTTTCCTGTCATCATTTTCGACCCTTTTACAAAGTGGGGTATTGATTATACTACTTGTAACCCGCCTTCGGCTAAAGGTCACAAGTACATTATTGTAGTCGTAGACTACTTCACGAAGTGGGTTGAGTCTATGCCTACTTTTGGGAATGATGGTGAGACAACAACTCTTTTCCTCTTCAATCAGGTCATTTCTCACTTTGGTATTCCCAAAGAGATTTTCACTGATCATGGCAGTCACTTTCAGAACAACATGATGGCTGAATTGGCTCTGAAATTAGGTTTCCGGCATGAGCACTCATCTCTGTATTATCCTCAAGCCAATGGGCAAGTGGAAGCTGTAAACAAATCCTTGAAGACAATTCTTCAATGGAAGATTGATAAAGCTCGATCCAATTGGCACATTATGTTGTATCCTGCTCTTTGGGCATACCGGATGTCAGTCAAAACTACAACTGGTTTTACTTTGTTTCAAATGGCTTATGGATTGGAATCTATATTTCCCATTGAGTGTGAAATTACTTCTCTTAAGCTAGCGGTAGAACTTCTTCTTGAGACTTCCAGCCTCGAATAACATCTCATTCATCTAGAACATCTCGATGAGCAGCGTTGGGATGCTGCCATGATGAATGAGGCACATAAGAAACAGATAAAGGCTCAGTACGATAAAGCAGTCAAACCTAAGGTTTTCTCCGAAGGAGACGTGTCCATGTTTATGCCCAAGAGAAGGATGCCCTAGGAGCAGGTAAGTTTAAATCTATGTGGTATGGCCCCTTCATCATTAAAAAATTCCTCAAGAAAGGAGCTTATGCCTTGGTTGATTTTGATGGAAATGAGTTGTTGGAGCCTTGAAATGGCCTCTATTTGAAAAAATATTATGCCTAGGCTTTGGCATAACATCTTGATTTTTGTATATATATATATATATATATATTGTACATATCTGAGTTTCTGATTTTTGGTGTGATTATGATGCATTTGATCTACTTTGGCAGGTTATGTTGGATGTCATGAGTCATTTTGGTTTCGCTGATGGTGCTAGTAGACATACCCGGAACTTGGCTTTTGCGGCTTGGTTACTTGATTATCCATTTGGTCAGTTGTTGGTTTCAAGAGGTGTCTACATCGGTCCTACTTCGAACAACGTAGCAGAATATACTGCTGTGGTTTATCTACTCTCGGAAGAAATATCCTTGGATGTTGATTCCTTAGTAGTTTTCTTGGACTCCCAGCTGGTGGTTTCGCAATTGAACAACACATATCGGGTTCGAGACCCATTTTTACACTGATTTTTTTTAGGGTATGTTTGTTACAAAGATCATTTCAATTTATAGCATTCATTCACATTCCTCAAGCTGACTATTGGATGGAAGACTTATTAGCTAATCAAGCAATTGATTGGCATATTCATCATTCAACACTTTAAATCAATATATCAAATACATCATTCATTTTTCACACATTTGAGTCATCACATCATATAAATTTTGTATATATATATATATATATATAGTCAGAGTGTTAAAAAATATACTAAATATGGACCCATGTGTCCTACAAAAGTAGGGCTTATGCCTGTTCATGTTCAGTATCAAAAGTATATTACAGTCATACAGTAAAATCTATAAATCTAATCCTGTGGTCCCTGCCCAACATTCATGTTCCTATAGAACACGATAGAAGTCGCCACACGGTGGAATAACCACACCCAGTCTCATGGTAATCCGACTACCCATCTCTGGATAGCCTCTGGTAGGTCCTCTACTGCAGACATAGGCACTTGGCGAGTCAAACTCTCCAAGTTTCTATGGATGACAGGGAGGGTCCTACCAGGGTCTTCAACATTTGCCTCACCTTTGTGGTGCTTATGCCTTGGGTATCCCTCAGGTTTGACTGTTCCCATATCTGTATCATGATCATCAATAATCTTGTAAGTCATTTGAGTTCAATAAAAAATATTTTTTCATTATTTTGAAAAAAAAAAAAAATCATATAATCAAAAGTCAAAAATTGCAATCTCACCAATTGCACCCCATGCTGCACTAGGTGGAAGGACTAGATCTGGATCACCACAAAAATCCATCCCAACATAGGGATAATCTTCCGCGACGATAATTTATTCCTCCCACCATTGGAAGAACTCGTTATCCCAAGTGGTTTGCGGAACTTCACTTCCCCCCAATCTCTTCATCAGATCATCCCACCAGGCTATTCTTGGATCTCTGGGGTTGCTGATGGTGGAGATGAATTTGGGCCGAAGCCCTGGAATCCTCCTGAAGAAGAATGTCAGTAAAATATTTCCATACCCAAAATGTTTAGTTTTTTCCTTCCGGATCGAAGTCAACTGTCTTTTCATGTTGCTTAGCAATGCTGTGCACCAATCAAAGAGGTGAATCAAACATTCTACTGCAATGCTAATTTGTGTCCTCGAAGTCTGATGTAGAGAAGCATATTATGCTACTCTGCCAATGGTGAAAAGGAGGATTTTCATATAAAGTTCTTTCATATCCTTGATTGGTATTTGTGTACCCACTTTTTGAGACTCCTCTATGCAATAGACCTGGACGTAATCTTCCACAGTAAGTCCTCCCAAAGGCTTTCCTTGCAAATCTACTGGATCTCCTCTCTGAGAGAGTCCAGTGATGAAATATATGTCTTCCACTTATATGCGTAGTGGCATTTGATCTATAATAAAGCAATATTCTTTCGGCTCCTAGTGATCTACCAACATTTGAAGCAATCAGACATTACTTTTCATGTTTGGCATTTTAAAGAACTTGAGAAATCCACAATTTCGAAGGATATCGAGCGAATTTTGATCTTCCATCACTTCATTATTGATGGCACTATGTTCATGCTCCCTCCAGCTAATACACATCCTGAGAAAATTCATTAAATCATTCATTAGGTTCAATTTTTAAATTCTCGGTCTGCGTATACGCTGCTTCGTTTTTACATAGTCGCGTATCATACACAGGTTTGTCCACACGAACCCGCGTATGAGCAGAGGGTTTCATCAAAATAGATCTTTCCTACGGTCAAATTTCTAAATTTTTATCTTAAAATGGAACGAAATTGATGAAAAAGATGAATTTAGAGCTTACCTGGCTGATTCGACGTGATTTGATGGCTGATTGCTCCAGTTTTGAGAAAATGAATTTTTTCTCCAAAAGCTCCTTCTCCACTTCTACAATGTGAAAATGACCCAAATATGAGGTAAATGGTGGATTTATACCCAGATTTTGAAAATTTTTGCAAAATTACTTTGTGCTTATTTTTTCAAATCTATCTAAGGCTGTATAACCGTGTTGCTTGTAAGTGTTGGGCAAGGTATTTTTTTAGGAACATATTGCTAAATTCGAGATTTTTTCTAGTTTTAATTCAGATCCATGATCGCTGACCTGTCATGGTAGGTATATGATTATGAACTGGCATATAGGTTAGGGAATCCATTTTTCATTTCATTCTGCACACTAGCCTCCATTTTGATCACCTGCCATAGGGTCGATCCCATCATGTCATGAGTACTTAACCCATCTCACTCGCTGATTTTTTAATTATGACTAGGTGGTAGAGCCTTCCTTTACATGGGCTTCCTCGTTAGTTACTCGCTAGCATTTGTCACCCATGTTGCAATTTATGTAGGTTCGGGAGTCCTCTTTAGTCCCGCCATGAATTTTACGTTGAAGCTTCATTCTTCTTCTTCTTCACTATCATTTTTCTGGCCATTACCCTAGAGGCTCCCTTATGTTGTCAAGTTGTATTAATGCATTGCATATTGACTACTTTTTTATCTTGGCCTTCAGCCGACTTCATTTGGATTCAATGTTTAGGCCATCTTTTGACCATGACTTTCTGTACATGTTAGCCATGCAATCACTTAGCTACCATGACTTGACACCTTGTTACCCATGAATGGAACATTCCTCTGAGTATCACTTACCAGTTTTCGCCACCTTGCATTAAGCATAGGATTGTTCCTATCCCAAGAACTAGTGCATCTGTTTCATGATACTCGTTCTATCCATTGTACTCTAGCATTGTTTTATTATTTTTCAGGTTTTGAATATGAAAAAGACAAAAAAATTAAATATGTGAAAAAGAGCAGGAACAGGTTATTACTCCATATTTTGATGGCAGCTACAGTGTCAGTTTAGTCGCCCTTGAACAAAGCACAAAAAACTATGTCTTTCCTTCATTTGGGATGGTTTTAGTTTTGACTTAGGAGAAGCCATAACCTTGTTACATGCGTCAGTTCTCCCCCAGTTGGTTATCTCTTCCAATCATATGGAGGTTTTGTTCATGCCTCCTACATGAAAAACTTATACAAAGTTATCATTCACTGCCATAGTCAACATGAGTTGTGATTTTGTTCAAGGGAAGTTAACTTGAGTCGGCCTTTCTGCGGTGTCTCTTGACTCATTTTTCAGTCGGCCTTCCCGGTCTGGTTAGTATCTTGTTCTATCACATCAAATGTTTGTTCCTATGCTCGTGATGGTTTGAGAAGGTCTCCATTGACTTCTTGCCGACATGTTTGTCTCTTATCGACTACGACATATTTCTCTGAGAGAAAACCTAGAGTTGCACCCTGGCCCTATTTACATCATTGATAGGTGACCTTGTGCTCAACATTTGATCATCATTATGGGTCTTTGACTGAGTGGTTTCCCTTGTGTTCGAAATCATCTTACATTATCACACCTAGGATTCTTGCAATACCTTGATTTCCATTTGACCCTATCGGTGGATATCTCGCCTCTTTGTTAGCTTTCATTATTGGTTGGTTCAGAGGATTTATTCCATGCGCTAGCTTCATCTTGTGCATACTAGAAAAGTACTTCAGGTTGGTTAATTCACTCTACTTCGTACGAATCCTTTCAAATCTTGGCCTGTGGGTTACACTCACGCTGGACTGATGTGAGATGCCTTAATTCCTTCCTTCCAACAGATATTTTCCCATTGAATACGATTCATTTCTTTGGGAATAAGGTCTAGAGTCATTTTCTCAGTACCTTATGGTTTGTAGTCATCAGTGGCAGACTCTTCGCTATTGACAGTGAGGATACATCGTTGCCTCCTGATTGGTGGATTATTTCAAGTGTTCAACTTCAACTTATTTATTCACACTTGTTAGATTGTACTGGGGAACCTTGACACTCATTATCATTATCGGTGGGTTGTCTCGCATTTGTTAATGGTATACACCAATGACCGGTAATCAAACGATTTCTAACATGGTCGACTTCAGCTCATTTATTCCCATCGTGTAGAATTGTGCCATAGTGATCAGTGAAGACCTCTGGTTTGCATCAGCATGATTTGGTTCACTTAGAAAGCTTCTTCAATTTTCTGCCAGTGACACCGTCCATACTTATATGTTGCAGTTTCACCATAGAAACATCCTATATGTTGGCTCCCGAGTTGCGTGTTGTACCATTTTTTCCACCACTTATGATTTGGTACTTGGAGATTTAGTTGTTACTTTTGTGATAAGATATCTATTGCAGCATCATTGATCAATCTTCTATATGTGATACTTGGACCTGATTTTGACTTGTACTTCTGAGTATTGATAAGATGATTCACTATGTACTTTACATTTTCAGCTATACTTGTATACATTTTGGATCTGCTCTGTACTTCATATGCGGACATGATTTTCTTTCACTGAGCATGGATATTCCCACCTCAGACATGAGCTATCTCTTTGATTTCTCTCATTGGTTTTTGGCAGGCTAAAATTTCGTGAAGTCCTCTCTAGTCCTTGCAAGGTTCCTTCTATGCACATAATACATTTCGGCCATCATGTACCCCTTCTTACCTCATATATTAGAGGGCATATGTTATAGTGTCATTTATCACCTTCATGTACTTGATGATTTACACTTTGGCCTTGGGCACCCTTTTCCCCCAGACTTGAACATTTTCACAAAAAATAGTGTCTTAAAACCCATACACGACTCTGCCCAGACTTTTCTATGTATACACACTAGTCCATTTATAGAGATCCACGTATACCCTTTTAATTATTTAAAAATATATATATTCCCTATTTTTGAGGCAGGTTTGATGGTTATTCCAGTAGTTTAACCACTCCAGCCCGTGGAGTATAAAAGCCCCTCAAAGGAATGGCCTAAGGGAGAGAGAAAAATATAGATATTATACTCTGTTGGGGCCCTATTCAAGTCTGATATTCCCGCGCCTCCTACACTTCCCAGGTATATTCAGGAAACCCTTGTTTCCTTGAGATGTTCATCACCCTATATGACATTTATTGTGCACACATCTTGGAATAATTCTTGCGAGGCTAGGGCTGGATGGATCCAGAGGACGGTATGCTCGAAGGCCGTGGCAGGATTCAGGTGATCTCTCCACATTTTGATTACTGTACGTGTCATTCATAATAAGAAGATCCATCTTGTTCCCGATGTTTACGTGTTTATGATGCTTTGTACATGTTTAATAATCATTAATTGAACATTTAATATTGTTTTTACGATATTATGCATGATTTTCACTGACATCTAGGAACTATATATGTTGTACAACTAGGTTTTTGTGTTCGTTCCTTATGGATTTACAGGTTTTGGAGCACAAAGTGTTGCAGGGGTTTGCACCCCGCAATATCTACATCAACCGAGGGATTTTCAGGTAAGTTCTGCAACTAGTAGTATCTAGTTTTCAGTATTAAATTTGGTTAAGTGAGTCCTTCTTGAATGGCATGCCCCTGATCTGTGAAGGTTGTCAACCCAAGACCTTTAGGGTATCATTTCCAGAAACAGTTGTGGCATGTTTGTAGGGTAATTCTAGGCCATCTCTTTAGCTAGATTCCATCATCTTTTGTACATTGTGTAACTGAATCCTCTCCACATAATAAAAAGGCTCAACTTCTCCGTATATTCTGATGTTGTCTTTAGATTTATTGTTTACTTATTTGCAGTTATTATATTGTGTTTCAGTATTATTGCATTCTCCCTTTCGGGATATTACACAAAAATAGGCAGGGGATACAAAAATCGAGTTTTGGAGATAACATATGGTAGGAATTTCGAATCAGAGGTGACGACATCCATGCTGCTGGTTTTTGATTCCAAGATGGTTTCGGTGTTTGATGAACTCATCATGCACACTGTTGCATTTATAAATTACGGGGATTCCCTTGGTGGTATCAGAGGGTATCCTGGGTATTATCCCAGGAGAGTAGACAGTTTAAATTGGCCAAGGCCAAATTTCATATATATTGTGATCGACTCAATATATGTATCTATGTACGGTAGTACAACATCTAGAGCGGTGAGTTTGTTTTCATAGTATGTGAGCTGGTCGATGGTGATGATTTTGTCTTCATGGGGGAACATCATCACCCTAAGAACAAAGGATGCTACCATGTTCATAACGTACATTTCACTCCGACCGAGGAGGATATTATAGTATAATTGCGCATCTAAGACCTTAATGTCTATGAGGACTATTTTTTTCGGCCAAGTGAACTTGAAAATTTTGAAAAGACCTACGGGGGCTAACGGGCGCTCATCATATGCTCTGAGAATGGTTACAGATGGTTTTAATTAAGGCGATCCTAACTTCTGGAAATTTTTTTTGGCATGATGCATGTGGATGCTCCTTCATCCACGATGAAATGGTGGATGGTGATGTTCTGAACTGAAAATGATATTTGAAAAGTGACTAGAGAAGGAATCCTAGGGCCTGCTTTGTCTAGATCAGAAAACATTAGGCGAAAACCAGAAGGGTTGATCATGCCTAAAGCAGAAAGTAAGGATTTCAGTTGCATTGGGAAATATTGTAGCACTTCTAACGCTAACATGGCTGATAGAGACCGAGCTAAATCATCCACTATGCTATATCTATGAGCAACTTTGGAATGATGCCCTGTGCGCCTTGTTGGTCCTTTGATCATTTTTTGCATGGGCTCAATAGGTACTTTAGAGATGGTTAACGACGCTGTTATCACTTGGATTGAACCTCAAGCTGAGAAAGGCGATTCCGAGGTAACCTCAAACCACGCTTGGCCAAGTAGCTAGCCATACTAGGCTAGGAGAGGGCTCTCTCCGAAAAGATCACAACCAAGATGACTGAGGAAAGAAGATTTTAGGCTAGGTATAGTAGCTCAAGGTTTTTGATTTTGATTGTGTAGGGTTTTGCTGGATTAGGAGGAGTCAAACAGTTAAGGCAAGGAAATTAGGTCAAGATTTGCAGGGTGTTCTATGGGGCAAGGTAGGTAAAATGTTTAGCACTTTAGGGTTTTGATGATGGCATCATCAAGACAGGGGAGGAGCTAGAAATAACATGGTGAATTCATGGTTTCTTTCTAAACTGAAGAAAATTACAAATTATGAATGTTTACCCAAAACAGAGTGTAGAAATTATGGATTCTGTTCATCTAACTTGAAAAAATTCATTTAAAAGAAATGAAATGATGGATGAAGTAAAAAAACATTCTAACATATAAGCACAAAAGAAGAAACTGAAACTAAACACAATACCACATGGATCCCATAAAAATAGCAACAAATTTGATTAATGTCCAAGCCAGAACTGATACAAAAGTATGTCTATTGAGATGCCAAACCTCCAAGTGAGTCCAACCATTACAATGACTGAGAAAATACATCATATAGAAATAAAAAATACTCTCCCTAGCCTCAGGGAGTCGAATCCATGAGATAGGAATCAATTTCACCTACTGCCAAACAAGAAACTGAAGACTAGGAAGACCCAACAATTTGCCTCTAAAAGAGAGGAAACTGATTCATTTGACCATCTAGAAGACTCACCTAATGTATCTACCTTAAATGAAAGTAAAAGCATGAAATTTACATTCACCATGACCATTTAAATTAGTGATTTCTTCATTTTCCCAAGTAAAAAGTCAAACTGGAGTGAAACTTCAAAATTTGTTGAAGATGGCGAAAATGCAATTTTCCTGGCAAACGCGCAGTGCCCTAATAGGAAAAATAACTTATTTTTCAAGCAACTTTTGGAGGCCTTCCTGGTGTCCAAATAAGCTCCAAGATAGCTCACTGGAAATATATCTGAGTCTAGTTTCCAAATATTCCTCCATTTTATAAATTGGTTCTCATTTTCTCTATCAAAGAGTGAATCTCCCAAGATTTTAAACGTGCAGTGCCTGGGTCAAAAAGGAGGCAGAAACATGAAAATTTGGTGGGTTTTCACTTTTGAGGGACCATTTATCCTCCAATTTTTCTGAAACTTGCTAGGGTTGATATATTCATCATTATGAACACGATGGTGGTGGCCATTTGTCTATTAGAGGCTCCAAAAAATAGCGCAACGCCCATGGCGCTGCGCGTTTGGCAGAATCTCTCTGTGCCAAAATTACTCAAAAAACCAAAAATGCGCTAAAGTGCCAACTGTGCCAAAAAGTTGCCAAAATTGTGACGTTACTTATTGATCAAGTGCTTGAGGCATGAAGAGGCACCTCCACAAGTATTTCTAGCCTCTCCTTCACCTTTTGCTTTGTCAAATCTTGAATTTTTGCATGGGCTCGTTTGAGCTTGGCCCTTGTGTTAGGTCCCTATATTACTAGTATAGTCCCTTATTGTTATTAGTGTAACCCCCTTATTGTTATTATTGTACCCTTGTAACCCCAATTTTGTTATTATTGTGCCATTAAATTATTATTGTTAGGTCAGCTAGGATTACATTGTGGCCCACTAGGATTACATTATGGCCACATGGACTCCTATATATAGAAAGGAGGTTTTGTAAATTGTATCATCCAAGAATTGTTCATTCATGTAATGTATTGGAGGTTTCCCCCTCAAATTGGCTTAGTTCTAAGGTGTTGATATCTCTTTTCTTCTATTTTTGGAGCTGGTTACACAACATTTGGTATCAGAGCTTTGGATTCCAGGGTTTCGCTGCTCCAAACAGGTCATCGTGGAATGTTCGCTATAAATTTTTTAATACGAAGTTTTAGAAGCTAAAATTTTTAGGGTGCAAAGCCACAATCTTGAGGAACATCGTCAAAAAATTTCAGAGCTTGGTTCACAATATTTTTGGAGATATAATCTATGGAAGTTAGGTATTTTTTCAGGCTCCTAAACAGGTCATCGTGGCATTTGTGCTATAACGTTTTTTCTACGAAGTGTCAGAAGATGAAATTTTTAGGGTGCGAAGCTGAAATCCTAAGGAAAATCGTCAAACAATTTCAGAGCTTGGTTGGCAATATTTTCAGAGTTATGATTTGTGGAAGGTAGTGCTTTTTCAGGCTCCTAAATTTCATCTCAAAGAGGTGACCGTGGGAAAATCTTCATAACTATCTCTCTGAGCATCGGATTGGAGTGCCGTAAAAAGTGGTCGCAAGTAAACGGACTATAGTTTCTGGGCTATCAATTTTAGAGCTGAAGGATGAAATAGTGACACGTGGCAAGTCGTACAAGTTTGCTCTACTGAACCAGTCCATAATTAGGTCATTGTGGGAGATTGGACACAACTTTGTCTTGGAGAATCCAAATCAGGTTAGAACTGTGGAATTTGAAAGATAATTCAGAGGGCTACATTGGTACTGAAATTAAAATATTGAAGTGCTGCAATCACAAAGATAATCAAATTTCAATATCAAGCTCCTCAAAAGCAAGAAAAAGGTGTGTATTTTTTTTTTCCGAATTGCATAAGTATTGTTTGAAGAATCAATTTGAATTGATTCCAAGGGCATATTGTAGAATAAATATCAGTATTGGGTTCTAAAAGATGCCCCGTAAAAATAATTCAACACCCATTAAGCCTTCAGAAGGCTCTACTATGACTCATGAAGATGAAAAATTGCAACATGATCTATCAAAATTACAAGAGAAAGTGCAACAAATTTCACTCTCGCAAAGAGCAAAAAAAATGAAGTGGAAGTTTTGAAGAAAGGCATGGAAGTGAAGATGGACAGTTTGAAGAAAGGCATGCAAGCTAAAATGCATGGCATGGAAGCTAATATGGATGGCATGGAAGCTGGCATGGAAGCTAAGATGGATGACATGAAAGACAACATGGAAAATATGAAGAATGATCTAAAAGCAGACATTGAAGGTTTGACAAAGTTGATACAAGAAATGTTTACTAATGGTGAAAAGATAGTAGAATAACCTCATGATGAGAACAAAATAAATGTTAATCGTGATTTCATAAACTCTAATGTTGGCGGGAAGAACCACCATATTCCAAAAATGGATATGAGGAAGTTTGATGGAAAGGATCCTGTAACATGGATACTACACATGGAGCAATATTTTGATCTCCATAACGTGCAAAACACACAAAAGGTACGCATTGCAACTTTACATTTAGAACAAAATACATTTGTATGGTATCGATGGCTTTGCTCCCATAAAAAAATTGTCACTTGGTCAACTTTTACGGAGGAAATGATACCACATTATGAGGATACAAAGAGCAACACCTTCTTTAGCCAATTGATAAATCTCAAACAAAAGGGTTTAGTGGGGCAGCACATTGAGGACTTCCAAAAATTGAATATAAGGGTAACTGATATTCCAAAGGAACACATGATTGATCTCTTCATAGGCACTTTAAAGGATAACATCTAACATGAAGTTTGAGTTTTGGAACCTGATTCATTGGAGAAGGCATTCAGGTTGGCAAGAAAAATTGAATGTAAAATTATGGCGACAAGGAAGCCTACCACTCACTTCTATAAAGAGGGAAGTGTTGCTACTCCTAGATTTCCACAACCTACAAGGCTGACACCACAACAATTGGAAGAAAAAAGAGCAAAAGGGATTTGCTACAGTTGTGATAGCAAATACACTAAAGGTCATAAGTGTGCTGAGAAGAAATTATTTTACATAGACTGTGAAGAGGAAGAAGAAAATGAACAAGAAGAGGATATACACCAGGAACCAGCCCTAGAAGAGGAAGAAATGAATCCGACCATATCGTGTAATGCACTGGCAGGAATTACCACTCCTCAAACTCTCAAGATAGAAGGACATATAAAGAAGAAAAGGGTAATAGTGTTGATTGATTCAGGTAGCACCCATAATTTGATTCATTATAAGGTAGCCAAGGAATTAAATTGTTTCCTATACCCAGCACCAGAATGTCAAGTGATGGTTGCAAATGGAGGAACTATAAATTGCTCTAGAAAATGCCATAATATCAAGCTAACCATGGGGGAATATGTATTGAATACTCCAATGCTTTCCATTCCTATGGGAGGTGTTGATGTTGTACTAGGAGTACAATGGTTACAATCTTTGGGGACGGTAGCTTTTAATTTTCAAGAACTTTTCTTGAAATTTTTTTCATAAGGAAAGGAAGTCGAATTACGGGGTATTGAAGGGAAGCCAGGAAGGATAATAAGCTCTAATGTCATGAAAAAGCTTCTAAAGAAATAACAACGAGGCGTAATTGCACAATTATGCTCACTAGAAGTTCCAACATCAAAATCATCTATTTCTGCAGATCTCCAAAAAGTCTTGGACAATCATTCCAAGGTGTTTGTAACTCCCAAAGGACTCCCACCTATTCGTGATCATGATCATGCTATTCATTTGATTCCAGGAAGTGTTCCTCCAAACATCAGGCCTTATAGATATCCTTACATCCAAAAGAGCGAAATTGAACGTATGATTGCAGAAATGTTAGAGGTGGGTATAATTCAACCTAGTCAAAGTTCTTTCTCTGCTCCCGTAGTATTGGTACACAAGAAGGATGGATCATGGCGAATGTGTCCGAATTATAGGGAGCTCAATAAGCTCACCATTAAAGATAAATTTCCCATTCCTGTGATTGATGAATTATTGGATGAATTGCATGGAGCAATTTATTTTACCAAGTTGGATCTTCGTTCAGGATATCATCAAATTAGAATGAAGACTCAAGATATTCCAAAAACAGCATTTTGAACTCATGAGGGTCATTATGAATTTTTGGTCATGCCTTTTGGCCTTACCAATGCACCTTCTACATTTCAAGGGTTGATGAATTCCATTTTCAAACCCTTCCTTAAAAAATTTGTGCTAGTATTTTTTGATGATATAATAATCTATAGCAGGTCTTGGAAGGATCATGTTGAACATGTTGACAGGGTTCTCAAACTATTGCAGGAGAAACAATTATATGCAAAAATATCGAAATGTTTCTTTGGAGTATAGGAGGTGGAATATCTGGGTCATATTGTATCTCACGAGGGTGTTAAAGTAAACCCTAACAAAATTAAAGCCATTAAGGAATGGAAAGTCCCCACAACCATAAAGCAGTTGTGAGGATTTCTCGGGTTAATAGGGTATTATCGCAAGTTTGTTAAGAATTATGGGAGAATAGCAGCACCTCTAACAACATTGTTGAAGAAAGATGCATTTTCATGGACTCCTGAAGCAATTAAGGCCTTTGAACATCCTAAAGAGGCAATGTGCCTAGTACCGGTCTTAGCTACGCCAGACTTCACAAAAACCTTTATTATGCAATGTGATGCCTCAGGAAATGGAATTGGTGCTATTTTAATGCAGGAAGGAAGACCCATTGCTTTTGAAAGTATTCCAATCAAAGGAAAGTATTTACATAAACCTATTTATGAGAAGGAAATGTTAGCAATACTTCATGCACTAAAGAAATGGAGAACTTACCTAATGGGAAGACACTTCAAGGTAAAAACTGATCATGATAGTCTTAAACACTTTTTGGAACAAAGACTATCTTCAGAAGAGCAGCAAAAATGGGTCACAAAGATGTTGGGTTATGACTTTGAAATAATCTACAAAAAGGGAAAGCTTAATGTTGTTGCAGATGCACTCTCAAGAAACAATGAAGAGGTGGAAGCATTGCTTTGTGCCATTTCTATTATCCAACCAGATTGGATAACCGAAGCAAGAGATGAATGGAAGAAGGACAAAGATGTATGGACACTCATTCAAAAGTTGCAGCAAGATCCTAGTACATCTGATACATTTAGTTGGAAAAATGATTCCTTATGGTACAAAGATCGCTTATATCTTTGTAAGAATTCCCAACTAAAACAAAAGATTCTTCTAGAATTGCACACCTCTCCTTTAGGAGGACACTAGGGATTTTTAAAAACTTACCACAGGGTGAAAGAATTTTTTTGGGATGGCCTTAAATCTGATATTCAAAATTTTGTGGCAGAATGTTTGGTTTGCTAGCAGAATAAAGTTGAGACAATTAAGACCCCGGAAGTTCTACAACCTTTATCCATTCCATGTCAACATTGGGAGGAGATTTCAATGGATTTTATCACAGGTTTACCTAAGTTCGAAGGAAAGAGTGTCATCATGGTGGTAGTTGATAGACTTACCAAGTATGCACACTTTTGTGCATTATCTCATCCATTTAAAGCAAGTACAGTTGCTACTACATTTATGGACACAATTCAAAAGCTACATGGAAACCCAAGGGTTATTGTGTGCAACAGAGATCCCATTTTTACTGGAAATTTTTGGACGGAGTTATTTTCTTGTTTGGGTACTCAATTAGCTCATAGCTCATCTTATCATCCTCAATCTAATGGTCAAACCGAGATAGTAAATAAATGTTTGGAAGGATATCTTCGTTGTTTTGTATCTGATAAACAAACACAATGGGTCAAGTGGTTACCTCTCGCTGAATGGTGGTATAACACTTCCTTCCATACTGCAGCAAAAATGACCCCATTTATGGCACTTTATGGATATCATCCACCATCCATCACATCATCCTTAAGGGAAAATTCAAAGGTTCAAGCAGTGGAAGATCACATCGAGCATCAACAAGAAGTTCTCCAACTCTTAAAGGATAACCTGAATTTGGCACAAAATCGAATGAAACAACAGGCAGATCAACATCGCAATGAGAGAAGTTTTGATGTAGGAGACTGGGTATTTTTACGGCTACAACCATACAAACAAATGTCCCTCAAGCAAGCTAAGAAGGATAATAAATTATCGCCAAAGTACTATGGTCCTTAAAAGGTGTTGCAAAAGATTGGTACTATGGCATACAAATTGGAGCTTCCTGCTTCTTCGCGAGTACATCCAGTTTTCCATGTTTCATGCTTAAAGAAGGTTATAGGTGAAAATCTTCCAGTTCAAACAATATTGCCAGAACTTGAGGAGGAAGGAAAAATCATATTGGAACCTAAAGCGGTCACAGAAACAAGAACTCGAAAACTACGTAATCGATCAATTTCAGAGTGTCTCATCAAGTGGAAGAACTTACCCACTAAATATTCTACATGGGAGGATGAGAAGTTTACACAGAAGCACCCAAAGCTACTCAAGTGTTGAGGACAACATGTTTTTAAAGGAGAGGGGCATGTTAGGTCCCTATATTACTAGTGTAGTCCCTTATTTTTATTAGTGTAACCCCCTTATTGTTATTATTGTACCCTTGTAACCCCCATTTTATTATTATTGTGCCCTTAAATTATTATTGTTAGGTCGGCTAGGATTACATTGTGGCCCACTAGGATTACATTATGGCCACATGGAATCCTATATATAGAAAGGAGGTTTTGTAAATTGTATCATCCAAGAATTTTTCATTCATGTAATGTATTGGAGGTTGCCCCCTTGAAGTGGCTTATTTCTAAGGC
The DNA here is from genome assembly GCA_034641835.2 of Pinus albicaulis. Taxonomy (NCBI): domain Eukaryota; kingdom Viridiplantae; phylum Streptophyta; class Pinopsida; order Pinales; family Pinaceae; genus Pinus; species Pinus albicaulis. The sequence continues at coordinate 966,170,875 of CM076576.1, forward strand.
GTTGATATCTCTTTTCTTCTATTTTTGGAGCTGGTTACACAACACCTTGCAATTTTGTTCCTCGTGGTGTAGTGCTTTGCCATTTTCCTTTGAATGTCATTGTCCTTTTTGGCCTTCTCTTGCAACCTCTCCAGATGAAAATTGGATCTATCAAGCCATGACTATTTATCCTTGCTAATCTCTAGGGAAAGCAGCTCACTTGGAGCGAGCTGCTTTGCCAACTCAACTTCTCTCTGTCTCTCAAGGGCTATAGCTCTTTTCAGCCCTCTAGTCTTTGGTCTCTGTCTTGGAGGCTGATCCTCCTCATCATCAATCTCACCAAATCTGTCCAAGGTCTCCTCCAGCAAGGCCTTAGCCTTTTCTGCCTCTCTTTGTGCTTTGATATTCTTTACCTCACTGATAACCTGCTTGGTCTTCAACTATTGATTTTCTTGCTCAAGAAAATCAATCACATACCGTACTCTCTCAATATTAGCTTGAAGTTCACTAATATTTGCTTCTTTGACTCTGATTGCTGCATTGATGATTCTACCCTCATCCTCCTCATCAAGGTCAATCAGTTGAAACTCCTTCTCTGTTTCATGTTTATCCTCCAAGTGAAGCAAACTCATGCCTGTGGCCTCTCTGATAAGACTTGGGAAATGGCTTAACATCAATCAAATTAGCCCAAATTGCCTCAATGTCCTTCTCACTGATTGATGACTCAGTATCATTATGTGATGATGAAAGGTTATGGAAAGGTGAAGAAGTAGCTTCAACATAAGGTGAGTGCAACTAACTAGGTGATGATGTATGAGCAGCAGGCTGAGATGGAGGAGAGGATAAGGGAGGATGAGTGATGAAGAGATATTTTGATCATGCTGACTAGGTGGGATAGTGAAGATTTCATTTGATATGAATGTGTCCCATGAAATGTTCTTCTGCTTATGCTGATGCATGAATATCATCTTAATGAGGGAATGGTGAAAAAGACTCTGCATTTGATGATTATAATCCCTCTTTTGTACAATGTATTCCATCTTGTCAATGCTTCAGGAGAGATAGTAGGGTATGTGAAGCATTCTGACTCTAGTGAAGTGCATGAGGAGTCAGATATGATATGAATAGAGCCGATAGGTGAAGTATTTCATGATTATTTTCATCATAGGGACATATCGGTCAAGGAGATGAGAGAAAGGGAAAATGGTCTTCTTGTCATCCTTGTATCTAGGTTTGAGATATGGTTCATAGTAGCTCTGATCAAGGTTTCCTTGTTTAAACCATTTCTATTCCACATTAGGGATCCCTGTAGCATCTAAAATGGAATTAGTGGACATGGTAAAAGTAACTCCAACAAGAATGACCTGTCTATCATGAATATTGGTAATAAACAACCTTCTCAACATAGGGTGATAATGCATCTGCTGCACTTTCTCACAAAACTCAAAACAACCAACATGTTTAAAACATGACACAGTGAGAGGAGAAGCCATGAGCTCCTTTGTGGTTGTTGGTTCATATATGATGATTTTCCCTCCTTTGTGGTTACTTCTCTTTGGTGTTTGTTCCTCACTGACACCTCTGTCCTCCTCTTCAGACATTTTGAATTTGAAGGCTTTGGAAACCCTAGGGTAAATGGAATGAGATGAAGGGAGTGAGAGATGAGATGACTAGCTTAGGAAAATGGAGGGAATGAATGTAAATGAAAGTCTAGGTCTATGAAAACCCTAAGATTTAACAATATTTATGACTAATATGTGTTTGGGTATATGAATATGGAATTAGTGCCTAAAAATGATAAGGAAATTGAAACTAGGGTTTCAAGCAACAAGCAACTGGCACTTCTTATGGAACACCAAATATATTAGAGGAGAGGTGATTTAGGGCCCACTTACTGATTTAAAGCCTTTTGAAGAAAATTGTGAGGGGATTTGAACTTGCTGGAGGTGGTGAAACTCTCTAAAACCCTCCCTATGCAAACGTGCAGTGTTCTGGAGGAACACACAAAGCCCAAGCAAACACGCAACGCCTCTGTGCAAACGCGCATCACCTGTGTTGTTTGGTCTGGAGTTATCGGGAAAACATGCAGCGTAGATGGGTAAACGTGCAACGACAATACAAACGCGCAGTGCCTGGGTGTAAACACACATTGCCTCTGTGCAAACGTGCGTCACCTGTGTTGTTCGGTATGGAGTTATCGAGAAAACACGCGGCGCATATGGGTAAATGCGCAACGCTAATATAAACATGCAACGCCTAGGTGTAAACAAGCAGTGCCCCTGAATTTTGACCTAAAGTGATCAGAATACCTAAAATTTCTCCCTTGCTGGAAAATCTCGATGGCTGAATGGAAACAATGAATTGCTTTGAGGTGTTTTGAAAGGCTTTATAGCATAGTGGATTTGAAATTTTAATTTGAATAACCCACTTTTCTAATGTTCACTTTTCCCTTATGAATTTAACACTGATACTCTTTAATTTTCAGACTTTTTAGCATTGCAGGTTGATCAAACATGGATTTTTGCTTTCTTTTCTCCAATTAGGCCAGACATGATTGCATTTGATAGCTTGGGATTGAATTTATTACATACGAGAACATAAAATTACATTTGGAAAAATATAAATAAGTTACATATTGAATTTTATATCAAAATGACATTTTGATATAAAAATCATTAAACTGAAAAAAAATACAACTTTTAAAGTGTGATAATTACATCATGATGATATTATTTAATCCCTCTCATATATGTGCTGAATTCATCTGAAATGAAAGAATGACCTTTATAAATATGAAACCTAATGACCTAATGTGACTGCTTTAGACCTGACTTTCATGAATGATATTTTGACTTAAAATACTTCCAAGTGAAAATAACATTTCCATAGGTGTTGTTATGCTCAAGGAGACATGAGAATGAGTCAACCAATATGATTTTCTGAGGGAGAATGAGGTTTATTAACAAGGACAACCACCAGTGGAATAATTTTATATCATGACCTAATGCAATGATGGAAAATTTCTTCAGAGTGGGACACCTAAGATGCACATGCAAAATGTGTTTTGATCCCTGGTGGAAGTATGAAAATACTGACACTAACATTGGCTCCAGCTGGGGATGGTAACTCCTTGGAGGTGCCAATAACACCACTGACCAAGTGCCTATCCATTGGGCATGGAGTCAATAGCTAAAAACCAAACTAAATATTGAAAACTTGAATCAATAAACTGAACTGACTCAAACTAAAATACAACTGACAAACTTAAAAAGATGCTCAGAATTGAGCTTATTCAACAAAACCTACTCTAACTGATCCATTCATCACTTGATCAAGTGAAATGGAACAACCAATGCAACCATGTAGGCATTCTAGCTGCTGTTTGAATTTTCTTTAAGTGCTTGCTTATGAGAAAGAAGAAAGAACTACTAAAAGGAAACCCCCATGAAAACTTGTCAACAATTTCAATCTTGATGAAATTTCAAAGCACGAGCCCACCGACTGACCTCAAGAATACTTCAAAAGGATTTTCATAGGAATACATATTGATTTCCATCCCATCTAAAACATTATTGCTCTGCTCTAGGTAGTCTTCGTACCTTGGTTTTAAAATTTCCCTAACATATGTGCTTTCTCTCTTTGATGATTGTAACAAGTTGAAAAAAGGATCCTGAAACTCGTGAATGACTATTTTTTCCTGATGATCATCAAAAAAACAAGAATATTCTTCATTACTCTCCTGATATGACTGCAAATCTTGGTATGAGCTTCGTAATGAAACAACTGCTGAACAAGACAATGAAGTTGGCTGTCGGATCAAGTTTATATCAACACTCTTTTTAGGCTCACAGTTAGCTAATGGAGAAGGAATTTTACTGCAGATATCATCTAACACATCAGGTATTGGGTCATGAAAAACTTGAAAATACTGCTAAAACATATCCATCGGTTTTAATGAGACTGCATGACACTCTACATTCTGCTCATCCTTTTCTTTAGAGATATTATGAAAATTTTGCTTTAAAAATTGAAATGCTTCAAAACATAGTGGTACAAAATCATCTTGCATCATTTTATCATATGTTTCAGCTTCCAAGACTTCATCTGCAACCTTACATGCAATGGCATTCGGTGGCTGCAAAACTGAAGCTAAGGAGGATTCTATGTAGCAAATGATTTCCTCAACCATTTCAGGAGAAGGTTCATCATTTATAGTTTTGACCACTCACTTATTTGCTTGTTTATAGTTTTCTCTTATTTTTGAAAATGAGGAGAAACACAAAGGTAAGGAGCTCTGATAAAAAAATTGATTATCCTCTTGATTGTCAAGATCAAAACTCAATGACTACTGATTTCTGATCGCATGAAAGTTATCTCTGATGAACTGAAATGAAGTAAAACAAAGAGGCAAATATCCTTAACTTACTTCCAAATTTTCTAGACTTTCCTCATCACCGTCATAGTGATATGCATTGGCTGATCACTGTTTTCGAGTTGCTGAAATTGAACTTCCTCCTTCCACAAACCAACTGTTGATTGCTCTGCAAGATTAGCTTCTGTTTGGAGAACATAACCATCATCATACTGATCAAACTTTGTCAAATAATCAATATAAGTAATGTCACCAATCACATGCATAATATTATCAGATTTTTTCTCCTCGGATTGATCTACAAATCCATTTTCTGATCTATGGTGGCTGGGATTAGCAGGAAAATATTTAGGGCTTGCAATTTCTTCTTTTTCTGGGATAAGTGGGTCATGATGATCTTGAACAGAAAATACATCTCTCATGGTGATCCTTTGCATCATTTTCTCTATTGTAATTACCAAAATGTAGAGCTTTACCTCTGAAGATGTCAGGTGCTCTGCAATGTTCTTCTTCTCTTCTTCCTTCAGCTTTGCCCTTCTAATCAACAGATTAGCCTCTACATATACTACATTGTTATGCATCTCTTCAAGTGTTGCAAGGTTCCTTTCTCTTAGCTGAAACTCCATTTCCGGATCAAAGGCATCGGAGTAATGTAAGAGAGCTGAGCCAAGAGGAGGTCTTATATCACTAGGTATCGAATAATAGACTTGATTGAATCTGGTAGAAAACTGTTGTACTGTCTCCCCTAGCTATCTTTTCAGCTGGTCATACTCTTTTAGAACTAGGAAAGAGTTTTTTTTTACCACCCACCTGTCGAGGAAAACTTTGAAGAACTCCAGGAAATATGGGATGATCGCGGCAGGAAAATTTTTGAACCAACTCTTGACTTTGCCATGCAAAGAAAGAGCGAATAGCCTGATACTGACATCCTCTTTGTTAGCTTAAAAAAGGTCTAGGAAAGTCTCAAAATTTTGCATATGTCTCTTAGCAGTGATGTTTTCATATTCACCATCAAACCTCGGCAGATATAGGTAATGATTTTTAGGGCATGGAGTATAGGAGGTAAGATGAGTGGTTTGTATCGTTCTGGAATTTGACAAGGTGTAGGAGTATGTACAGAAGTTGTAGGATTAGTCTTGATCTCTTTAGGCTCATAAATTTGAAGATGGTCATCATAATATTTAGAAAAAGGATGTGGACCAAGATCAAAGGAAAATTCGGTATTTACACTTTTCGAATAGATAGAATCAATATTTTGATCATCTTTATCATACAACAAACTCCGGAAAACTTTCAGGATAGTTTCAGGAAAAAAAAAGAAGTAATTTACAAGAAAGAATATTATATCTTGAATATAATTCCACTTTAAATACCTTACCTTTGTGTAATACCGTTCCATTTTCCTGCTGGCAAAGTCGATCCTCTAGTGGAGTATTTACATAAAGTTGGATTCGCCAGGTGAAGAGTTCAACCTTCATATGCATCTGATTGCTGTCCACCATCAACAATCAGATCTAAAATTTGTCGTTATTTCCTAGGGAAGATATGATATTTTTCTTCCCCAGTATGGTCGTCGAAATGTTATCACTCGGATTGAACCTCAGGATGAGAAAGGAAATTTCGAGGTAACCTCAAACCACGCTTAGCCAAGTAGCTATATTAATAGGCTAGGAGAGGGCTCTCTCTAAAAATATCACATCCAATATGAATGAGGAAATAGGATTTTAGGCTAGGTATAGTAGCTCAGGGTTTTTGATTTTATTGTGTAGGGTTTTGCTGGATTAGGAGTCAAATAGTCAAGGCAAGGAAATTAGGTCAAGATTTGCAGGGTGTTCTATGGGGCAAGGTAGGTACAATTTTTAGCACTTTAGGGTTTAATGATGGGATGATCAAGATAGGGGAGGAGCTAGAAAGAGCATGGTGAATTCATGGTTTCTTTCTAAACTGAAGAAATTACAAATTATGAATGTTTACCCAAAACAGAGCATAGAAATTATGGATTCTATTCATCTAACTTGAAAACATTCATTTAAAAGTAATGAAATTATGGATGAAGTAACAAAAAATTATAACATATGAGAAAAAAAGAAGAAACTGAAACTAAACACAATACCACATGGATCCCATAAAAATAGCTGCAAATTTGATTAATGTCCAAGCCAAAACTGATACAAAAGTATGTCTCTTGAGATGCCAAACCTCCAAGTGAGTCCAAACATTTCAATGACTGAGAAAATAAATCATATAGACCTCAAAACTACTCTCTCTAGCCTCAAGGAGTTGAATCCATGAGATAGGAATCAGTTTCACCTACTTCCAAACAAGAAACTGAAGACTAGGAAGACCAAACAATTTTCCTCTAAAGGAGAGGAAACCGATTCATTTGACCATCTAGAAGACCCACCTAATGTATCTACCTTAGATGAAAGTAAAAACATGACATTCACATTCACCATGACCATTTACATTAGTAATTTCTTCATTTTCCCAAGTAAAAAGTCAAATTGGAGTGTGTTGATGGGAAAAATATGTCCGACCAATAGCAGGGGATCTCCCTGGTAAAAGTCCCAACTAGACTCTAAACCGTTTGGAATAGGGATCCCGTCCGGGGTGTGGGTCCGGCTACCACTTAATTCTCCTTTACTTGGGTCTCAATAGGATTTTATGAACCTGCGGACACACGCTTACTCGGATGATACAAGATACACGATTGATGAGTTAAATGAATATATAACACTATGCATAGCAAGCTGAATAATGAAGCATGGGGCCAAAAGGAAATGTTGTCAACAACATATCATTAGGTTCATGCTTGTACGCTATTCTAACCATAGAAGAAACAATTCTTTATGGAAGAACACCCTTCACTTCCTTAAATGGTTTTGGTGAAAATATAAATGTCAGTAAACAAAGTTATTAACATTCATTGAGAAAGCAAAATAAACTTAGCACCATTAGCACATATTTAGAAAAATATAATGCATCAATGACGTAATTGGAAACACAGTTTCATTAATCAAAATATATTAGAAACTGAAAACAAAATACTCATAGTGTTCACACATCAAACCACATTAGATCCAAAAGGAATTTAAAAAGTATCTGTATTCATATTCAAAAGTGTGTAGTCCTTCTATACAATGCTCTCTAACTCTTTGAGTCCCAAAAAAAAGATCCTTACAATCTTCCCGAAGGAAGTTTTTATAGACCAAAATTTTCCCTTTGGGCTACCAGACTCTTCGCTTTCCTGACCGTTGGGCTGCCTTGCGACCTGAATGGAGGATGCGACTTGCAACTCAACTGGATAGTGCGACCTGCGACCCAACTGCCAAGTGTGACCTGCGACCTACTGCCATATGATCATGAGAATGTGCATGTGATCATGAGGTCAGGGGCATCAACTTGTTGCTCTCTGAGAAAGTTCTGCCACGCACGATAATCTGCCGCTACTGGGGAAATCAAGGGAACTTATTCCCTTAACCGATGCAGGCACTCCAAGGCATTTGGAATCAAAGTCTCTCTTTTGAGCATGACTTGGTTGGCTAAAGAGGCCAGTTTAGTGTAGATCCAAACTGGTGTAACAATGAATTTACCCAAGTTCTCCTGTGATGCTGCAAGATCAGGAGTGGTAGCGGCCTGTCTAATAGGTTGCAGAAATGTTTGAATCTCCTGATCCACCTGTCCCCAGGGTATTTTCCTCACTCAATGCACCCAGCGATGGAATGTGGTGTAGTGCATGCATTGAGTCGATGCCGCTAATAAAATGCTCGTATGCGGCCATTACCTTTTCTAGGTCCTTAGAGAGCTTATCCATGGACTGCATTTTAATCCGAATCTGGACCTTGGCATCTTGGGTGTGGATCGAGTCTTTCTTGGGCAAGTTCTTCGGAGCCTGTGGGTACCGACCTGTCCATTATATCATCCTGTCCAAAGCGGCAGAGGCCTCCCTCAGTTGCTCGCTCCTCTGCTTAGTCTCTGGTTGGGCTCTTAGTAGGGGAGCAACCGTTTGTTTTATAGTGAAAATTTCCCCATAAACCTGCTTCATGGTGACCTCCAATACTTCCAAATCTCTCCGGACGGTGAGAGGTACTTTGTTAACAGGAGCAATTTTGTCTTGAAGCTGTTGAATTTCCTCCTTTAACGCTGTCTTTTCTTGCTTTTCCCTTGCCTCCCTTTGCTCAGACTCTTGTAACTTATTTTGTAGAGAGAGGATCTCTCTACTCATTCGGCTTAAATTTTCCTCCATGGCTATGGCAAATGCAGTGCTGGCCGACGCTATCATTACTGGGTTAATCCTAGTATCTAGGACTATATCTTTCTCTATCATGGCTATGATTGGGGTAGAAGGGTTTCGTGCTAGACATCTCCTTTTTTCTTGTCGGATCTTGAAGGAGAACTGATCATATGTGAGCCTTGTAAGGTTAAATACTTCTTCTTCTTGCCCTTCATAAGAGCTCGGCTTGGAGAGTGCACAATGTGTATTGACTATAGGCACTTCGATGGGCTGCAGCTCAATTTGTGATTCTGTGACTGGAGGAGATGTCTCGATGTTCTTTGATCTTCGATCTTCCTCTTCTTTTCTTTTCCTTTCTTCCTCTTCTTTCTGAAGCCGCTCTGCTTTTGCCTTCTCCCGTTCTTCTTTCCGCTTGCGCTCCGCTTCTAATTTTTCCTGTTCTAATTTCTACTTTCACTATGCCTCTACCGCTACTTCCTATTCTTATTTCTTCTTGCATTCGGCCTCCACTTGATCTAATTCCCTTTTGAGCTGCCGTTCCACCTTAGCCTTTGCCTCCTGCTCTTCCTTTCTTTTTCGGGCCTCTTCTGCCTACTTCTTATTTTTCTCTTCCTTCAGGTTCCTTTTGTGCTTTTCTTCACCCTATTTTGTTTTATTTTCAGTTTCGCGCTGAGCTTTGGCCTCTTGCTCTTTCTGTTGGGAAGTAGTGTTGTGACCTGTGCTGGTTCGAGGCTTCTTGGCCTGAGAAGAAGAAGCGTCTCCTAATTCACGGATTCTTTCCTCCAACGTGTGATCATCTAGATCTTCCTGATCGGACCATGCCCCTAGGGAAAGTTCCCTATCCACGTTATACAAGTTTCTTTTCTCATCCTCATATGGGCATTCAGTATGTTGGTAGCTCCATTTGAACTTAGCCCGCTTACAGTGATAAGGGACTATCCTCTCGGGATCATATGTCCGGTGATCCAATGGCCCTAGGTGAAAACCTCTCATTTATTCTGCCTCTGCCTCTACCTCTCTGAAATCCTTGAAAGTGTAGGCACTGATGGTGAGAGGCAGTGTAGGCCACGACTTATTCTTACCTTTAGTCAGGACTTTAGAGAAGCCGAAAGTCATCTGAAAATAAACCTCCTGAAGGAGCATTTTATCTGTAACATATCGGGGCATATAATGGGGAGTCTTGAATGAACCAAAGACTCGATAAAGGTATATTTTGTGAGTGGGAACCAATGTGCCACCTTGACTAACATCTCCATGGCTCACCAGGACATGCATGGAGTGTCTTGACCGAATAGTTTCCTGTAGAGTGCCGAGATGAAGATTTGCAAGATTGGCTCTATGTCTTGCTTATACCTGGAATCCCAAAATACTTTCGTCTCTAACTGAACTGGGCGTGCCTGCTCTGGATCCCAGTTGTGGGCACATCCCTTAAAGTGGCACCGGGAACAAACAACATTCAACAAGTAGGAAGCCATGTAGAATTCAGAGGAATATCCCTCGTCTGGTGCTAGTGCCGAGGATATGTTTGTCTGGAGAGACGCCATCAGCATGCTGGCCCAGTTGAAATGAGTGATGTGCACTATGACATACTCCATCAGGGATACCCACGTGCCACTAAAAGTGGTGGCATCGGGACGACCGTATATCCTGCAAAGCATAGCTTCCACTAGCTTATATACTTTCCCGGGACCTGCCACTGGATATTCCTGATCCTTCTTGACTTTGAAATTTTCGGGCTCCTCCCACCATCTTCTCAGGGTATCTGCTATGGCGACTGCGTGGGTGGTGGCCCATTCTTTTGTGAAGACCTGCTCTTGTTCCGGCAGTGCGTAATAAAACTCAGCATCTGAGCCCTTGAGAGTCACAAATGCTTTACCTTCATAGTCCCAAATTACCCATTTTTTGGGGTCGATGTTTTGTATGATCCACTCAATGACCTCCACGCATGGGAATATAGCAGGGTGGGCACTTGCATGGTGGAGCTTCTACCTTTTAACTTGTATGTATACTTGTCGGTCGGGGAGGTCTTCTGGGAATTCTGGCCGAGAAAATTCCTGGTATACTTGATATCACCTCATGCTATCCCATTTGGCAAATGTACACGAGGTGTCCCTGTAGATCGGGGGCGGGGACATTGGTATATCCATTTCTATGTCTTCTATTTCTGGGCTCTTGTTTTTTCTGCGGGCCACCGTAGGTCCCATGTCGCTTGAGTCTGAAGAGACGGGGACACACTCTAAGTCTGATTCGAATTCACCTGTCATGTTCATGAAAGAATCCCAGGATAAGAAATATGCCATAATGATAAAAGCCTAGGCACAGTTTATTAACTTTTCCCAACTGAAAACACAGGAAGGGGCGAGTTAGTGACCTACGACTGGGTCACTGGGTCGCAAGGGTTGCGAGGTTTAAGATTTCAGAAGGAAGCGACCTTGCGACCTCATGACCTTGCGACTAGATCGTGAGGTTGCTGGGTCACAAATGCCTGGCAGTTCGCGAAGTGTGCGACTCTGTGACTTGTGACCGGGTCGTTGGGTTGCAAGGGTCGCGAACAACAGTTTGGAGGGTGGCTATGACCTAGTGACTCAACGACCAGGGTCGCCAGGTCGCACGAGTCGCGAATTCGCAGAGGTTGGAAGTCGCACTGGGGCTGGCCGGGTTTTTTAGCACGTGACGTGATCCATTTCATTATTGCAATAGAGTTCCTTTTAACTTTAAATAATGAAAGGGTAAGTGTGCCATCAAAATAAAGAAGGGAAAGCAGTTTCAGGAGAAAAACACATATCAAGGAGGCTAGGTGAATTGTGGTTACAGGATTGTGCAAGGAAAGGGAGTGTTAGGGCAGTTAGGGCATCTCCAGTCTTAAAGAGTCAAGAGGAGGAATAATGGATGGTTTTAAAGGCTAAGGCAGAGGTATCAGGGCAAAAAAGTAAAAAAGGAAATAGTAGGAGGAAAAGACAACTTACCCGGGAAAATCGTGCTCCAGTCGGCCTGTCAGAAGTGTTTTTTTTCTCTCTGCCACATGAACAGAATGCAACCTAGCGACCCTCCTATTTATAAAAGGGTCGCGCGTGCGAGCCATTAATGAGGTCGCTAGGTTGCAATGTTCTATGTTTTAAGGGAGGTGCGACCTCGTGACCTGGGCGGTCGCGAGGTCACAAGGTCGCGATCTTGAAAAATCTATGAGATCTATGACTTAGCAACTTAGCGACCCAAGAGGTTGCGGGGTCGCTAGGTCGCAGATTTGGGGAAGAGAAGCATTTTGCGACTCAGCGACTTTTAACTTTTACAGATTTTAACTTAGCTTTTTCGATGTTCAGGGGGCTCCAAAAATTTTTTAGAGGGTGGGTTTTTGGAGGGTGGTGTAGAGGCTACAATAGAGTGAAACTTAAAAAATTGCTGAAGATGGTGAAAATGCAATTTTCTTGGCAAACGCGCAGTACCCTAACAGGAAAAATAACCTATTTTGCAAGCAACGTTTGGAGGCCTTCCCGGTGTCCAAATCAACTCCAAGATAGCTCATTGGAAATATATCTAAGTGTAGTTTCCAAATATGCCTCTAGTTTATAAAATGGTTCTCATTTACCCTGTAAAAAAGAGAATCTCCCAAGACTGGTAAACGGGTAGCGCCTGGGTCAAAAAGGAGGCAGAAACATGAAAATTTGGTGGTTTTTTGCACTTTTGAGGGACCATTTCTCCCCTAAATTTTCTAAAACTTTCTAGGGTTGATGTCTTCATCATTATGAACATGATGGTGGTGGCCAGTTGTCAATTGGAGGCTCCAAAAAAGAGCACAACGCCCATGGCGTTTCACGTTTGGCATAAATTCTATGTGCCAAAATTACTCAAAAAACCAAAAATGCACTAAAGTGATAAGTGTGCCAAATCAATGCCAAAATTGTGAGGTTACCTGCTAATAAAGTGCTTGAGGCAAGAAGAGACACCTCCACAAGTATGTCTAGCATCTCCTTCTCCTTTTTCTTGGTCATAACTTGAATTTTTGCATGGGCTCGTTTGAGCATGGCCCTTGCAATTTTGTTCCTCATGGTGTAGTGCTTTTCCATTTTCCTTTGAATGTCATTGTCCTTTTTGGCCTTCTCTAGCAACCTCTTCAAATGAAAATTGGCTCTATCAAGCCATGACTCTCTATCCTTTCTAATCTCTAGGGCAAGAAACTCACTTGGAGTGAGCTGCTCTGCCAACTCAGTTTCTCTTTGTCTCTCAAGGGCTAGAGCTCTTTTCAGCCCTCAAGTATTTGGTCTCTGTCTTGGAGGTTGATCCTCCTCCTCATCAATCTCACCAAATCTGTCCAAGGTCTCCTCTAGCAAGGCCTTAGCCTTTTCTGCCTCTCTTTGTGCTTTGATAGTCTTTACCTCACTGATAATCTACTTGGTCTTCAGCAACTGATTTTCTTGCTCAAGAAAATCAATCACATACCGTGCTCTGTCAAGATTAGCTTGAAGTTCACTAATATTTGATTCTTTACCTCTGATTTTTGCACTGATGATTCTGCCCTCATCCTCCTCATCAATGTAAATCAACTGAAACTCCTGCTCTGTTTCATGTTTATCCTCCTTCTCATCAATGATTGGCTCTTTAGCCTTTTCCTTGCCTTTATCTACCTGTTTTTCTAATGAAGAAGGCATGGCCCCTTTCACTCCAAGTGAAGCATACACATGCCTATGGCCTCTCTGATAAGGCTTTGGAAATGGCTCAACATCAGCCACATTAGCCCAACTTTCCTCAATGTCCTTCTCACTGCTTGATGACTCAGTACCATGATGTGATGATGAAAGGTTATGGAAAGGTGAAGAAGTAGGATCAACATGAGGTGAATGCAAATGAATAGGTGATGATGTATGAGTAGCAGGATGAGATGGAGGAGAGGATAAGGGAGGATGAGAGATGAAGGTATACTCTGCTCATGCTAACTAGGTGGGGTAGTGAAGATTTCATTTTCTATGAATGTGTCCCATGAAATTTTCTTTTGCTCAAGCTAATGCATGACTATCATCTTGATGAGGGAATGGTGAAAAAGACTCTGCATTTGATGATTATAATCCCTCTTTTGTACAATGTATGCCATCTTGTCAATGATGCGAGAGAGATAGTAGGGTATGTGAAGCATTCTTACTCTAGTGAAGTGCATGAGGAGTCGGATATGATATGAATAGAGTCGAGAAAACCTCCCCTCATAGGTGAAGTATTTCATGATTATTTTCATCATAAGGAAATATCGGTCAAGGAGACGAGAGAAAGGGAAAATGGCCTTCTTGTCATCCTTGTATCTAGGTTTGAGATATGGTTCATAGTATCTCTGATCAAGGTTTGCTTGTTTAAACCATTTTTCTCCCACATTAGGGATCCCTGTAGCAGCTGAAATGGCATTAGTGGACATGGTAAAAGTAACCCCAGCAAGAGTGACCTATCTATCATGAAGATTGGTAATAAACAACCTTGTCAACATAGGGTGATACTAATTCTTCTACACTTTATCACAAAACTCAAAACAACCAACATGTTTAAAACATGACACAGTGAGAGGAGAAGCCATGAGCTCCTTTGTGGTTTTTGGTTCATATTTGACGATTTTCCCTCCTCTGTGGTTACTTCTCTTTGGTGTTTTTTCCTCACTGACACATCTATCCTCCTCTTCAGACATTTTGAATTTGAAGGCTTTGGAAACCCTAGGGTAAATGAAATGAGATGAAGGGAGTGAGAGATGAGATGACTAGCTTAGAAAAATGGAGGGAATGAATGGAAATGAAAACCTAGGTCTATGAAAACCCTAGGATTTAACAATATTTATGACTGATATGTGTTTGGGGATATGAATATGGATTTAGTGCATAAAAATGAGAAGGAAATTGAAACTAGGGTTTCATAGCAACAAGCAACAAGCACTTCTTATGGAACACCAAATATATTAGAGGAGAGGTGATTTAGGGTCCACTTACTGATTTAAAGCCTTTTGAAGAAAATTGTGAGGAGATTTGAACTTGCTGGAGGTGGTGAAACTCTTTAAAACCCTTCCTGTGCAAACACACAATGTTATGGAGGAATACAAAATGCCCAGGCAAATGCGTAGCACCTGTGTTGTTTGGTCTAGAGTTATCGGGCAAACGCGCAGCGCCGCTGGGTAAACACGCAACGCCCCTGAATTTTGATGCAAAATGATTAGAAAACCTAAAATTTTTCCTTTGCTGGAAACTCCCGATGGCTGAATGGAAATAATGAGTTGCTTTGAGGTGTTTTGAAAGGCTTTATAGCATAGTGGATTTGAAATTTTAATTTGAATCACCAAATTTTCTAATGTTCACTTTTCCCTTTGGACTTTGGCACTGATACTCTTTAACTTTCTGACTTTTTGGCATTACAAGTTGATCAAACACGGAGTTTGGCTTTCTTTGTTGCACTTAGGCTGGACATGATTGCATTTGACAGCTTGGGATTGAATTTATTACATATGAGAACATAAAATTAAATCTGAAAAAATATAAATAAATTACATATTGAATTTTATATCAAAATGACCTTTTGATATAAAAATCATTTAACTGAAAAAAATACAAATTTGAAAGTATGATAATTACATCATGATGATCTTATTCAGTCCCTCCCATATATGTGATGGCTTCATATGAAATGAAAGAATGACCTTGAAAATATAAAAACCCAATGACCTAATGGGACTTCTTTAGACCTGACTTTCATGAATGAGATTTTGACTTAAAATACTTCCAAGTGAAAAGAGCATTTCCATAGGTGTTGTTATGCTCAAGGAGACATGAGAATGAGTTAGCCAATATGATTTTCGGACAGAGAATGAAGTTTATTAATAAGGAAAACCACCAGTGGAACAATTTTATATAATGACCTAATGGAATGATGGAAAATTTCTTCAGAGTGGGACACCTAAGATGCACATACAAAATGTGTTTTGATCCCTGGTGGAAGTATGCAAATACTGACACTAACAACCACAAATAGTGTGCTCGTTATTATACCTGAAGGGTTGGTATCTGGGGGTGCATCTTAGTTCCTATTCCATGTTTGGAAGAACAATTCTTCTATAATCATGAAAATATAATGTCTATTTCCTCCGGCCTTGTTTTGGGGTGGTTGTTGTTGTTGGAGAAGGGTTCTTGCATGAATCCATGCTGTTGGTTTTGTCCCCCTTGTCCTCGGTTACCCTGAAGTTACTTCAACTCAGGAAGTTCGGGACAATGGTGGGTGTAATTACCGTATTCCCCACATATGGCACAAGAATGATTTGTCCTTAGACTAGTTGTCTTGTTTATCCTTTGATTGGAGTTGCCTCTAACCTGAGATCATAGGGGGCACTGATGATTGGTACCCCCCTATCCAGAGTATCCATTTTGTTTTATCTTTGGTTTTTTCTTGGAAAAATTCAAAGGATTATTGTTATTATCTTGATCATATGAAGGTTGCTGCTGAGTTTGGGAGGGTTTCACTAAGTTAATCGGTGCATTATTATGCACTGGTGGTATATTTTGTGTAGGGAAAGGGGAGTATTAGTTCTCTTGTCCTTGGTTGGAATATGTATGTTGGGGTCGCTCTCAGGTTTCAACATTTTTCGCTGAATACTGAGCCCCTTCAAGGGAGGGCATGGACCTCCTTGCAGTTGGTGGTATGGCATTGCCCTGTTAGTGATGTTCTACAAAAGTGCATGCTAACTATGATAATACCCTGGTTGTGATACATTATATGAAGTATAATAATATTATCTGGGTGCTGATAACTATTGTTTGGTTGAATTTGGGATAAGGACCTTATCAAACCTTCAACAATATTCGACATGCCTGGTAAATCTCTATAAGTTTGCAGGTGTGGGGAATTTGGAAGGATATGGTAGATATATCCAGATTGGGTGTAAATGAGCTCTATTTTTTTAGATTTAATGATGGCATATTCTTTAGTGTGAGGGTTTTGTGTTGCCACATATTTCAAAATTTTTGATGTGAGTGTTTTCAGAAATAATTCCAAAAGAACTCTATCATCGATATTGTATTTGCACATTATGCGACGCCTCTACCATTCATGGAGATGGTACAATATGTGAACGGCCATTGTTTTCCTAAAATGAGTGAGGAGTTCCATTCTCGAATCATGATGAATTGGTATTTGGAAGTAGGCAAGGAACACAGTTGTGAGCGTGCCAAAGGTTCCATGTGACATAGAGGGCTGGTCAATATACCATTTCACTACAGGCCCTAGAAGGGTGCATTGAAATAGTCTTATTTGAATGTTATCATCTATGATATTGTTCCACAAAGACCACAAGTGGAAAGTCATAATATGATTTCCTGGGTCTTCTGCTTGCTTACCTTCAATTTTTGGAATATCAGAAGGGAGCTTCATGGGCATGGGTGGCCGGTTAAGGCCATGTGAAATAGGGTCATTCGTTAACTTGGTCAGATTTAAAAGATTTAATGATGCCAAGAAAGGTAACGAAGTACTTACCGCCATCATATGATGATTTTTCACAGTTATATGTATGTGGTGGCCTTGGGGAGGTGCATGGGAAATGTTTCCTTGTGGTGTTCCTTGAGGGGTGATTTTCGGACTCCCTGAAGGGGTAATGATCCTTTGAATTTGAGGGGTCATAGGAGGAGTTCAGTGTGGTGAACCTAGAGGGGTCTCCACTATTGTGGTGGTTGGTAACCCTTGGGGGGTTCCAACCAAATATGCCCTGATAAAGGAAGATCCTATAATGGTGGCAATGTGACATCCTCTATGCATGAATGGAGGGAGGCCTGACACTCCTCCTTCTAATGGGGGGAGGTTTAAGAAATGCCTAGATCGAGGGGGTCCCGTTAGGTCCCTATGGTGTCGATTAGCGTAATATTGTTGGTTTTTTGGATTTTAGAGGAAGGATTATCTCTATCAATGCAATAACATAATCACATACATAAAACAAAGTGAAAAATAGGAAGTTATTTTTTCTCTTAAAATTTAAATTATGTGATCAATCAAGAAAAAAATGAGGTTTTTGTTTGTTTTATGTATGATACAAAAAGCCTATATAGACCTGATAGTCCTCACACTCTCATGGTAACTGGGCCTTGCAGAGATAACTTCTTATGGGTATTGGGGCCAACGCCTCGAAAGAACTAGCAATGCCTTCCAGTAGCCCAAGAATCAACCAAGGTAATGATATGAGGATCTAGTGCTGCCCGCACCATCACCTTAGGGAAAAGATTCCCTAGCTTTTTACCACTAAAGTACCTTCATCCCATGTGAGAATTCAAGTCTTTATATTCTTGGTAATTGGTTACCAGTATCGAGCACTAGATGGGTCGGGTAGCCCCAAATAGTACCTCACACACTGGACCTAAGCCAAACCCCCTCTGAATCGGGTCTCTGTAATTCTCGAGTAATTGTTTCTGTGGGAAGATATAAGGATTTTTTAAGATCCCTAAAGATTAAATATCTTTGTTTCAAAATGTATTAATAATGACCATGGTGTCTTATTCGATGCGTGCCCCCGATGGTCCTAACCTGAACTATAATTACTTTTGTTGCCCCTGTGGGGAGAATTTAGTGAGTTCAAATTATGGTTGTTTTTTAAGAGTCTTAATTTTCTTTAGGGTGTGAT
Organism: Pinus albicaulis; assembly: GCA_034641835.2. Lineage (NCBI taxonomy): Eukaryota > Viridiplantae > Streptophyta > Pinopsida > Pinales > Pinaceae > Pinus > Pinus albicaulis. The sequence continues at coordinate 966,189,079 of CM076576.1, forward strand.
TTTGTAAGAAAATATAATATAAGAATAAAAACCCCAACAACAGGGTGCCTTTTGATTCAAATATTACCGATGCTTAGTAAGTGTTTTGAGTGAACAACCAAGAGTGTGTTAGGATGTGGATATGTGATGATACTTTACTTCTATCCTAATTACACTATGTTTTGTTTGTTCCTTGCACAATTTTTAGATAATTTTCGGATAATGGGCTGCTTTCACTTTTCCTAATTAGACTATGTATAAATAAAGGGATATGGTAGTTCAAAATGATTTTGAGAAAACGTTCATATGCCAACCCAGGTTCACTTAGAGGTGCAAGGGATGCAAAGATTACTTGCTTTATGTATTGAACATTCTGACCCTAGTCCCAAGCCTAATGCAAAAATTGAAGAAATAATTTATCTAGTCAAGAGAATTGTGGATTATGGGCCACTTACTCCTAATTAAACTATGTGTTCTGACTAAGAATTAGCAAAAATGATCTTGAAAAATAAAACATATGTGGATTTGGGCCACTTACTTATTTTATTAGTTAGGATATGTGCTATTTAAAATGTAAATAAAAACACTTAATCGCTGTAATAGTAGTGGTTAGTGCAACAGTTAATTATTCTAAAACATAAAAATGCAGAATAATAGTGAAGGGAAGTCTTTTATGGGTTGCCAATCACTTGAAAAACTAAAAAAATACAATGTTTATTTTATTTTATTTTTGTAAATACAACGCGGGTTTTTACCCACATGCGTCTTTTTCACATTTATCTAAGCAAAAGGCACGTTGTTTCGAAAGATAAAAGAAAATTTGGGATCTCTGCCTCTCAGAATAGAGACTGAATGTCCTGAATAATTCATAGAGAGTATCTGAATTCCTTGTAGCTAGTTGTGCGGGGAGGATGTCCTGTAAAGAAAACCAATAACCAAGAAAAATAATCGAGTCTGGTCTCCAATCCCGTGATGGTGTTTTTGTTACACAACTGTACCAAAAGACACCTCTCTAGCAATCGGTTGTTACATGCAAAATATCACAGAGAATATTATGGTGCTGTTAATGGACAGATTGAAAAAAATGTAAGACAAAACTCATAAGGTAATTAATGCATATAGTAATATGAACTTAAATATAAAAACACAAGACAACAATTCTCAAATGGAGCAACAAACCAATACAAACAAATGGAGAAAAATACCTTTATTCGTTGCTAGTGGTATAAAGAATACAATGCTAACATTCTTACAATGAGTCCTTTGAGATATGGAGCTCAAATATTCAAGACAAGGGGGGTCCCCTTCCTTGGTTTCTTTGCAAGTATCTCCTCCCCCTCTCAAAAGGATTGTGATCACCCATTAATGCTGGAGTTCTCTTATTCACTAGGATGTTGGATGGAAAACATGCTAGTCTCTCCAATCCTTTTGCTTCAAAACTTTGCAAGTTGGTGTTGGTATGGTAGAAATTTTTCCAGCATAACAATGTGTCTCCCTTTGCTCTTCCCATGGCCACTTTATATAGAAAATTTTGAACTGTCTTCCCTCTCTTGGCTCAATATTGATAATGAACCAAGAGTAGGACACGAGATTCCTTTGTGGGTTGCATTCCTCCTCAAGGTGGCTCGAATTCGGATGTCCTTGACTGTAATTGAAAAAGAATCATCTTTACCAAGTGTGTCAATTGGTCATGGATGGTGACTTTTCCCCATCCCCAAGACCGCATGACTATCAAAGGATAAAGTGCGTTGTGTGCAAAAAACTTTTGCTGCTGGTGTGCTGTCCGCCAATTTCTGACTAAACCTTAGTAAATCATTAAATTTTTTTCCTTCACAATGTATTTCTACTTGAAACTATTCATTTGTACTATTTGCTTGACATTTTCTAATGTCTTTTTATTGTACGATTTTTTGGTGTTAATAACAGGCTTATCCCCTCCAAGGGCCCGAGTACCATTGAAATATGATATCGTAACCGACCCCACCATGAATGCCTCGTCGATATTGAAAGGTAAATCTTGAGAATCCATCCCCATAACCAGAGAACCTTCAAGGGAGTTACATTTTGATACCTTCTTGAATATAGGATTTATTTTTTATCCTATGAGTGACATTCGATTTTGAATTTGCAGCTCTTGAATTCATTACTGGATAAAATAAGGATCATTTTATCTCCAAAGGTTCCCTTTCCTCTGACACCCTAAATAAAGTATCCAACTCACAATCCACAGAAGGAAAGAGCCTACAATCAGTGATATGCTCCTTAATAGGGGAATCAAAGGTCATTAATGGGTTACAAAGGACAAATAAATTCCCCAGTATGGACTCATGACCCGAGCACATAGAATGATCAGGATTTGAACTGGGAAAAATACCATTCGATTCAATAAAGGGCTTGACCTCGGCTAACCCACCAAGTCTATTGGAACCCATCCCTGTCAAATAATTAAAAGAAAGTTCCACTGGACTTTCAATGTACTATGTTACACAAGGAGGTGTACATAAACCATTCAGGAGCCTCTTCCTACCCAAAATGCCATTCATACAGGGAGTTGAGTGATAATTAGAATCTAAACCCAAATTTCTAGCTAGAGAGGGACTTGTAATGACATTAGAGGAAGAAATTTTTTCATTACAATTAACAGAGAGATAAAATAGCTTAATATGGGGATTTATCAAATTACCTTGTGGAAGTCCGCTATGGTCCACAGCCACCGGAGCCGAATCCTGTTAAGGACACTCCTTTGGAACATTCACCGATAATCGAGAAAAACCACCAGAAGTATCACCGCCCCTGCAATAACTAAAGCTCCCACTTTGAACCTCGGAAAAATGGAAATTGTAAAACACATGAATAGTATGATGAAACTTTAGAAATCTATAGGGAATACCCCAATAGTCGATAACCAATTTCACAGTACAATTTCTCCACTTAACCACTAAATCCGCCAACAACGCCTTACCCAAATCCAATTCCACCAGAACCCACGATAATATTTTATCTAACTGTATAGAACAACCACCATCCTAGAAGTAAAACTTCCCTATTCAATTGGATATCTCCTACACCACTGCTTCATTCTACAATTCTAGTGGTAAGCCAAACAACTTGACCTGAAAATTTTTACACCTGGAAACATTTGCTAAAGAATCGAACCCCGATTTCCACCGCTGGAGTATAAAATAACCCCTCCCCTTCACTCAAAACTCTAGGAGAATACGATCTGTATCCTCCTGTGAGAGAAAATGAAAAAAAAATCACCCTTTGAACAATAGGCTGACCTTGGGCCTATACTTCAGTATTAGAAACCATTTCTCCTTCGCCCATGCCTTCTCTTGTTCTCCAATCATCCTGAGATGTTGTCACCTCCCCACTAAGGATTTTTCCCTAAGCCTTTCCATGCTAGGCCAGAACGCCTCCGCACCCAACACCAATGGAAGCTAATCCAAAACTGCATGTAACACTTTATTCTTTGGCTTTGTATACTCTGCTAAGAACCCAAGATGCGAAGAAGAGAGACAAGACCAAACTCTAGTCACAATGACTGAGACCCATTAATACCTCCCATTTCATGTTCAGCCTGAATAGTTGGTTGGATGAGTTATTCGTTTGAAAGAGACAAATCATTACACATGGATGTTGTGTGTCCCCTCATGCGATCCATACCCACCCTCCCTAGGTCCCAATAAATGCCAGCTCTCTAGGAAGGTACAACTAATCACGGTGGTTGACAACAAAATCCGCCTAGGTCAAGTCACCGCCCACACCAAAAGCCAACCACCAGAAAACGATCCCTGAAAACTACTTATAGCAATATGAATCCGGCTACGGTATTAAAAAATAAATCTAAATTGGGCTCGCAAAACCACTGATATCCCCATCACCAGATCCATTGATCTCCAAAGATAGTATCAACCATATCAATTTTATCACAATACTGCTGTTAGTGATACGATAGGCCCATCGAGGATTAAAACCCTGTGCTGAATAGAGTACGAATCAAAATCCCTATAGGTATCATACTGTACTACCTAGATAATAATGCCTACTCCTTTCTACCAGCTAAAACCCACCTCTAGGAATTCCAACTATAATGTCCACTTTCCATGTCAACCCACTTGCCACGTCAACCCTTCCTCAATGCCTAGATATCCCTGTCACCTTTAGCTCCTCCATAGAAAATTAATACACAAACATGTCTAAATAGTTAATGAGGACCATACACCACCTTAAACCAATAAGTGAAGCCCTATAAAAAAAAATTATGTTGTCGAACACCTTCTAAAAAATATAACTAATGCGAAGGGACACATGGGAAACCATGCACATAGACACTTTTACTCCATCCAAGCGTAACGTCTAAAAAAAAACACCATTCCATCAAAACTCATTCAAATTACATGAACTCAATGTTGAACTTACCCAAAGGGATTCAATCTAATCTTGTACAATACTAAAACAAAATACTTAATCACTTCTACAAATTTCCGGAAACCAAATTCAATCGCATAATCACAAACAATTAAGAGATAAATTATCAATTTCACAACACAAGATGTGTCTAGGGAAAGAAACTACTCAAAACCCTGATATGTGTATATTTCATAAAGTCAAGATCATGAAACAATACAATGCTATTCCTCACACCGAGAAACCTCCGCACTCTAGTGATTGTCTCATTCTGATCCTACTCAAATCTGGCACTGATCTAAGAAATTTTGGTCCTCTATTTAGCCTCATGCTTGCCTATGCCTGACCTGCATTTATTATGCATTCCTGGGCTAATTGAGCCCCTATTAATTAGGAAAATTCCAAATAACGATTGCAAAATCATTTCAAGCCTTCCTGATGACCTCATGCATGACCTGTACAATTTTCTAATTATACAATTGGTAGTTATCATCCCTTTAACCCTAGTATCAAATGGGCCTTCCCTAGAACTGAAATGAATCAACTATTTATAGAAAATTATCAATTAACTGATGGATCACTACTTTTGAATTAAATCAGATTTTAATTCACTGGACCTCTCATTAGCTCATCTCTCAGTTTGGACTAGTTAAATTGATTTTAACTTAATTAGTTGAGTTAACTAATTATAAGTCACAAATAACTGTAACTAGACCCCATAAAATCATGGGATTACTCTACGTGCATCCTCTCTGACCTCCAACTTGAATTTGATAAGCTAACTAAGTCTTCCTGACTCAGTTAACTAATACATGTTGTCATGAGATGAAATTACAATTTTTTTTTCAACTTAATTAAGGGAAAATTAAATGAAAATCCCCCTATGGTGCCATTTTCAATGTTTCTTGCTTCCAATTTCAAAACTTAAATCATACCAAGATACACCCAAGCACAAGAGCGTCTCTAATCCCTAAGGACTCCTGAACGCAACCCATATACACAACGAAATGGCCTGGATGTAAAAAGAAACAAGGCCACACTCTACCTGATAGAGAATGGACACCATTTTCTACTATGGTGACTTACTTCTCTGAGCTTACATCTATATTATTGGAAGAAATGTGCAGATCGTGATGTCCAGTATTACAAGCACAACTGAGCCTCCTATTGAAGAACCCCAAATGTTGAAGAAGTTGAAAAGCCAGAGGAGCACAAAGTGAGTTGATAACGACTAAACACAAGTAGTCGGTTGATAACTAACATAAGAAGATGGTTCACAATTGAATTAAGATCCAATGGTAAACACTTTTATAATCATATAAAACTCCATCCAATGACGAAGACTAGTAAAGAGTGACAACAAAATGAGTTCTTATCAAAGGGGAACGCCTTACAGCCTAAATATTGTAATATGATATTTTATCCAAGACTTCCCCTCACCCAATTCACTTTTTATTGAAATGTTTCTTTATATTTGAGGTTCATAAGTAAACTTAACTCCTATGTAAACATTTCACATGTAAATATTTCATCCAAATATGGTAGAGATGTTGTAATCTTTAAAATTTTAATAAAATAAAAATAAAAACATAAAATTATTATTTATAATTATAATTATAATTCATAATTAAACCTGCCTAAATATCTTCAAAGCCCCAATAGAGATCAAATTACTTGAGACGCAAGCTTATTTTGAAGTGAAAAGAGATTTGATCCCTCTCGAAGCTTGTGTTGGAAATATTGTCATTGATGGCAAAGGAAGGAAAAACAAGTACCAGGCAGTAGAATCAAAGCTTTCAAGAAGCTTGGAGAAATCTGTATGAAGGAGAATTAAATCTTGATGGGCCGTAGCCACAAATGACAGAAGAGAATTAACAGGTAATGGGCATAGCCGTTTTTGTAGGAGGAATAAATATTTCCCATAGATCTGAACTACGGAGGAGAAAATTTATAAAAGACAATCATTTCGAGCTTTTAAAGCCCTCAACAACCAGAATGGGAAATTTTTTTAATCAAGCGGAAGTCCTTTTATTTCTGAAATTGGCAGGACAAGTGATCCCCAATCGGAATAGCAAAGTTATTTTGGTGCAGTGTCTTGTTGATATGAAGATTTGCGATGCGATTCAATCGCAATCGCCAATTGCAATAATCAAATGTCTTGTGGATGTGTAGAGTTTCGCAATGGAACGAATGTATATAAAAAATACAACCAAACCTTATATAAATCGCCCCCATCACAGCAGCGAAGGCTCGTGGGTCCACTTGACCACGTGGCGATGATTTAATGGAATCACAAGGTTCAATCGGTGGAGTTTTGTTATGTGCTCCGATCAAAGGCCGGACCCGATCGAGTTATATGCCACAGTTTATTGCTAATCGCATCCAAATTCCCAAATCGCAATCGGAAGATCTTAAGTATTGGGCCCGATTGCATCTTGAAATTGGCAGACCCGATGGCATTATACGATGGAGTTAATAGGTTCAGTCGCGTTCGGGATCTTAATCGCAATCAGAACCTTCCGATTGATCGCACGCCTTTTGTAATATGCTGCGATTGAAGTGGCGGACCCGATCCTGTTATATACTGGAGTTAATATGTGCAAATTGCATCCGTGTCCTGATCGCAATCAGAACTTTTCTATTGTGTGCCTCGATTGCATTTGTTCAAATCTCGGACCCGATTGCGCTATGAGCCATGTTTTATGTGGTCATTGCGTCCATTTGATCAATCGAAATTGCAAGTTTTGTTTGGCACTGCCGATCCGCCGATTGCGATGTGGACCCGGGGTCAAAGAATGAAATTTGATTCAAAGCTTTATTGAAATATTACTTGGCAGCGAAAAGAATACCTTTGGGACATTTCGTGCATAGAAGAACGAAGATTGGATTGGCTCAAATTTTAATATGAATACCATTAGTAATTGAATGGTTTTGACCCATGGTTTCAATAAGGGCGTAAATTATATAAAGTGATGAGAATTATGAAGAAGGTGCGCGAGGGTTGAGGATAAACGAGTCTTCTTTGGAGATATCTGTACGAATAAACCCAGATATATCTGAATTGATGGTGCACCTGTAAATACGATGATCGACTAACGCAATTATGAAGAACATGTGCATGCATAAGAGTGATGAATGAATGAAGCTTTCGAAGGAATGTCTGGATGAGCGAACTCTGTTCTTAACTGAAAAATTTGAATGAACCTCTGGTCTTGAACGACGAACGAAGAAATGATGAAGAGCTAGCGCATGTCTGCTGAAGAAAAAATATGAATCCGGTGAGTCTGAGGGTTGAAGCCTACATTTTGGAAGTAGAATTTTTCTGCCAGAAGAAACTGGTGTTATGTTCAGGGGGTTGAAGCTCCCTTCCAGGAGAGGCTGGTAAACGAGAGAAGGCTGTAGCCTTCTGCAGGTGGGTGCCTGCGTGCTGGTAAGAGTCTGCATCAACATATATTATAAGAAGTTTTCTCTATAATAAAATATTGAAGGCTAAGATTACAGCAAAGGTGGTTTTCCCCCAAATTGGGTTTCCACCTTAAATCCTGGTGTCCATATGCATGGCTCTTGTTTGATGGTTTGTTCTGTCAATTCTGTTCATGGTTAATGCTTATCTGATGCAATGCTCTAAGTAAAGACATAATAGGATATCTGGACATTCATGTTGGATACAATATTATAACATATGGTTTTAAGAGTAAAGAAAGAAAAATTGTTCAGCCTTAAATACTAATTCACCCCCCCCTCTCAGTATTTTTCCCAACAGCTTGGTAGATCTAGAGTTGAGATGGATCTAGGTTGGTAGATGACATAGCGAAAAAAAATAGGCAACATGGATAGTTTAACACCTTGCGACATGTAATTTATTTAATTATGCTGACATGCACTCCTATTTCAACTTTTGGATGAGGGGTTGCTAATTTTTATTTTTTTGTAAGTGGATGGATAGGATTGATTGTGGAAAGAATATTCCTAGTCATAACCTTATTGAGAGACCAAATTTAACCCAATAATGTATTCTTTTCTTTTACTTCTTTCAATAAATAATTTTATTGAAGTCAATTGAAACATCATCTAGGTCGATGGAAAAATACGTGGCCTCCATTTATATTCTAAAAATGGGTTGGATAACTTGTTATTCTTTTCAAGAACCTCCCACTCATTTAAACAAATAAAAGATCTAGCTTGTACTTGAATTTTTGTGGAATTTATACTTGAAACATGTGTATAATTTTCAACTGTTTAAGTATCTTAAGTCATTTTTTCTTGCTGAAATTAAACATGTGTAATAGAAATATAATGCAACAAATAAACATCCACACATAATAGCAAAATTAATCTAGGAGTTCACCCGAATATCATGGGCTACGTCTCCTTTAGCTTGAGTCATCTTGACTTGGCTCTTTGGGATTATGTTAAAGTTTCTTTTACAAGTTCCACACTTAACTACAATGGTTACTGAACTGAACCAAAGGGCTTAGAATACCATCTATATCCCTGTCATGGATGTCATCACTCTGCAAATAGATCTAGGCTCCCTTAGACTTGATTCTTTCTGTCAGCGCTCTGAGCTACACTGAGCTTCTCTATGGCACTAAATCCTTCAGAATTATTTTAATGTCCTTGAAACCTCACCTAATGTCTCTAGCACACATCAGACACCAAATATAGGCTGATTTTTTGCTCAAAATGAGCACTGCATCCCCAATCTAGGCCTCCCTCCACGGTTGGCCCTAGGTTGCCCAAAACTTCCCTGTAGGTTATCTACACTCAGAAGTCTTCAAATGACTCTAAAAATCCCTTCAATGGATTCATAATGCAAAAAATAGTCATAATATACTATTGGTTCACTAAAATTGGCCTCCAACTGCTCTGGTTTCACCTCCAACACCTGTCGGCACCCCCTAGCACTTGGGTCAAAGAAAACTTCTCTAATGGGTTATCGACCTCTATAAGTTCTAAAAAGATTTTGAAACCTCTATCATTGGAATCATAAGTATCAAAACAATCAGAAATGACTATTGGTTTGCTGCATAAGGCCTCTAGCTGCCCTAGCTAGGCCCCGAACTGCTGCTTGCAAAAGCTGGCACTAGTGGCCCCTGGAACTTTACTGAAGCATATCGGCCTTCAAAATTCCTCTAAATGCTCTGAAAACCACATCATTAGCTCCAGAACATCTGAAACATCCAAAATTGACTATTGGATTTCTAAATAAGGCCTCTAACTGCACTAGCTAGGCCTCATACTGTTGCGGCCCCCTAGTGGCCCTGGTGACCCCTTGAACTTGAATGAAGCAAAAAAATTCTCAAAAGTCCTCTGATGGCTTTAAAACCATCACTAATGAGTCTAGAATGTTGGAGATAGTCGAAATTGACTATTGGCACTCCAAAATCGGGCGAATCTAGCTCAAGGTAGAGCCTAAACTCAAAATGTCCAGTGACACCAAAAAAAGCTCCACTAATTGTGGAGAGCTGGACTTAACTCCAGTTAAAATTGGAATCCGCGCCAAATTTTTGAATGCGCTCCAAAAATTCTGCCAAGTTAACCGTTGGAAATAAACTCTAACCGTTTGCATGTGATAGGCCATACGCGACGGTTGCAGAGTTTTAATGGTTGGAGGTTACAGTTTCCATAAACTGCGTGGAGTTTGTTTTAAACGTCATGTGAACGGTTGGGAGAGACAAATTTATTAACGACGCAGGTTAGTTAACATAACCGTTGGGAAAATAAACCGTTGTATTGAGCCATGTGACAAGTGATGGGGGTTACGATTAATGTTGCTGCCGGATGGTTAGCTTGTGGTTCTGGGTGCTTGGTCACCGACACTAGGCCACATGGGGGGGTTGGCCCACGAGGCTGGCCCCCTCCGACCCCCATATATCAAACCAACCAACTTTATATTAAACCGCACTGCATATAGTGTTAAGTGACACCATAGCATAGTTGGTAAGATGGGCGCGTGTGTGGTAGCAGGTCTCAGGTTTGATCCCGGCGGAGACCCAAAATTTTTAATAGGCCGTTCTTGGGCCACGTGGCGGCCTCCTATTGGCTCAAATTAAAACACGTGTAGTCAGTCAATGAATAAAAAACCTGGCACTTGTCAAACTCTGACTGGTCCATAGAAAATATTTCGAGGAATATTCTGAGGAATATTCCAGAAATATTCCCTGGAATATTCTCTTTTTGATTTTCCCAAATCCAAGTCAAACTTGGTCAAAGTCCAAAATTTTGTGGTTTACTAGACTTTTCAAACTGCGATAACTTCTTCATACAGTGTCGGTTTTTAGAACCGTTCATGGTGCTGGAATCAAGAGGACAAGATCTATTCGGTTGTTCAGGTTTGGCACACTTCCAAACACTTTGAATTTTGAGCTATCACTTAAGTCCATGATCTAGTTCTGATCAATTTACTGTTACAAAAATTTATTGAAACCTTGGTTGAAATAGATGCCTTCACTATGCTCTACATCCAAAGGAAAGATGTGGGATTGATTGCTTCACTCTAGAATTGGAAGAAAATGTGAATGAGATAATTCTAGTTGCGAATGGAATCGGGAATAGAGAGAAAACAATTAATCTCTCGTTTGATCTCATGGTCGCTTTTCATAATGGTTAAGAGTTTGAGTGGGCCTAATGGTTAAGAGCATGTGTTCCTTCCTAAGAGGTCACAGGTCCAAAACCAGAGGGGGTAGAGTATGTATGTCTTTGTAGACTTAACATTCAAATCGCTGCGCAGAGGTGGATCCCTTGTCCCATAAACAAAAAGGTCTCATACACTAATTTGGTGTTTGACTTGACCATGACCTTAAAATTGGATAATAATAATTAAACCGAAGGATTTTCTATTATGAGGTTTATCCTCATCACACTGTTCAGATTTGTCGTCCCTGACAGAATCTAAACAATGTCATTTGAATGAAAATCATAACTCTTGCCTTAATCCCTTGCGCGTACGTAATATAATATAACAACAGATGAGAGATCCAGATTCACGAGAGTCGTGTTTCCTACGACGCGTGTTGCAATCTCTGCTAGCATGTGTTGATCTGCATCGTTGAATTGAGACAACTATTGGTATAAAGTGGCAGATGCCTTGTTCATGAAAATTATTCCATCATAAATTTTCTATAGATTTTTAAAAATTGATTGATTATAAAACATTAGATTTAAGATATATATTTTAAAATACTTTGTCGATATTATGGTAATTATCACAAATCGCTATAAGGTTTTTGCTATTTTTTTACCCAAAAAACATACCAGATAACTTTAAAAAAAGAAACTAACCAATAGTCCATTTCTCATCGGGTGGCTTGGAGAACAAAAACCACGTGGAGGGGGCAATATGAGTTTGCGTATTTTTATTTTTTTCTTTCTTTCCACTTTGTTCCTTGCACCGTTACAGGTAAATTTATTCGCCTTGGATTTAGGGCACGAAATGATAATTTGGATCAATTTGATATTCACTAAACTCATATCAAATTTGTCCGAAAACCGTTCAGAATTTGGTGAATTTCTACTTTCAAACCGAAAATGCACCCAATGCGATGACCTAAGTGTTATCCCATCTTACGAATTGTTACATTCATTCTTATGAGATTACATTGTATGAGTTTTTCATATTCGTATATATTCAGATATTGTATATGAATGATGTGATTTATAAGAAAACACTATATTTTAAATAAAAAATATATTTAGCATACAATTGCAGTGTTAAATAAAAAATATATTTACTTATCAAATATATTTATTGCATTATTTTATTAATTTCAAACTTATTTTTGTTGGACATTAGGTTTAAAATATTGATTTTCTTTCTTATTATTAAACCGAAATTTTTTGTATTGTGAGATTTATCCTCATGACACTATTCAGATTCGTAGTCCCTCATAAAATATAATATTTATTTCCTTCAACATATCTTTACACCTTTAAAGACAAATGCTAGTAATAATAACTATTTTATTCTTTGTAACCACAAACAATTCATGAATGTGTTTCTTCCCATCACTAAAACCTGAATAATTGGAATCTAGAAATATTTTTGTGCGTGGCCAAAAGCCGGTTAACTCTGTGCCTTGTTTTCCTCTTAAATGGACCCAACCCAAATGGATATACGAAGCCCATAAAGCACAAGAAAGGATAATTCTCTACCATGTGAAAACAACCAGACATTATACAGAAAACGCATTGGTCTGTTTTTCCATTTTATGCTACCATCTCAGATTATAATATATAAACGTTTCGCAAATCTAAGTCAATTACTTCGAAACAAATATTTTTATCCCCTTCCTAAACGAAGTACAGATGTACGTCGTTTGGCTTGCTTGCAAATTGTGATTCTATACATACAAACAATAAATCAAATATACACAATAACGACAACCCATTAGACATGCAAATGAGGCACAAAGGAGTAATTTATATTAAAGTGTTGGCTAATACCCATACTTAAGCAAAGTCATTACTGAGCCTTGAAAAATGAAGAAGTGAAGAAGTTACCTTCTTCCCTGGCTTGATAAGTTTCAAAGATCAAATATACACAATAACAACAACCCAACATTATTAGACATGCAAATGAGGCACAAAGGAGTAATTTATATTAAAGTGTTGGCTAATACCCATACTTAAGCAAAGTCATTACTGAGCCTTGAGCCTTGAAAAATGAAGAAGTGAAGAAGTTACCTTCTTCCCTGGCTTGATAAGTTTCAAAGAAACTTCTTTTGCAGTGTTAATAGCTGCAATAACATCCCCGCCCTTCCCTTAACAAGGATTTATTATACCACATGAGTGTGGGCTACCACTGAAATGATGCCATTAATATGACATCCCAACTCACTAACATCCAAAAAAAGATTTAGTTAGTTTGGAAATCTCACCGAGTGCATCCCATTTATTTTAAGCAATGCAAATCTCACGTCAACTTTACAATGATGAAAACCATGAAACTGACATCATAAGAACAAATAGAAGATCCAAGTTAAATGATAATTATATGTGTGTAATCCATTATGATTTGATTTGATTTGATAATCATATGCATGCATCTCCAATTGTGGTAATATAAAACGTTTTAATTTCTTCAGCTCTACAAAATACAATCACATCAAAGATAACCCATAGTCAGTGTTTAAGACTAATTCTACAAAAAAAAAAAAAAAAAAACTCACATTTTCACAATTTCATTTTATTCCAAGATAGTTTCATCTCCAGCTAGAGGATATAAATGGAATATTGTGCTATTGACTGAGATACAAGTAGGTAATGCAAAATCAGAAATAGTATAACATATTATGGAATTTCACAATTTCATATGCCAATTATGGCTCTAACATATAAATGATTCAAAATGTAGAAATGTACAAATTCAATACGCATTACTATCTAATATAGAGTCCCCATTTTCACACGGATCAACTACCTTTGCCTTTAGCTTGCATTGAGAAAATTATTTGTAAAGAGTTAGCAAGATTCAACAAGTCACTATTGTTGAGAAATTAGGGATTTTATTAAAAAATTCTTTCTGATAATTACTTGTGATTTACTTCATGCTTCTTTCTCTTAGATGTTATCTTCGTTAGATTATTATGTTCTTCATCAAGTCAATTATAAAATACACAAGAGACACAATATTTAGGCTTGCAAGCCAGGGCCAAAACCTCTCACTCTTTAAGAGGAAAACATGCATCAAATTTTTATTATAGAGATTCCAATTGATGGATACCAAGACCATGATTTTTGACCTATCTAGCCCCTCCAAGACCAAGACACTAGTTTTCTTGACTATCTTCTTCTCCTTATATCTTCTTCTTTTACACGAGAAATCATAATGGATAACTTCATCACTATCACTGTCATCCTCATTACCAAGTGTGTAACATTGTGTTCAGATTGCAGTACTATCGTATCAGTATGACAAAACTAGCATCGAAGACTAATGTTGTTGAATGTAGTGCTTGTAGCACATTGAGCTACATAACTGTATCATTGAGCCACATTACTGTATTACTGAACCACATCATATCATCACTGAAAGACATCACCGGGCACAAAATTGTACCCATCCAAGCCTTTTATTCATCCGAGCCTCTTCATGTACCCATCCGAGCCTTCTATCCTCTCCATGTACCCATCTGAGCCTTGTATCCATCCGAAACATACTTCTGCAATTTAGACCGAAAACTGTGCCCAAGGACGAAGTCATCTCATGTGATTTAGCCCAATAATCTTAGAGATATGCAAGATTGTCTTCTGCTATGATGCGGGGTGCCTAGACATCTATTTATAGTGGTTTGGCCATGCTAATAAGCAGACCTTTGTAAGTGAACCGATGTGACTAATTTCTGTGAGTCGACATGAATATATAGTGCATCTTGAGGCCACCATCAAGAAGGATAACTGTGTTTGTCTTGGAGGACTTTCTAGATATTTTCGAAGTGTAACATCACTTCATTTACATGACTCTAATTATCTTAAAAAGATGAAAAATACCTAAAGACATCAAGAAAAAGTCTTTGACCTATAATAAAATTTCCTTGCTCATGAAACCCATGATGCAAGTATTACAATAAATACATTTTATTACCTTTGTCTCTTCATTACATAAAAGCGACAGAACATCGATGATAAGCTCTTCGTCCGAATCACTCCAGAGCACAGGTAACAACCTGTCAATTATTTTGAAGACCACCACCAACCAACCACGTGTTAGAGTTGGATGAGTGCAAGGAGGACAAAATGTAAGCTCGGTGATTCGCCACGATAAATAGTGTTTTAACATAGAGAGCCCGTAGAGAGATGCCTTCAGCGTAATTAATACAATATAAAACGTTGCTTCGCTGGTTGACCTAATTGAATATATGCGCATGTGCCATTTCCATTCATGTTTTAGTTTTTTGGTATGGGAAAAGGTTTTAATATATTAATATATGATATATGTATTAGGTTAATGGTTATGCATTATTAAATATTTGCATGTGTTTTTTTATTTATATTTTAGTTTTATGGTATAGGAATAGGTTTTAATTTAATGGTATATTATAATATAATAGCGTTTAATTTTAGTTTTAGTACATTAGAATATAATACAATTTAGGCTTAATATACTATAATGTGAGTTTATGTTTTAATATAATACATGTATGTTTAGGTTTTTTTGTTTTATTATAATTAAGTTAATTTTAACATAATATATGTGTTTAGGTTTATTATGTTTATTTTAATATAATATACGTGGGTTTAGTTTTTTTTTGTTTTGTTTATCATTTTTGGTTTTATTGTTGATTATTATTGATAGTATTTTAATATTAAATCACAGTAATATTAAAATTAACATTATAAAATTAATAGCAATTATACAACACTAATATCAATTATTAGTAATATTTTCTGAAGAAAACATAATTAAGAATAAGATTAATATTAATAACATTAATAATAATATTATTAGTAGTTATAATAATGTCGTATTAATACTTTATTACACTAGCACAACCATATAATTTAAATGGTTAACAAATGCCGATAAGCATCAAGATATTTGAAATAATATTTTTTGTAATTATTTTTTAATACAAATTTCCTTTACTTTACCATAAATTTTATTCAAACTTATTGAAATAAAGCAAAAATACTTATTATAATCAATTACTTGGAAAAAAAAGCCACATCAAACACTTATTCATTTTCTTCTTTAAATGATTTGTGCCTCCCTAATGTAGGTTTTAACCCTGTATAGAAATTATCTGTAAATGAATTTTTAAAACATAAAAATATATAGTGGCTAGAACATAAAACAAATATACACAGAGATTTTCCCCTCAATCCCAAAACCAAGAATATCAGATTGATTTTTCATTATATTCCTCTCAATTTTACAATATATATATATATGCCAAAGTATTCATAAACCCCAATCCACTAACCCTGGAAGGATTATAACATCAACATAGTTCTCTTGAATGGACCCATAAATACCATGGGAAAAAACCACCGTGCCCAAAAACCATGCACAAAATCATGAGTAGGTCTACCCACCATCTTTGGGTCCACCCAACTATTATTGGGTCTACATAACCCCATGATGGCACGAAGGAATATAACACACACCCAATACCTAAAATAATATTTCTTATTTTTTCAGCCATTTAAATTATATAGTTGTGCTAGTATTATATAGACGTAGTCTAAGTTATAGACGAAATTGTTTTTTTCACTACTACTTTTCTGGTTAATTTTAATCAAAATCTGATTGAGATTTTTAAAAACTTGAGTTTAAATTGTTTAATCTGCATAATTTCAGTGCCCCAAGAGTTTTTCAGGGTACTAAATCTATTTATGCATTCAAAAATGTATTTTAAACAATAAAAATTCTTGAAATTATATTGTAAGATTTTGGTGAATTCCCATAAAAAAACCTATTTCATCTATAAGTTAGACTAAACCATATTATATATACTGTCCAAGCCTCATGAAAAACTAAAATTTATTATATAAATTTCCAAGTCTCATGCAAAAAAATTGATTTTATTATATTCCAACTGCTCATGCAAAAACTTGATTTTGTTATATTATATATTTTCAAATCCTTATGCATAAATTTGATTTTATTAATTATATATATATTCCCATGGATGATGAAAAAATTTACATAGACAACAACATCAGAACATGGATTCGGAAACAAAAGATTAAAAATAAAGTAGGGCCATAACGTGCCAATGAAGTCAAAGTTTGTTTCTCGCTAATTTCTCTACAAATGAACTCTGCATTATCAACCAAATAAAGGGGTTACGGTATCATGTTAGTGTTTTTTTTAGGCATGTGAGAAAAATTTGAGAAAAATAAATTGGATACCCATTCAATATTTTAGGCAAAGAATGCACCCCTAAAGCTCAATAAGCTTAAAACAGAAATGAGGGACTTGAACTTGGTACAAGTATGTGAAAATCCAGCGTGTTTTTCAAAAGTATATTTGAATAATGTAATCTCCCCCAACATAATCTCTTGAATAATGTATTCTTCCTTGTTGTCTCCCAATATTGTATATATTGAATTTGAAGAGCATGTCATGGCATCTCTATATCACTGAACGTTTTTTCCATGTTTCATTGAAGGATTTCTAAATTCATTCCAACTGTCCGCGGGCGGACAACGGTGGAGTCTACTACCTGCAATTCGACTAACTTTGTATATTGGCTTAACATTTTTTCTAATCGATATTCCATTCAACAATCCAAATATTTTAGTCACATTGCTTAAATCCTAAACATAATATTTTAATGTAAGGCTATAAAAATATGTAAATGAAAATAAAACGTTAAAACACCCCCATAAATTTTTTCAGTGTGTGGTTTTTGCTTATTTAATTGTGAATATGTTTACCTCTCTTTCATTCAAGATGGGAATACTAGTATGAATCTATGAAGTTCCATTAATTTTTGTTGCAAATAATCAGTGAAAAGAAACATCATATTTGAGGGCATTAGAGCCTTTATGGATACATCTCCTAAACACTAGAATCCTCAAAATATGGTATGTAGAAACTCGGTGAAGATAGATTGGGCCATATAGATGATAAAGTTTTTGCAGAGACATGAGAACTGATGACTCTTCTGGTTCTTATTCGAATCTTGGTGGACTGAAGCAGTGAGCAACCATGTGGGCAAAGAAGTAGACAAAGCTTTTCAATTTCTATTTAATTATTAATTTAAATATGTTTTTATAATGTGCAAGAGGAAAGAACTTGGTGAAATTGGATCTCTCCATTGGCTAATTAGAAAAATCATATTATTTCTAGCTCCAATCTTGTCTGTTGATTTAACTAAAAAATGAAATTTTGCAAGCCTACTTCCACTTTGCGTTGAAATAGGTACATCTATTGACGTAATTAACACTATTACATTAATTTTGATATAAGTATATTATTAATGTAACAATAATATTTATTGATACTTTACATTAATATTGATGTTTTTAATAACATTATTAGTAACATTTAATATGTTTTGGCTAATAAAACATAATATAATGTTATTATTAACATCAATATTAACATTATTAAAAACATTAAATGGTCAACCATGATCAACATGGTTGAATGGTCGAACATGGTTAGAATGGTTAACCATCCTCCACCTTGGTTGACCATGTTCAACCATGGTAAACTATAATGGTCAGCCATGGTCACCTATGAGCAACCGTGGTCAACCATGATTAAGAATGGTCAACCAAGGTAATTCAAGATTGACATCATTAGAATTATTAACTAAGCTCATATAAGGTCATCCATGGTCAACCATGAGCAACCATGGTCAACCGAGATCAACATGGTCAAAATGGTCGAACGTTTTCAACCATGGTCAACCCTATTCAACCATGATAAACCATAATGGTCTACCATGGTCAACCATGATCAACCACAAACAACCATAATGGTCATTATAGATCATGATCAACCAAGGTCATCAAATATCAACATGTTTAGAATGGTCAACCAAGGTCACCCATGGTTAACCATGCTCAACGTTGGTAAACCATGGTCAAGAATGGTCAACCATGGTCAATCAAGGTGAACTAAGATCAACGATGGTAAACCATGATGATAAATCAAGATATCTACGGTTAGGATGGTCAAACATTGACAACCAAGATCAACCATGGTCAACCATGTTCAACCAAGACCAACCATGGACAAGCATAGTCAGTCAAGGCCAACCATGGTTAACCATAATAATGGCCAATAATGGTCAACCATACTATCAACATTGTGAATATTTAGAGTATGGTCAATATGGTAATTAATGGTCAACCTTACTCTTAATATTGTGGTGTCACAATGGTACAAAAATCTTAGCAATGTCGTAATATGACAAACATTGTTGCAATGTTACATTACATAGTTTATATTAATATTGATGCTATTAATAGCATTATTGGTAACATTTAATATGTTATGATATTAAAAACATAATATGGTCAACTATGGTAAACCATAATAAACCATGCTCAACCATGATCAACCAAGGTTAACCATGATCAACAAGGATGAATGATCGAACATGGTTAGAATGGTTTACCATAGTTAATCATGGTCAACCATGGTGAGCCATAATGGTCAACCATGGTCACCCATGAGCAACCATGAGAAACCGTGGTCAATCATGATCAATTGTGGTCAACTAAGGTCAACCATGGTCAACTAAGGTAATCCAATATTAACATGGTTAAAATGGTCAATGAAGCTCATTTAAGGTCATCTATGGTTGACCATGATCAACCATGGTCAACCAAGATCAACATGGTTAATATGGTCAAACATGGCCAACCCTGTTCAACCATGGTTAATCATTATCGAACATAATGGTAAACCATGATGAACCATGGTCAACCATGATCAACCATAAACAACCATAATGGTCAATCAATACCATGGCCAACCAAGGTCATCAAAGATCAACATGTTTAGAATGGTCAACCAAGGTCACCCATGGTCAAACATGATCAACCATGCTCAACCATGATCGATGATGGTAAACCATTATATACCATGGTAAAAAAAGCTCGACCAAGATCAACCATGGTCAACCATGGATTTCTTTGGAATTTTATCTAAATAGTTTGTTTTGTTTGAAATAGTATGGCGAAGCATACCTAGTCTAATCAATAATTTTTTCAGTTACAGATAATGCTTATTAGTCATCAATAAAATATATTAAAACAAGTAACAATATTTATATGGGCGTATGGACTGCACTGTTCTGACAAGCCTTTTAATTCTCAATGAAAATTTAAGGTACGAACTACAACTCAATCAACATAGCCACTAAAGATTCTTAGATGTACGCGAAATAGGATTTCATGGAAGGTAGGCACCATAACTCGATCAACAAAGCCACTAAATATTCTTAGACAAGAAAAGATGATTTTAATGGAATTCGATTCGAATAAAGATACTCATGACTACAACACTTTAAATTTTACATTAAAAAAGTATCATGTTAATTTTAATGTCAAACGTTTAATGGAAAGAATGATTGTTGATTTAAATCTAGAGAATATATGGTCAACTATAGTCAACACGAGCATCATAGTAAAAAATAGTCAACATGAATACCATTGTGAACCATACTTACCTTGAGAATCATGGTCTATATATAAGTGACGTATAGTGAACCATAGTGGACGAACATGGCTGACCAAGGAGACTTATAGTGGATGGCTAGGATTAACAATATTAATCTAAGGGTTTATAATATTAATCCTAGGGTTTAATATATTTAACTTAGGGTTTATAATGTTAGGATTTATAATAATAATCTTAGATTTTATTATATTGTGTTTTATAATGTTAGGGTTTTGTATTATGGTTTAATGTTGTGACATTGGAATGGTACAAAAATTTAACCAATGTCGCATTATGACAAACATTGTCTGAATGTGATAATCAATCATTGTCACAATGTTACATTACATTGAAATTTATTCAACATCGCATTGTGACATTAAAAAATTGGGGTTTATAACATTGATGTTTTTAATATTGGGTTTATAATATTAGGGTTTAACTTTATGACAAACATTGTCTGAATGCGATAATCAATCATTGTCACAATGTTACATTACATTGAAATTTATTCAACATCACATTGTGACATTAAAAAATTGGGGTTTATAACATTGATGTTTTTAATATTGGGTTTATAATATTAGGGTTTAATGTTGGGTTTATAATTTAGAATAGTGGGGTTTAATATTAGCCCTTATAATATTAATCTTAGGGCTTTTTTATATTCGGTTTTATAATGTTAGGGTTGAATACTGTGACATTAGAATGGTAAAAAATTCTATCCAACATTACATTGTGGTAAACATTGTCTCAATACAATAATGAATCTGACAATCATTGTCACAATGTTACATTATATTACACTTTATTCAATGTCACATTGTTACATTACATAACTTAGGGTTTAATACCAGGTTTTTAATATTAGGGATTTTTAATATTGAGTTTATAACATTAAACTTTAATATTGAGTTTATAATTTATACTATTAGGGTTTATACTATTGATCTCATGGTTTATAATATTAATTATAGGGTTTGTAATATTGATATTAGGGTTTATATTACTAGGGTTTAATATTTATCCCTTAGGTATAAAATATTAATAGTCCCTTGCGTTTACTAAACCCTTGAGTTTTTAATATTATTCCCTTAAATTTATAATATTAATAATCCATTGGGTTTTAATATTAATCCATTGGGTTTATCAATCTTTTGGATTTAAAATATTAATCCATTGTGTTCAATATTCCCTTGGGTTTATCGAATTTATTCCCTTTGATTCGAATAAAGATACTCATGACTACGACAATTTAAATTTCACATTAAAAAATTACCATGTTAATTTTAATGCCAAAATTTTATTGGAAAGAATGATTGTCGAGTTAAAGCTAGAGAATATATGGTCAACTATAGTAAACATGGGCATCATAGTCAATAATAGACAACATGACTACCATGGTGAACCATACTTGCCTCGAGAATCATGGTCCATCTATAAGTGACCTATAGTGAACCAGAGTGGATGGCCATAGTTGACCATGGAGGCTTATACTGGATGGTTAGGGTTAAAAATATTAATCCCGAGGTTTCTAACATTAATCCAAGGGTTTAATATATTTAACTTAGGGTTTATAATATTAGGATTTATAATAATAATATTAGGGTGTATTATATTATGTTTTATAATGTTAGGGTTTTGTAATATGGTTTAATATTGTGACATTGGGATGATACAAAAATCTATCCAATGTCAGATTGTAACAAAAATTGTCTCAATGCGACAATCAATTATTGTCGCAATGTTACACCACATTGCAATTTATTGAATATTGTAACATAACAAAATTGGGGTTTACTATTAAGGTTTACAACATTAGGGTTTAATATTGGGTTTATAGTTTATAATATTTTGGTTTAATATAAGGCTTTATAATATTAATCTTAGATTATTTTATATTAGGTTTTATAAGGTTAGAGTTTTACATTATGGTTTAATACGGTGATGTTGGAACGGTACAAAAATCTTTCCAACGTCACAATGTGACAAACATGATCACAATATGAAAAACAACCTAACAATTATTGTCACAATATTACATTACATTGCAATTTCTTCAGCATCACATTGTTACATTACAAAACATGGGTTTAATAGTAAGTTTATAATATTAAAGCCTTTTAATATTGGGTTTATAATTTATAATATTAATCCCTTGGGTTTATAATATTAATGCATTGTGTTTATTAATGTTAGGTTTTATAGTCCTAGGGTTTATAATATTAATCCCTTGAGTTTATAATATTAATAATCACTTGGGTTTATAATATTAATCCCAAGGGTTTGTAATATTAATCTCTTAGGTTTTCAATATTAATCCATTGGGTCTATTAATCCCTTAGATAAATATAATATTATTAATCCTTTGGGTTTATTAATAGCAATAATCATTATGTTTATTAATAGTTATAATCTGTTGGGTTTATAATATTAATCCCTTGAGTTTATAATATTAATAATCCCTTGGGTTTTTAATATCAAACCCTTGGGTTTATAATATTAATTATCTGTTGGCTTTATCATATTAATGCCTTGGTTTTATAATATTAATCGCTTGGGTTTAATACTATTTTCTTGTGTTTATAATCCCTTGAGTTTATAATATTAATCACTTGGGTTTATTAATCCCTTAATTTATAGTGTTAATCTCTTGCATTTATAATATCAATCCTAGGGTTTATAATATTAATCTTAGAGTTTACATTCCTAGGGTTTAATATTAATCTTAGAGTTTACATTCCTAGGGTTTAATATTAATCTTAGAGTTTAATGTTATTCATTTGAGTTATAATCCCTTGAGTTTTTAATATTAATCCCTTGGGTTTATAATATTAATACTAAGGTTGATAATATTAATCATAGTGTTTAATATTATTCCTAGTGTTTATAATATTAATCTTGGGGTTTAATATTAATTCGTTGAGTTTATAATACTAATCCTTTGGGTTTATTAATACTAGGGTTTGTACACTAAGGGTTTAATATTATTCCTAGGGTTTCTAATATTAATCCTAGAGTTTAATATTAATCCATTCAGTTTATAATATTAATATGTGCTTCGATTTATAATATTAATCCCAAGGGTTTATAATATTAATCTCTTGGGTTTTCAATATTAATCCCAAGGGTTTATAATATTAATAATCCCTTGGCTTTATAATATAAATCCATTTGGTTTATAAAATTACCCCTTGGGTTTATTAATATTAGGGTTTATATTCCTAACATTTAATATTAATCCTAGGGTTTAATGTTATTCCCTTGAGTTTATAATATTAATCCCTTGGGTTTATAATATTAATATTAGGGTTTAATATATATCTTAGGGTTTATAATATTTATCTTAGGGTTTATGTTCATTGGTTTTATAATATTAATCCCTTGGGTTTAATATTATTCCCCTTGGTTTATAATTCCTTAGGTTTTTAGTATTAATCCCTTGGGTTTATAATATTAATATAAAGGTTTATATTTCTAGGGTTTAATATTAATCCCTTGAGTTTATAATCCAATAGGTTTATAATATTAATCCCTTGGATTTATAAATTTTAAGGTTTTTATTCCTAGATTTTAATATTATTCTTAGGGTTTATATTATTAATCCCTTGGTTTTATAATCCATTAGGTTTATAATATTAATTCCTTGGGTTTAATAATGCTTTGGGTTTATAATATTAATAATCACTTAGGTTTATAGTATTAATCCAAAGGGTTTATAATATTAATCTCTTGGGTTTTCGATATTAATCCCTTGAGTTTATAATATTAATAATCCCTTGGGTTTATTAATCCCTTGAGTTTATAATATTAATAATCCCTTGGGTTTATAATATTAATAGACGCTTTGGTTAATAATATCAATAATACCTTGAATTTATTATATTATTGATATTATCAATAAAACTATCATATTATTATCATATTTATAATATAACAACAATATTTTATAATATTATAATGATAAAAAATATATTTTATAATTAGGGGTAGCTGGTAGTTACCACTCTCGCTATGTTGCTTTGTGACTCTGTTGTGGACGTTGAAACCCTCCCTCATTGTGTCCCCACTGGGGAGGGGGAGGGGGGTTCTCCTTTACCATCCCCCTCCCGTTATCCCTACTCTTCCCCTTCGCATATAGATGAAGAAACAAATTTTCATGCCGTCATCTCCTCCCCATAGAAGCATCTGCGACCCTTCATGTCTTAGTCAAAGTTTGTGAAACGCAAAGATGGGATCAAGGATATAGCACTGTTGCTGTGTGCTTGAATATCCTTTCTTGCTTATTCTAGAAGGGATTTGATCGATAAATTCACTGGTATGTTCCCTTCGCTAAAGACCATTGAAGCTTGGATTGAAAAGAAATGGCGGCACATGATGAAAGGTAACATAGTGATTTATGCAATTGGGAATGGATTCTTCGCTTTCTTATTCAAATTATGAAAATATAGAGATGTATTTCACAATGGGACTAATTTTCTTGGATCTCAAGGTATGTACCTGAATAAGTAGACATTAGATTTTAACCCGATAAGGACATTCCAACAGTAATTATAGTATGGGTGAAACTCCTCGCCTTCCCTTGTCTTTTTGGAGCAATGTTTTTTTGAACCCTTAGTTAAACTGAGAGGGGGGGTGAATCAATTTAATGCATTCATGGTATTTTAAAAATTTATTTTAAACTTATTTACACCTTCATTTCATGATCAAATTAATGTATAAAGGAACAACAATCTTAATAAGTGACCGACAGGTATTAAGCAGATTAAATACATAATTTCAACACATAATCATCATGCACATAGACAACAGATATAAGTGGAAACCCATAAGGGAGAAAACCACATCTTATTATTGTTTTGATGCAAAGGAAAGCTCCAACTCCCTCTCACCACTGATTTTCTATAGGCTACAACCTACAGGAGGCTACTACCTCAATTCTGCAAGATACAACTTGCAAGGAAGCTCCAACTCCCATCTATTTTCTACAGGCTACAACCCACAGGAGGCTCCTACCTCAGCCAGCTACAACTGGACATCTATCAAGCTACCACTTGATATGGAAGCACCAACTTCCTCACTCTAAAATGAAATCATATGCTGATTTACTTGGATATCAACTCTGTTTTTCTCCTTCTTCACTGATGTTCTTCTAGCCTTCATATCTTATTTAAATCATCTCTGGATCTTCACAGCTTCTCTATCCTCTCCTTATTCTTCTTCCACTATCTAACCTACCTATGCATATGACAATAACATCATTATAGAGATCACCTCATAGCTGTTTGCATTCCATATGGGAATATGAAATGAATGGGTATGACTCTTTTCCTTCCACCTTCTCATTTTCACTGTCAACACATTCAGGATGTCACAACACTATGTACTCATTTTAGTATTACATTGGAGTTTTTCTTTGCCTACAGAGACTTGCCTTTGCATCAAAAACAATATAAAAATAAATAATACAATTACATTTACAATCAATTATTTACTCAACCCTTTTAGTTTCTTAGATTTTCTGAGCGTTTATCCTCTTCTGCTTACTGTTTTTTTGTCTTTTTTTGTTTCTGTAGTTGTATTCCAACTTTGCTGCATAACTGCCCTTTTCTTTTGTTTCCCGATTCTTTTCCTTCCACGTTAAGAATTTTTCATTTTCTTTACTGCCACAACACTGTTAAGCACGAGTTCCTGATCCTTTGTTATACGTTAATGTCATTTTTTTGTGACCTGTGTGATATGGCCCACATAAAACTCTTTAGAACGCAACATAGTCCAATTCTGGTGTTTGTTCCACATACATAATTTTAGCGATCAAAACATCGTATTAATGTACATACTTAGCAATCAAAAATGAATAATTTATAATATGGCGCATATAACATACACGGAACAAGGGATATTGGGTCCCACAGTACTTTGAACCAATCACAATTCATCGAAAACCTTTGCCCGCTGGTTTCCCACTTTACAATTAGCGATATACCATAAAACCATGCGATCTGTGATATGTGCTTGTGCGTGATGCTACCACGTGGACTCCCTTCATCACATCACGTCGCTTGAACCTTACCACATTGCAACCAAAATAACATTCCTTGTGATATCTTGAAGTTACACCCTATTTCTTGCGGGATGCGATGTTGCGCGAGGTCAACACGTGTCCCTCCATTTTGCATCGCAAAAAAATTAACTTAACTTGCGGTCACATTCTTGCTATCCCTTAAGCACTGCGATGTGCGGTATGCGGGCAAGGTCCATGTCATCATGCCACGTCACCCTGCCATGTCACTACCACGTCACCTTGCCATGTCATCATAAATTCTTGCAATCTGTGGGGTCGAGGCCACGTCATTTTCCATGTCATCTTGCCACGTCACTACCACGTCATCACCATGTCATCTCCACATCATCTTTATGCCACTGCTACATCATCTTTACATCACTACCACGTCATCTTTACGTCACTGCCACGTCATCTTCCATACTTCACAGTTCGCAACTTATAACTGTTTAACTTAGTGGTTAACTCTATTTCGTGTGATTTGCAATATTGCATCGTGCCACCACGTGTCCCTTTTCCACTTCACATCGCAACTGCTTTAACTTACCATGCGACGCCTTAACACTTAACTCTTAAATGTTGCGATTTGTGACATTTCTCCTGATGTGATTTGATCTCTACCGTCCATCTCTCACCTTTACATTTGCAATCTAATCCTGATCGTCCATTCGCCTCCCTTGGACTTCTTCAAAGTATTCTCTACCTTAGTCGATTTTTCATTTTTTTACACTGTCTTGCTCTGTAACTCTAGCTCTCGCTGCTCTCACCTCTTCTTGTCGGCTCTCACCTCTTCCTACTTCTGCTATGTGCAGGATCTCTGGTCCTCGCTATGTCTAGAAAATCCAATTGCCTTCAGCTATCTCTGCCTCTTTACTGTCTCTGCTCCATTCGCTGCCTCTACTACATACGTTGCCTTAATTGCCTTTGATATTTTGCTTCTTCTTTGCCTTAAGTAATCACGCTAAAGCTTCTCCATGTTGCTCCTTTGCCTATTTGTTGCTTCTCTTTGCTTTAGGTTATACTTCTATGGTTGCTCTTTTGCCTCTCTGCTGCCCATTTCTGCACATTGCCTGATATGCTCCTTTGCCATCAATGATAATTCTGGTGTGACTTCTTTCTGTTCCTTTGCCATCAATGAAAATATTTCCAACAGTATCCCCCTTTAGCATTGATGGCAACATATCCACCAATATTCCAATACTTCCTCCTGGACTTCCTCCCCCTTTCATTCTGAGAAGTGTCTTGTCTTTCTATACTTGCTTTTTAGAAGAGCATTCCTTCTTCTGCTTGCTTTTCATCCCCCTTTGACATCAATGGAAAAAGGTTGAACATTTCCCAGTGTAGATTCTATCTTTGGATTTCCTCTCTCTAAGTCATGTTCAGGCCTTCTTCTTCTGACTTTTGATGTACTTCTAATATAGTATTATGATCTTGAGGACCTGTACCCTATATTGCAATTTTTTATTTTTTTTGATTTCTGATCATATCAGAGAGTATCATCTGCAGACACTACCCCTAGTTTGTCTCTTAGATATTCGAATGGTTCTTTAGCAAGAGGTTTTGTGAATATGTCTATTTTTTTTTCCTTTGTTGGTACATACTCCATATTTACTATTTTTTTTGCTACTTGTTCTCCGAGGAAGTGGTACTTTATTGGGATTTGCTTTTTTTTCGAATGAAGTACTGGATTTTTTGATATACTTATTGCACTTGCATTGTCACATTTGATATAAATAGGTTCGTTTATGCTTACCTTTATGTCTTAAGGATTTTGTTTCATCCACATGACTTGTGTGCAACAAGCTGCTGCTGCTATGTATTCCACTTCTGTTGTAGATAGAGAGACAACAGTTTTCTTCTTACTTAAGCATGCCACCAGACTTTCTTCGAAATAAAATTCTCCTCCAATTGTGCTTTTCCTGTCAACCACACGGTTGGCCCAATATGCATCTGTATATGTTGTCAATGTGAATTAGTTTCGTTTTGGATACCATAGGCCATAATGTATAGTTCCTTGCAGATATCTAAATATCCTCTTGATTGCTAGAAAGTGGTTTTGTTTTGGTGCTACTTGATATCTTGCCACAAGTCCTACTACCAACATAATGTCTGGTCTAGAGGGAGTTAGGTATAACAGATTTCTTATCATAAATCTGTAAAGTCTTTGATCTACATCTGCAAATCCATCATCATCACATAGATTGCATCCAGTGATCATGGGAGTTGACACATGTTTGCAGTCTTCCACTTGGAACCTTTTCAACATGTATCTTAAGTATTTTTCTTGTGAAATGAATATTCCTGTGTTATTTTGTAGAATTTGAAGTCCTAAGTAGAAGGTGAGCTCTCCAATCATAGAAAGCTCAAATTCCGACTTCATCTCTTCTGCAAATCCTTTTGCTACCTCATCTTTGTTGCTACCAAACATGATGTCATCTACATATACTACTACAATTAAGAGTTCATGTTCATCAACCTTAATGTACAGATTGTTGTCTAATCCTCCTTTCTTGAAACCTTTGTTTTGTAATTATTTTTCTAGCCTAGAATACCATGCACGTGGAGCTTGTTTGAGACCATATAAGGCTTTATTTAATTTTCACACATAGTCGTGTTTATTTGTTAAGGAAAATACTTCAGGTTGTTCCATATAGACTTGTTACTATAGATATCCATTCAAGAAGGTAGACTTCACATCCATTTGATAGACCTTGAAATCATGATAGCATGCAAAATCCAAAAAACATCCTAATTGCTTCCATTCTTGATATAGGGGGAAATGTTTCATCATAATCAAGTCCTTTGATTTGAGAGTATCCCTTGCATACAAGCCTGGCTTTATTTCTGATTACCTGACCTTGTTCATTCATCTTATTCTTAAAAATCCATTTTGTGCCAATGAAATTTTTCCCAGTGGGTCTAGGTATTAACTCCCAGGTCTTGTTCTTTTCGATTTGGTCTAGTTCTTCATTCATAGAATTTACCCAATTTTTTTCCTTGTTGGATTCATCGAAATTCTTTGGTTCTATTTGTGACAGCATGACTAGGTACACTTCCTCGGTCTGTTCAGCTAGTTGTCCTCTAGTATAGAATCCTATACTCTTGTCTCCAATGATTTTATCTTTTGGATGGTTCTTCTGAGTGTGTCTTGAGGGACCTTTTGAGTTTAATTTAATATCTTTTGTTGTCTTACTCTGTTCTTCATTTTATTGATTCTCATCTTCATGATCATCTGGAGGATTGGTGCAACTTGTGCTTCTGGTTCTGTTTGGTAGATCTTCGTCGAATCTCACATCAATGCTTTCCACTATTTTATGCAGTATTTTGTTGTAGCACATGTATCCCTTACTCTTGGATGCATATCTCAGGAATATTCCTTCATCAGCTCTGGCATCATACTTCCCCAATTTTTCATCATTATTCTTTATGAAACATTTGCTGCCAAAGACTCTAAAGTGCTTGATTGATGCTGGTTTCCCATGCCATAATTCATATGGAGTCTTGTCACAGTCTGGTCTAAGATGAGCTTTGTTAAGAATATGAACAACTGTGTGTACTGCTTCTTCCTAGTAGGTTTGGGGAATGTTGCTTTCTTGCATCATTTCTCTGGCAATCTGTTCTACTGACCTATTTTTCCTCTCTGTCACTCCATTATGCTGAGGTGTACCTGCAATTGTAAACAGTTTCTTTATCCCACATTCATTGCATAGGTCTGCAAAGTCATTGTTTGTGAATTCACCTCCTTTTTCTAATATGATGCATTTAAGCTTACATCCAGTTTGATTTTCTTCCAGTGCTTTGAAGATCTTGAATTTCTCAAGTTCTTCGGATTTATATTTGAGAAATGCCACCCACGTCAATATGGAAAAATCATCTATTATTAGCATGAAATATGATTCTCCACTTGGTACATCAGTTCTTGAAGGTCCGCACAGGTCCATGTGTACAAGCTGAAGTGGCTTACTTGTAGATAGTTGGTCATTAGCCTTGAATGATGTGCGAGTTTGCTTTCCCAGTTGGCAGGACTTACAAATGGTATTTAGAGGCTTCTTAATTGCAGGAAAATCTTTGACCACTTTCTTCTTGCTCAATTTGATGATGTGGTCAAAGTTTAGATGTCCCAATATTCTATTACATAACCATGATTCGTCAAGTTTGCTGATGTGGCATGCTTCATTCTCTTCTTCTACTATATAGACATTTATCTCTATTTGAACACCTTTGATCAAGGTCTTTCCTATAGTGATAGAATTTATTTCACAATCTTGGGCTCTAAAAAGGACCTCAAAGCCTTTATCACACATTTGACTAACACTTAGTAGATTGGCTTTCAAACCATCCACAAATAGTACATCCTGAGCCTCTCCTCTTCCATTGTTCAGGCTGAATGAGCCTTTTCCCTTGATTTTCCCTGCTTTATCATTGCCAAATGTTACATTTCCAAATTTATTTTCATCAAAGGTTATGAACTTGTTTCGGTCTTCAATCATATGTTTTGAGCACCCACTGTCCACATACCATTGGATTTACTGATCTTGAGCTATTAGAACCAAATCACTCTTATTTAGCTTCTTTCTCCATTGCATGCAGTTGTTAGTTTGGTAACTTTCCTGAGGAGATTGACCACAATATTTAAGAGGAAATTCGTGAGACTTGTGCCCAAATTTATGGCATCTAAAACACTTGATTGTGTTTCTAAAATTATTATGCATACAAGAGACTCCACCATTGTTCATAATTCCCCTTAAGTTTCCATACACTAGTCTCTATATATACGTTCTGCACTCCATGGATTTCTGACGGAACCATTTATATTAAAAACAATACCCATAGGAGTAGTATTTGTCTCTGGTAGAGAGAGTTGATTGAGGTAATCTTTTCATTTGTTGCTTCTTTTGCTGGTTGGACTAGAGTTGATTTATCTTACAATATGCTGCAATATGTCTAGTTTTGTGGCAGGAGAAGCAAGTGATACTTATCACAGGAGGAAGGAACCTCCTTTAACATCTTCTGAATTTGTTTAATTCATCCTTAGGAGCGCATGAGTTTGTTGCAGTTGATTATCTCTTCGTTTTGTTATTTGTCACTAGAGGTTTCTATTTGTTTCCTATTGTTTCGTTATATATCATGGTCTTGCTAGTTTCTAATCCTGTGGATCCCCCTTTTGCTGCTTCATTATCCTTTACAAATTTTACAAAAATGATATTCTTGTTATCTTCTACCTTGGATTTGTTGGTTTCTCCTTCATATCCTATCCCAACCTTTATATGAGGAGATCTTTGAGTATTAAGAATCTTGTCCAAATGACCAGAGCTTTTCATTTGAGAAATATTCATAGTTAATTCAATTTGGACCTTTTCTAATTTCTTCCTCAGGCTTATCACTTCTTCTTCCAGCTTTTATCGCTCTTGATTTTTCTCCTTTATTTATTTTCTCAGAATATCATCTATCTTCTTTGATTATTCTAGTTCAATCTTCAAATTAATAAGGTCTTCTAAATATGGTTTTGTCTTAGCATATTTTAAAAGAATCTCTTTATGTTTCTTACTCTTAAGTTTAAGTCTGCTTATTTCCTCCAGGGCACTAATTAGCTCCCCCTCAAGCTCTACCTCACCTTCGTCTTCAAATTCCAAGAGATCTTCCTCAAGCTCTTCCTTGGCCATCAAGATAAATTCTGAATTTCCTTATTCATTGGGGGATTCATCTAAGCTTTTAGATGCACTTCTGTCTTGTTGAACATAGAATGATCTTCGATTAAATCTGTTCCCTTTCAGCCTAGTGCTGAAATTGGTTTACTCTTTCCCTCTTGACTGCTTCTCCATTTTCTTATGAGAATATTTAGATACATAGTGCCCCACTCTTCCACAGTTAAAGCAGTTAAATGGAAGCTTACCTTTATACTTACCTATGCCTTTCTCTAATCTTCTGACAAATTCAGCCTTTTCTTCATCAAAGCAGTAGCATGTACCTTCCTTTTCTTCTCTGCACTTATCAGTCGTGAAGGATGTCTCCCTCACATTTGACTTCCCTTGTGGAAGTCTCATCTCATAAGATGTTAAGTTTCCAAGAAATTGGTTCATGGTCAAGGTTTCCTAATTTGTTGTTTCTTCTGTCGCTGAAACCTTAGGGTTAAACCTGGATGGTAAAGATCTCAATATCTTTTCCACAATTACACATTCCTTAATGGGTTCTCCTAGAGATTCATGTTATTCACAATTTCCGCAACCTTTAAGAAGAAACTGGCTATATCTTCATATTTATTCATTTTCATATTTTCAAACTGAGCTCTATAGGTTTGCAACTTGGCCATATTCACCTTTTTATCTCCCTCGTGGATAATTTCTAATGTATCCCATATTTATTTGGCAGTCTGACTATGCATTACTTTGATAAATTATGACTCACATAGACAACTCAAGAGAGAATTCATTGCTTTTGCATTAGCTATAAAATCTTGTTTGGCTTCTTTCTCTGTGCTAGAATCCTTTGGGGCATATCCTAATTCCACAGCAACCCAAACTTCTATTCCTAGAGACATTATGTACGTCCTCATTCTTATTTTCCAGAAGGCATAGTTTGCGCCAATTAACAAAGGGGCTTTATTCATTGAGCATCCTTTTAGGCTAGCCATCTTGGGGACCTAGGATCTCCTTCCAGTTGTTAAACTGATACATAAGGAACCCGCTACAATACCAATTGTTGAACCCTTAGTTAAACTGAGATGGGGGTGAATCAGTTTAATGCATTCATGGTATTTTAAAACTTTCTTTTAAACTTATTTACACCTTCATTTCATGATCAACTTAATGTATAAAGGAACGAAAATATTAATAAGTGAGCAATAGGTATTAAGCAGATTAAATATATAATATCAACACATAATCATCATGCACATAGACAACAGATATAATTGGAAACCCATAAGGGAGAAAACCATATATTATTATTGTTGTGATGCAAAGGAAAGCTACAACCCCCTCTCACCACTTATTTTCTATAGGCTCCAACCTACAGGAGGATACTACCTCAATTCTGCAAGCTACAACTTGCAAGGAAGCTCCAACTCCCATCTATTTTCAGGAGGCTCCTACCTCAGCTAGCTACAACTGGAAATATATCAAGCTACCACTTGATATGGAAGCACCAACTTCCTCAATCTACAATGAAATCATATGCTGATTTACTTGGATATCAGCTCTATTTTTCTCCTTCTTCACTGTTGTCCTTCCAACCTTCATATCTTCTTTAAATCATCTATGGATATTCACAACTTCTTTATCTGCTCCTTCTTCTTCTTCGACTATCTAACCTACCTATGCATATGAAAATAACGTCATTTATAGAGATCACCTCATAGCTATTTGCATTCCATATGGGAATATGAAATGAAAAGGTATGAATCTTTGCCTTCCACCTTTCATTTTCTCGCTCATTGTTGAGCCCCAAGATTGTTCTTTCTTTCATCTTACTTCACTCCATTTTCCTTTGTCCATTGTTATCCCAGGCCCAAATGATCAATGAAATTAGTTAAAATTACTTTAAGAATGAATATCATGGCTAACTTGCTAAGTTTTGTGATTTTTTCATTGTAATGCATTCTAAACTGAAACTAGCTACAGAATGCAGACATTCCGTAGCTAACCGCAAATTCTGCAGCTGTCTTCACGTTCAAGCATGTTCCAGGTGTCCTCTCAGGAAAAGCCCCACATGGGTGTATTCCACATCATGTCCTCAACGTTTGTTGCTCACCATGAAGAATGAACAGAATTCTGGACGTGGTTTTGTACGTGGGAACTCACACAAAGAAGCAGACTCCTAATAGGACAAGGACAGTCCAGATGTCCTTTGTTCCCTTACGCTGCCATCTTTATAGTTCTAGTACGATTTTGATATGAAAAGACAATGATCCCCGTATTGTTGCAAGTTATGTTATGAAGATTTGTTATAAATGTACTCGGGAAACCGAGAGAAAAGCTCTAGATTTTGATTAGATTTCGTGGATTGACTGCTATATTTCTGAAGACTGAGAATACTCTGTTTTTTAAGTTATTTTCCTTTAATGAAGAAGACAACATTGCTTTGAACACGTTGAGTTGATCTTGAGTTAGATACCGTCTGGTGGTAGAGGGCCCCTACCTCCTGAGCGGCTTTACTTTCGTAATTTAGATAAGTATCTTAGTTCATTTTCAAGTTTTTTTGAAGTTTGCGTTCATAGTTAATTTCATTAGTCACTATAGCTATACTTGTTCTAAGAAACTCTTCCAAAAGATCATTATAATGAATGAGAAATGGTTGTAGTGTTATAGATTTTAATTGCAATTTCTTTTGTTCATTATCACAGTTGAACTTATTCTAGTAAACTCTTCCAAAAAATCATTATGATGACTAAGGCATGACTGTGATACTGAAGGTTTCAATTGCTTGTTTACACTAAGTAGCATAGCTGATCTTACTCTTAAAAAGCTCTTCCAAAATATCATAACAATGGGTAGGAAATAGCTGTGATGTCTTAGTTTTTAATTGTAATTGCTTTCAGTTTTCTTGTTTGCATTCAAATGCATTGAATTGTACAGCCAGGATTGTTCTAACAAGCTCTTCCAAAATACCATTCATGATGAACGAAATAGGCTGTAGAATCCCATAGATTAATTGCATGATAACTTAGTTAGAGTACTCCGGAGTCAAATTGCATTCAATTCATGCTTTGTTATTTCGTTTTAAGTTTGATAATGGCTTGTTAGTTTAACACTGTTTATTGTAGACTGGTACCACTCTAGTTCAACTCTGGCTTAGCCCATTGTATTTACATTCCACATTTAGTTTTCATCCATTGCATATTAATTTAAATTAGTTGTTAAACTTAAATACCACGGCCTTCATTATTTACAAAACTTCTTTTGTTCCAAACCTATATTAACTCATAAT
This sequence comes from Pinus albicaulis, assembly GCA_034641835.2. Taxonomy (NCBI): domain Eukaryota; kingdom Viridiplantae; phylum Streptophyta; class Pinopsida; order Pinales; family Pinaceae; genus Pinus; species Pinus albicaulis. The sequence goes on from CM076576.1 coordinate 966,224,580, forward strand.
CATCCGGACAGAAGACAGTATCAGTCCAAGGCCTGGAGTAATTTTGCAACCTTTTTACCATTTCACAAACAAGCCTTTCCTCAAGACTATTCGAAAAGGAAATCTATAACTTTTGAGTAAGGTTTAGTGATGTTAAACTAAGTTGCAGAATAGAATTAGGAGCTAGTTTTAGAGTAGAGATCTTATGATGTTACCAATGTTCTCTTCCAAATATGCTTCAACAAACCTTTAATCATGGATAAGATGTTGTATCATTATAAGCTGATTATTTAATTGTTTAGTTAGGAGAATTTTTATACTTAGCTGCCCATTTCTAAAGCTCTTCCAAAATACCTTTAATGAAAGAATTGGAGAAGTTAAGTTCATGTTGTGATTTATTTTGTTGAAGTCATTATCAAGCTTCTGCTTAGTCATAGTTTAGGTTTGGTTCTGTGTCATTATTTGCATTTGCATTTGTCATTTGTCATCAACAAATTAGGCTTCACTCTGTTTTTAACCAGTAGCTTCTTTCCACCAACATTTAGTTCTTTCCCTTGTGAACATAAAACCATAAAAAGACCAAAAACATCATAAAACACTAGACACAACGCAGTAAGAAACAAACACCTAGGCACATACAATGCACCTTACTTCAGCAGTTTACCAACCCTAGTTGACAATTAAATGAACTCAATTTAGGAGACTAGGTTGAGCCCAAACATTTTGGCGCCGTTGCCGGGGAAGTGAAAACTAGGTAACCTTTGTTTCTTAACTCCCAAAAACAATTATATGCATAGAGAGAGAGACTCAAGGGGTAGATTCATAAGCAGCAGAAACAGAAGTTTGATTCTGAGAACACCACTTGTTTCACCTAGACTAAGAGCTAGTACACCTTCAACTCAGACCCACATTCAATCCTTTACTGATCCTAGACTTCTAGAAGACCTAAGATTAGATATTCCATTAGAGAAACCTTCCACTTCATCAACGGAACCTGCCTTAGAAGAAGATCCAAAGACTCCTGTTAGGAACACAAACTTTTCCACTTCCACAGGAGAATCAACCATGGCAGAAGAAGGGGGAGGAGGAGTATTTAATGGAGAACACACATTATTTGGAGGGGGTAGAGGTAGAGGTAGAGGAGAAAGGAGGTAGAGGGTGCGTAATCGGGGAAAATTTTAAGAACCCCCCTAAATTTATATATATAATAAATAGGCGAATCCCCATGATACATAGGAAAAAATGGAAGGCGATTTTATTAATAATATAATATGTATATATAATTTTTTACGCGAATCTCTCACGAGATTATATTATCCTACTCTTAAAATCATGGCGAATCACCAGTACAAATGGCGAATCACTACTACAAAATGGTGAATCGTTGTCTAGTGGAGTTCGGGGTGTTGGTTCCAATGAAGATATGGTAATTGAACCAGGAGTAGAAGGAAGAGAACCATCGAGACCAAGCATGGCACATGGTGACTCGTGAGGGAAGTAGTTCTCGTGTAGTTTGCAAAACGCGTTCTTCTATTTCTGCTAAGCGTAGTGTTGTTTCTCATGCTACTACTAACACTGATATTGAGGTTGGAGAGGAGTTTGAGGAAGCATGGAAGGTAGCAGTGGTGGAGAATTACAAAGAGTACCTCATGATGGGCTCCATCTTTCCCTTTGGTATTTGTGCTTGCAAGACCTTCTGTCCATTGAACCAACAATTAGCCGTTCAACCAACAATCAACTTGACTGAGTTGATTAGGTACGAGTCAACTTAGACTAATCTTCAAAACTATGCTTTGCAGTATCCCATATTTATCACACTAATGCTACACAACATTGTGCATTTGCACCTAACTCTCAATAATTCTTTTCCAAGAAAAATCTATAATAAGAAAAATATTTTACTATATTCTAAAAGGTGTAGATGTCGAAATCATGCCACAAAGTGAAATGAAATAAAATATCTTTCCTCAAACCACCAAATATATAAAGAAAACAATAACAATTATAATAATAGAACTAGATCTATCGATCTATCGATCTATGCATGATATGAGAACCATAAGCATTCAAGAGACTAATTTCAAACTCAACAAAATCCTCTAAACAAGCAAAAAACAAACCACTAAAATTTTCAAAGATATCAAGGCTAGACATTAACACAATTTCATGTACTTGAATAAGTCCATTGTTGCTTAGCGTTAGACTTCTTAAATTAGTTCTTTATCATTTAATACTAGGACACATAAAAATCCTGTTACAAAAAATAGATCTTTGCTAGGGAAGAAATGATGCAAATACTAGTATAGATTCTCTGTAACTCTAGATCTATTAAGCAACAAAAGAGATAAATATCAAATAACTTCTCAGTTTTAAAAAAATATAGGGTCAAGTGGATCTATGCTAGTTTATATATATTTGTAACATTAAACATCGAATATGAAATACTTTCCATGTTATTTTATCAGTGTCCATGTCTATTACAATGATGTCTCTGCGACCCAAGCTTTAATGCACCTCACTTTCTGTCGGTGCAACTAGAGATCTAAAATGTAGTTAGTTCTATTATTGTTTAATACTTTTAGGATAGAATTAAATCCAACATTAAATATGTGATAAATTTATCCTCCCTACAAACCCTAAGACTTTGATGAATATATCTAGAACGTAGAACTTTTACAACATATGTTTCCACGAAATAAATTAATTACTCTATTGAAAAAAATTTAATTTTGAAAATCATAATTTCGTTCTATTTTATGAGAAATCTATTTTAATATTTACGGTTTGCCAGAATGCACAACTCTATTCAATGCAGTGCACATCCTTTCCCAAAAACTTGTCCACGGCTTATCCCTTTGCCAACCGCTGGCAGTAAGTTGCAACTTATTTCTTCTTTTGTAATCTGCTCCAAAACTACCGCGGCAGAATGATCCCAATCACTGCAACAATTTTTAAAACTGCCTGATATTGCAATTAAACCTCTTTCCAAAAAGAAATCTCAGAAAAGGTAAAAAAAAACATTCAATGAAGTGAAATACTGTAGCTTGTTTTGTTAAATTTTGGAAAAAAAATGGTTTTTACTCGGTTTGGTGTTGTTTTTAGTGTGACTTTTTGAAGTTTCAGGTGCTGGAATCTGATGAAAATTTTTGAGGTAAAATCTTGGTTTTTGTTATTCAAACTGGTTTGTTGACTCTATATATGGATTCAACACCCTCAAAAACCTCTAGAACACTTCGATTGTGCAAAGTTAGCAATCAAACTTCTGTTTTCAATAAATTCTTGCCGGTGTCTAACCCTCCGATTTCAAAAGATTTTTAATCAATCCAGCTGTCAGAAAACATAAAACCGCATTCAATGAAGTAAAATTTCAAACTCTTGTTTTGTCAGATTCTGGAAAACGTAATAGTTTATGACATCAAAGTAAAAATTTCAAACATAACATTGACAATACTGAAAAAGCTTAATGAATTGAAAAAAATCATAATTTCTGAGCCTTCAATGTCTCAAGATTTTTCATCGATCCAGTTGTAAAAAACATAAAACCCATACAATGAAGTAAAATCCGGAACCTCTGTTTTGTGAAATTCTGGAAAAGGTCGACGAAGTGAAAAAAGTCATAAATTTTTTATAAGTAAAATTTCAAACCTTTGTTTTGTCAAAATCTGGAAAAGGTTATATTTTGTATGTTATGCTTTATGACATCGTACACATTCAATGAGTCAAACTTGAAACCTCTGTTACGTCAAATTCTGGAAAAGGTTAATGAAGCGAAATAATTTAGTTGGTTGTTTACAAATTTTGGTAAAAATCACAATGTCTGAGCTTTCAATTTCTGAAGATTTTTCCTCGATTAAAAAAAAAAAAAAACATAATACCCATTCAGTAAAATTCCAAACCTCTATTTTGTCAAATTCAGAGCAAAGGTTATAGTTTATGATAAAAACACACTCCATAAAGTAAAATTTCACAAATCTCATTTTTCAACTTCTGGAAAAGGTATCGTTCATGAGCCTTCAGGGTTTATAGAACCTCACAAATATTTTCTTAGTTCATCCATGAATTTGGCAACTACAGGAAACATCTCAAGAATGACGTAAAAAGAATAAAAAATCAGCAAATCAGCCAAAGCTCTTTCAAAATACACAGTTATTCACAATCCAAACACCACAATCAAACAATTTTTTACATCCCTGCTCTGTATTACTGTATGTTCCACATTCGCAAGATAGAAACTGATATGCATAACCACAAATAAATCTCCTAAAACCACTTAAAAAAAAGGATATGCTGTGTTAGTTTTCCCACGCAACGAACCTGCTATTAATAGAAATTTTCAAACTTAGAGACCAATTAAGGCAACTGCACTGCTTAATATGTTCAATGCGTATCACACAAACATTTAAAAGAGAGATTTCTAAGCTATCACTTGAAATTGGACGCCTTTCTATCTAGAACAAAAAAAGAGATTGAACAAGGATCTTGTTGGATTGTGGGTAACACTAAGATCTCCCAATAGCTTAAGGACAAGAGTCATAAGTCGGCTCCTTATCACACTGTTCTGTATGCTTTCAAAACATATATATATATATATATATATATATATATATATACGATTGTAACAGCGATAAGGACTTGGCCTCTTCTTTGATACACAAAATAGGGTTACTTTATTTTACTTATATGGATGACATAGGATGCCTACTGATAGTCTTTTATAGGATACATTTCATGTCTTGCATACAAGATCTCGATTTCCTTAAATTATGGAGGGCTTTCGAACTGTCGTTTAAAAATTCTCGTCTTCCTTACAAACATGTGGAATGAGAAGTCCACCACATTTCTTCTTTTACAGCCTGAAGATCAAGAAATCACAGACCAGGTGACCTATACTAGTCGGTCAAATTGACAGAGTGTGATAGTATATAGTTGTGCGTTATGTGTAAAATATCAAAGTGTAATATGGTGATGATTCACTGCTTCTCGGTTGACAACTTTTAGTTACCATAATTGTCATACTTTTAGTTTTGATCAAACATTCAGATTACCAAAAAATCAATCATATTGCATATCTTGTTGTAGTTCATGGAATTCCTGCTGAAGAATTACAATGTCAATTAGCCTTTCAAACTGGGTCAAGATCTGATCAAATATTTCCTTATTGTTTTTTAGTATATTAGATTTGTGATTGAATCTCTAAACTGAGTCTAGCACTGAACATCAATGGTCACTTAGAACAATCCTTAAACTAACCTCAAATACAACCACTCAATAAGCTTGATTACAAATGATTTCACTTTGAAGAACAACACAATGAAACTCTCTCCAAACAGGTCATAGAACTTAACATTGTAGTTTAGTCCATTGTTCTTTATATGCCTTAAATTACTATAGGCCTTTGCCAAAGAATCCCTATATTAATCAACAAAATTTGCACCAACATTTCTTACCACAGTACAAACTGCAAAAGACCTCATAATGTGTCAATAAACTCATGTCCTAGAGGGTTGATATCTTATCAAAAGGAGTTGCACTAGTCTTCTCAATTGTTTGCAACCTTGACGCATGCTAAAAAAAATAGAATAGTGTGAATACTCTCGCTAGATTACTTCTCTACCATAGGGCCAATAATCCCTACATCTAGCACAGCCCTAAGCCCAACAGAAAAGACAAATTGTGCCACAACTGACCTTTGTTGAGGAGGTCGATAGGCCTCAAACAATCTGCTCCACTAGCAAGTGACCTAAACAAAACAAAAAATCCATATTAGATTCATTGCTCCATAGGGTCCAATACCTTAGAAGTTAGTTCCCAAAATAATGCCTCAGATCAACACACTAGAGGTTGCAACAAGATACTTCAAGTCCATTGCTTCATCTCTTGTGATTGCATTCCTCCTCTTGCTTGGGATTGACCTCACCAAGCTCTTAATATTTCTTATCAGCAAAAGCAAGCACTGACAAAGAAAGATGCATTGACAAACTATGCAAGAGTAGTGATACAAGTCTTTAGCTATGAAAGAAATCTGGGAAGAGATTTCCTGCAACTGGGAAAAAGAACATCGCAATACAAAGCTCCTAATTTGAACATTGTCTTTCTAAGAACTATATAAAGAGAGATAACGGGCATATCAGTAATCTGTATTTATAACTGTAATTTAAAAATAAAATGCCATTAAGCAAAAATAGAGATAACTGACACATCCTCAGTGATCTGTATTAATAACTGTAATTTAAAAAGAAAATGCCATTAACCAAAAACCTGTGAAATATGCTTTAGACTATGCTAATTATGTTTATCAACTAGGTTTATGCTTTAGACTATGCTAATTATGTTTATCAACTAAGCTTATGCTTGTGAGGAGGAAAGTCATCTCATGTCTTCTGGAATGTTCATCAAATTGTTTACCTTGATAAATAGCGAAATGTTGGGAATTGTTTGTCCAAATTTTGCAGAAGGAAACAAAATCTAATGTTCTGATAGTCCAAGTGTCCAAATAGGCTTCCATGATTCTACTGCCAAGTAACCTCAACTGAAAAACAAACATCCTACTACAGTGGATACATTCTCTATGACTTGAGCTCCATAAACTGCTCTGGAGTCTAACCTGTGTCATGAGTCCAACATGACCAGTTTTGAGCTTCAACATGATTTGCATGTGGGATTAGAGAATTACAGCAGCTGCCACAGTGACAAATGGAATAATTGGTAGGTCTGAGATGTCTTTCGCATTTAGTGTTAAAGCTAAATATTGTTTTTTCCACTCTAAAAAATGAAAAAAATGGCAAGTGTGAGAAGACTTTTATGTTAAGTGTTAATGCTAAATTTTATTTCAAGCATTCATTGTTTAAAATGTTATTACATTGTGATGGTTGCATTTCCAAATGGCTCCACTGTTTAGTGATCATGGTAGAAGAATTGTAAATGTCTTTTCACAGTCTTTTGTTCATTTGTTCTCTCTCGAAAGCCCTTGCACTGCCTGCTCTGAACTACATCACCAAGATGACCAGCTCTAAGCTGCAATTCTATCTGCAAAAGGTCATGGAGCCTTGCTTCAGCTGCAACAGTGAAAAAAAGTGAAAACAATAAGTGTTGATGGCTTCACCATCTACTGCAAGGGAGGCCTTAATGACACATAGGCTAAACCCAGGTAGTTTAGGTTGCATAAGACCTTCTGAACCACCATATAAAGGTTTAGGTTCTTTCAATATATTCGTACATCTAAAAGCATTGTAAAGTTCTAGAAATTAGAGTTTTGTATTAACATCACTGAGAGAACTATCGTATCATCTGCAATTGTCAGTTTTCTTCTTTTTCACCTGATCTCATTTACCTATCTTTTTCATGTTTCGTTAGATGTTAGCATCTAAGTCACCATGCACAATTTGGAGTTTGCTCGTGATAAGCAAAGATTCCTGAAGAAATTAATGATTGTCAAAAAAGTTGAAAAGAATTGTCATAATACTACGCAAGCATGTACAATAAAGTCTATCTTCATAGTATCATACCCACATTCGTTAGTAAGAGGGGAAGTTAATTTGAGGTTCAAAAAATGGGTAGAGGATAAAGAACATAGAACGAAGAAGCTGCTATCTGCAATATGTCAGAAGTTTCTGAAGATTTTCCAGCATTCACTCTAATTTGACATCAGTTTCCCGTTTAAGAAAAAAAAGGCATTTTAGAAATTTGTTTGGAGCTATTTTAAAGTTTTTGATTGCCAAGAGACTTGGCAAATATGAGTCTATATTTAAAAATATATATATATATATTTGGTTTTAGGAACATTCAACAAAGCCATAACTTACAACTTTGGATATACTTGAGCCAAAATTTATTTTCAGATCACATAATGAATTTGATCTTAAACCATGCAGGATACATCCATGTATTGAAATGATTGAGCTTCTCACCAAAATTTTATGTAATGTATTTGCAGATGGTGATGGAACTTTCACTTTTGAAGATGATCTTGGAACATCTTCTTGTAGATGAAGTTCCTCACTGTTCCTCAGACAGAGATGGAGAAGTTGATAGGGATGTTTTGCCTGCAATGTTGGATCCTTTGGATGATAGTTCAGATTCTGTGAAGGAAGAGGTGGTAGGTCAAAAAGCCATAGATGTCGGAAATCCAAATACTGGATCCTTGCAAGGTTCTTTGGGCTGCAAGATTAAAAAACATAATAGTGGGGAAAGAGTAGGATAAGATGAAGCCGATGATTTAATGTTGGTTGAAAAACAAGCAGATTTACCAGAGAGAAGGAACATTTTCACCTTTGAAAATGATCTTGGCACATCTTCTGCTGAAGTTGATGAAGTTCCTCGCTGTTCCTCAGACAAAGATGGAGAAGTTGATAGGGACATTTTTCCTGCAATGTTGGATCATTTGGATGATAGTTCAGTTTCTGTGAAGGCTGAGGTGGTAGGTCAGAAAGCCATAGATGTTGGAAATTCAAATATTAGATCCTTGCAAGATCCTTTGGGCTGAAAAATTGAGAAACATAATAGCTGGGAAAGAGTAGGAGAAGATGACACTGATGATTTAATGTTGGTTGGCAAACAAACAGATTTACAAGAGATAAACAACATTTGTGAAAACTTAGTCCTCAATACCTCATCTGTGTTAGAGGTAAAGAAAATTCAGAAAGAAACAACAAATGAGCAATCTAAGAAAGAGAGTGATGTTTATGAATATAGGCAGAAAAGCTTTCTCAGTCCTATTTTGCCGGCGAGTGCCACTTCCTATTCACATGCATTAACTGAAGATTTGGAACCAGGCGAAATTATGGCCACATCTGGTAAGATTTTCAAAGGATTTGAAATTAAACCAGTTTTTCATGAATGCAATTTTGCTTCTACTTTGTGTGATGATTAAATAAAATGTTGGAATTGATTAAGAAATATGTCTAACATGTACAAATCGTATTTTAAGAACATTGCCATAGGAATGGTTTTTTTTTCCTTCTCAGCTGCCAATTCTTCTTTGAAATAAATGTTATGCAAGAACTAGCTCAGCTTGTACATTAACAAACTGCAAATTTATTTTGAGGAATTGATGCTAATTCTTTTCAAAATGTCAGTTCCAGTCAGTGAAATTCAAAGGCAAGAAGTGCCCCTTTTCTTGTCAAACGAAAACAGTTTTTCTGAAAGAATGTTAGCTGTGTCACTGCGGAGGAAACCATGCTATGGATGGCTGTCATCAGATGAGGAACTTTCTCCACGTGAACCGACTATCTCAACACTTGCTAATGAAGTGTTTTGTGACCATTCTGAGATGGAAGTCAGAGGAAATAATTTCTCAGAAAGATATGGTTCAGGAAGAAAGATTGAACATGACACAAATATTAAGTCTTCAATTCAAGTGAGACTACAAGAAAAAACCTCAACAGAGTATGATTGTAAGCAAACAGAAAATGAGAAAGACATAAGAAGACCAACTGGTAGATTGATTCAACAATATGAGAACCTTTCAGAGGAAACAGTTTGTCGACATGAAATATATAGATCAGATCGGGAAAGATATAGAAAAGACCGGGAACGATCTGACAAAGAAAGTCATAGATCATACCGTGAAAGATCAGACCAAAAAAGGCGTAGATCAGGCCAGGAAATATCAGACCAAGAAAGTCACAGATTAGACCGGGAAAGATCATACCAAGGAAGGCATAGATCAGACCGGGAAAGATCAGACGAAGAAAGACGTAGATCAGACAGGGAAAGATCAGACCGGAAAAGGCGTAGATCAGACAGGGAAAGATCAGATCAGGAAAGGTGTAGATCAGACCGGGAAAGATATAGATCAGACCAAGACAGATACAGATCAGGTCATGGAAGATATAGATCAGATCATCAAATATATAGATCAGACCGTGAAAGATATAGATCAGGCCACAGGAATGACAGAGAGGATAGAAAACACTCACAGTAGCCTATGGACAAGCATTCTGCCTGCCATGAAAAGACATCAGCTGACATTTTAAAGGATAAATATCAGAAAAGGGAACACAGAATAAAAAGTAGGGTCAAGAAAGCCCAAAAACCTGTTGAACAGACCACTGATTCTTACAGAAAAGAAAGATTTTTTGAATACCAACAGAGGCAAGGTTATGAGAGAAAATCAGAGAATAATGAAGGTAGATCACATGAAAATAGGTGCACATATAATCAAAGGAGTGAGACTGAGAAAGAGAGGGGTTTGATGGAGGCTGATAACAAACATCCATTGCTCCATGTGAATAACTTTTCCCAAGAAGCAAAGCTTGGAATTGATCGAAAGTGTCATCACTCATGAGGAAAGCCAACAGAATCTGTTTTTCAATGAAATTTCTTTGTGTGTTCAACAATTTTTGAATAAGAGGCTGACCAAAGCTCTTCATTTGCTCCAAAATGCCATTGCTCATAAGGAAAGCCAGGAAAACAATATTCTGTGCCACATTTAGTAATTTTTTAGGAACTAAAGATTCTATCCAATCATAGAGTGCATTTTCCGAAAGACGGATGACTTCCACAACCCCTGGTAACGACCTTCTGTTGCTTCCAAATTGAAGAAAAAGCTGCTCACCTGATACTACTGGGCGTTTCCTTGTAGATCCATCTTTTATGTTAGGGAATTGTCCGAAAGACGGATGACTCCACAACCCCGCGTAACGACCTTCGTTGCTTCCAAATTCGAAGAAAAGTCGCTTCACCGATACTACTGGGGGCGCTTCCTCAGAGATCCATCTTTGGCAGCCAGCAAAATCTTTGTCAAGTTTGTACTGTCACCTTTACCTATGGGCCTCAATATAATCTCTTCTTCATACAAAATCACGTGGGCCGACTTCATTTTTCAATGATAAACCTCGAGGCCATCCCGTAGGGTTGAAATCTAATCTCCCGCCCCGTTGGAAAACCGCTTTCGTTTTCTTCCCCGAGTTGCCACTCAAAATAGTAGCCAACTGATGTTCCAATTGCTAAAACCTATTTATTTGAATAGGAATCTCATCATCTCCAATATGCTCCCTGTCTCCAGATGCATATGTTGAGTTAGGGATATATCGAATGAATTTGCAGTACTTGGGAAGAACTTGGAGAAAATTATGCAAGATTTGCTCCTCTAATTCATTAAGCTTTGATTGGATGTTGCACTTCCGACTTTACTCATGGCGACGTTGGATAGAATTATCCAAGTCTGTATAACTCTGAAACTTTGGCAATGCAGAATGCTTCAAAAGAGAAATGAAGTGTTCATTGCGGAGCCTATTGAAATCAAGATCATAGTATTTGGACATTTGCCCCAACTCAGACCCAAGTGCACTAGCATGAACCCTTTTAAATTGACAACTAAAATACTTTCTAGACCTTTTATTATTAGCTGTGAGAAAATCACATCTATAATATCCTTCAGCAAAGAACAATGTATGTTTTGGTATTGCCAGACCTTCAGGAGGGATCGTACTGATATACCTTTCTATGTTCACGTTGAACCCCGGCGAAACCCTGACATCATTTTCAGAATTCTGGACATGACTTATCTTCAGCCTCTGAGTTCGTTTCAGTCTACGAGAAGTGGTGGTGACAGAAGCAGACAAAGCTCCCAGAATGTTATGCTCTTCAACGCACACAAAAACATCATGGCACAAATCCACTACATAGCGTATGAAATTGCAAGAAACCTGTTTCCTTGATGCATCTTTGAGATGGGTACCTTGATGCCAATAGAAAACAATTATGTAATGCTTCAAAAGACCAACATACAAACCTGGTTCAAATTTGTCTTCCTCCATTTGCGCATGAACGGAGTGATCTATAACACCCATCTCCTTCAATATTCTACACATCGTTCGCTTGTCCCCATAGAAGCCAATTGTCGGCAAAGATTGTTGATTCAAGGAGTTGAAACTGATTCTGATATCAAGGTATTGATTTTCTGCAGAATTAGTACAATTCCATTACAGAGACGAAGAATCTGCTCTTCTGGAAGATGAACCTTCTCTACAAAGCTCAAATCCTGCTTGTCAGATACGATTTTCATAACTTGAAAGAGAGAGACCTCCGAATCCTTGCTTGAGGCTTGATCAGTAGCAGTCTGGTTCGGTAACTCAGGTTGAGGGCCTTCAGAATTCATAAATGCGCTTGGGGATTGGTTGCTGGTGGTAACTGTTTGTGCTAGTGAACCCAGAGTCTCATTTGGATTCAATTCTGCAGGGCTTTCAAATACTGAATTTATCAATGCACTTGGGTTTTGGTTATTGATGATAACTGTATGAGGTGGCGAATCCAGTGTCCCATCTGGAATGGCTTTTGGATAGTTTTCCATTGCAGATTCTATCACATTACAATAATCATGCTGTAAGGACGTCGAGTCCGCCAGCATCTCTTCATTCCCCACCCATATAGTATCATCAGAAGTAAAAATTTCAGGCGCAGAGAACATTTCTTCTTTATTTGTAAGTGAAACAGGGCTATTCTCTGCTTCCTCTGTGATTCCGGTTCCTAAGACGTCAGTTGAACTGAGCATTGTCTCCTCCTCCATTTCATTTGGGAAGAGATACCCACCACCCATTGTGAGTAAAGATAATCTGCAGAGAACAATAACAAAAATGCTCAAAAGAATTTCTGATCTAACAAACACCCAAAAAAGCAATTACATATTGTATAAAACAACGCAGAAATGATTCCATTCAAATATGGCGAATATATTGAAGCATATCGATTAGAAAACAAATACAAAACTAACGACCGTAGAGAGGCTCACGCGCTCCTAACTAGACTGATGATGTGGATCGGGGTTATGACTCGTATTTTTCCAACTGATTCTTCTTAGCCGGAAAGAACTTAGAAGATCCTGTGCACAGAGCCCAGCCACCTCTCCGAACCACTGAAAAATGGGGCGAATGCCATGGAAATCTGGAAAATTGGTTGAAAAAATGGGGTGAATCCCATGGAAAACTGGAAAATCGGGGGCGAATTTCATGCTTTCAGTTTTGTGCACCCTTTTTTTGGTGGGCTAATATTAAATAATTAATTATCTTTAAAATATTTTTTGGGCTAACTTTATTAAACTATAAAAATTGGGTTTTATATAAAAAAATCGCCCTAATAAAATTTAAAATCTCTTAAAATTCGCCTTTGGGCTAAAATTCGCCCCTAAAATTATCCCTGGTGCAGAAGGAGGAAGAGGTAGAAGAGAAATGGGAAGCTCTTTTGGGTTTCCTATAATAGATGAAGAAACCAATACAACCATGAAAAATATTTCACCCTCTGTCCTTCCAAACTTCTATGGACTTAAAACTGAAGATCCTGAAACCTTCCTATTTGAATTTGAAGTCTTGTGTAGAACTTATGACTACTTACAAGATGCTCAAAAACTTAAACTATTTCCTTCAACATTGAAAGGAGCAGCATTGAAGTGGTTTATGAGTTTGATAAACAGTTCTATTAGGACATGGGAAGACATGAAACAAGTATTTCTAGAGAGGTATTTGGATTATTGTGTGCCGGTCAATCATAAGGAAGAAGTGTTTAAGATGTTACAAAAATAAGATGAAAACTTGGAAGATTTGTTGGAGAGATTTTATTACAACATCAAAAGAGAAAAAATGGAAAACTTAGATCAAGACACCTTAAAAGCTCTTTTGTTGAAAACAATTAGGGATGAATGGTTGGATATCCTTAACATGATGGGAAAAGGGGATATATCACAGCTCACATTACCTGAAATATCTGAGTTATGTATCAACCTTTCAAGAGGAAAATCTAAAATTGTAAAAGGTCCAAGAGATCCTGCTCTTGCAAGGGAAAGTAAGTCTGCTTCTGGGACAGTAAGTAGGTCAGAAATAGGACATATGCTTGATGATTTCAAATTTGACATCTTAGGGAGTCTTAGTGAACACATAGACACCCTTAAAATACAAAACAAGAAAAAAGATGAATCTGATGCCTTAGCAATCTTTTGTCCCAAATGTAGGAAGAAACATGCCTTGAGAGAGTTCCCTTTGGATGTAAAAGTTGTAGAGACCTGTCATTACAGACACACTTAGGCAAGAATTTTCATGCTCTTCCAGGTCTCAAAGTTTGTCTTTCAGAGGAAACTGATACAATTCACAGAATCTCCTTTATTTTGTCTCTAGAAGGCCTGCAGCAAGGACCTCCAAACATAAGCATCCATGATCCAAATGTATAACCATCCTCATGGAATTCTTGGCAGCAACTTCTTGGCCTCAATTTCAAAATTAATCTCAAGCTTGGGCCACGAGGGAGCGCTTTAGGTCCCTATGGAAGATACTCCCTGAAGTGCCTGGGTATCCACCATCTATCCACCATACACATTTTCTCAGGTATCCTGCGAAAAATTTTCAACAAAATCCTCAACAACATCATCAGAACTTACCACATCAAAATCAATCACTTTCATTACCATTCCCTCAAAAATCAAATCAATTGCCTGCCCAACCCATACCAAACCCCAATAATAAAAATCCTTAGAACACATACATGATAGAAGGCCAACAGTTTCCAACTTATTTAATTACTCCTTTAGACCTTAGTGATGTTCAACTTAGGTCTGGAAGAATACTTGAAAAGAGGAAACCTTCTGTGATCATACAAGAACAAGATAACTCTGAGGAAGATTCTCTACAGGTGAATAAAAGTCTTGAAGAAGATACATCTTTTCAAGACCTAAACACTGAAAAATTTAAGCAAAAAGATCCCATAATTTCAACTCCTGTATTAGAGCAGCCATCAACATCTACTTCTATACCTCCCTTTCCAGAAAGATTACAAATTGATAGAGGTGTAGAAAAACAAATTATGGTGCCTAATTATGATTTCCTAGATGAGCTGAGAAATGTTTGCATTAAAATTCCACTATTACAAGCCATCAAGGAAATTCCAATATTAGCCAAAACAATAAAGGAGTTGAGCATGAAGAAAACAAGAAAAAGAATAAGAGAAACAAAGAAAATTCAACTGGCAGGAAAAATAGCAAACATTATGATGGGTAAGATTGATATTCCAAAGTATCTTGACCTAGGAAATCCAGTTGTTAAAATTCACATCAATGGAATTGAAATCCAAAACACACTCATTGATTTAGGAGCAGCAATCAATATCATGAGTAGACAAATCATGGATAAAATAAAACTTCCTAATCTTCTCTTTACACCCACATTATTACAATTAGCAGACAGATCTGTGATCAAACCTGATGGGGTAATAGAAGACATTCCAGTGTCCCTAGATTCTTGGGAGTACCATGTGGATTTCATGATCCTAACTCCTAAGAATAATCTAGAAGGACATCCTATTATATTAGGAATACCTTGGTTGGCTACAACTGATGCTTTCATTAGTTGTAGATCTAGTGATATGTACATCTCTGATGGTAGTTCAACTAAGAAATTCACTGTGTATCCTCCAGCTAGGACAATTACATATTTAGATGATACTGAATGGATAGAGGATGAAGAAGACTTACAACCTCTCTTCACAATTTCAGAAATTAGTGAAGATAATCAAATTCTGAATACTCTAGAAAACTTTGAATCCATTTCAGAATACAAACATGAACCATTTCAAGAGGGATCCAAAATTGAGTTTTTGTCATCAAGACAGATGTCTCTTCATTCTATGGATAAATTTGGCAGCTCTACAAGTGAGATATTTCTAGGAAAAACTTTGAATATAAACAAGAACCTAGAAAAATCTCAACAAGAAGAGTTAGTCAAAGTATTACAGAGACATTCTTTTGCATATGCATGGGAATACACTGACATGAAAGGGATAAGCCCCAAGACTTGCACTCATCACATCTATATAGAGGAAAATTGCAAACCAATCAGACAACCTCAAAGACGGATGAATCCAAATCTTAGGGAGATTGTTAAAGAAGAATTGCAAAAATTGTTAAATGTCAACTTCATCTATCCTATTTCAGATAGTCAGTGGGTTTCTCCTTTAGTAATTGTGCCAAAGAAAAATGGTAAATGGAGGGTATGTGTTGACTACCGAGAACTAAACAAAGCTACTCTTAAAGACCATTTTCCCTTACCTTTCATAGATCAAGTATTAGATACATTAGCTGGTAAAAAGTACTTCTCATTCCTAGATGGGTTTAGTGGTTACAATCAAATCCAAGTAGCACTTGAAGATCAAGACAAAACCACATTCACCTGTCCTTGGGGTACTTATGCTTACCGAGTATTACCATTTGGATTATGCAATGCACCTGCAACATTCCAAAGGGCAGTATTAGGAATTTTTTCAGATCTAATACATGATTGTGTAGAGGTGTACATGGATGATTTCACAGTTTATGGAAACTCATTTGAAGAAGCTTTAGACAACTTGGAAAAAGTTTTTAAAAGATGTCAAGAAGCAAACCTTTCACTTATTCATGAAATTTTTTTTATGATGTTTACTGAAGGTATTGTTTTAGGGCACCACATTTCAGGGGATGGGATTAGAGTTGATGAGTCAAAGGTTGAAGTCATCTCTAACCTATCTATTCCAAATTGTCAAAGAGATGTTAGAATTTTTCTAGGATTTACAGGATATTATCGGAGATTTATAGAAAAATTCACCAAAATAACATCTCCACTCTTCAAATTACTCACCAAAGATTGTGAATTCAAATGGACTTCTGATTGCCAGTTAGCTTTTGAAACCCTGAAAACCAAAATTTCTGAAGCACCTATATTAAGGGGACCTAACTGGAAGTTACCTTTTCATATCTCGACAGATGCTTCCGATACAGCTCTAGGAGCAATATTGGGACAAAAAGATTTAATTCCCTATGCCATCTATTATATCAGTAAAAATTTGACTCTTGCAGAGTTAAACTATACTGTAACTGAAAAAGAGTTTTTAGCTGTTGTTCATGCCATAAACAAATTTAGACACTATATAACAGGCTATGAAACTTTTGTTCACACTGATCATTCTGCAATTAGATAATTAATGAACAAATCAATTACTAATGGTAGAGTCATAAGATGGTTATTGCTTTTACAAGAATTCAACATTACCATTCTAGATAGGCCTGGAAAACAAAACACAGTAGCTGATTTCCTATCTAGACTCCAAAACATCAAAGATGACACTCCAGTTGAAGATCAATTTCCTGATGAATATCTTTTTGCAATTTCTACTCAAACTCCTTGGTTTTCTGACATTGCTAATTATTTAGTTTCAGGAAAATTTCCTTCAATAATGAATGCAAGAGATAAAAGAAAAATCATTTATGACAGTGCAAAATATTCATGGGTTGCTAATGGGTTGTACAAGACAGGTCCAGATTTGATCATTAGGAGATGTGTTCGGGAAGATGAGATGCCTGAGATTCTCAAAGCATGTCATGATGAACCTTGTGGCGGACACTTTGCTGATAAGAGGACAACCTATAAGATCCTTCATTTAGGATATTATTGGCCATCCTTGTTTAAAGATGCTAAAGAGTATGTCAAAAGGTGTGACAGTTGCCAAAGGGTAGGGAAACCTTCTCCTTCAGGTGAGATGCCATTACAACCTCGGGTACATATTGAACCTTTTGAAAAATGGGCTTTGGATTTTGTAGGACCTATTAGTCCTCCATCAAGACAAAAGAAATATATATTAGTTTGCACTGATTATGTTACCAAATGAGTAGAGGCCAAGCCATTACTTTCTGCTACTGAAGCATCTGTAGTTAATTTTCTTTTTGAGGACATTTTTACTCGTTTTGGTGTCCCAAGGGAAATTGTTACAGATCAAGGAGCTCAATTTACATCAAGGCTAGTGGAACAAATGATGGAGAGGTACAAAATCAGGCATAGAAAATCTACTCCTTATCATCCACAAGCAAATGGTTAAGTGGAATCTACTAATAAGGTCATTGAAGGAATCCTAACAAATATTTTTCATTTACATAGAAGAGATTGGGTAGATAGGCTTCCTGAAGCCTTGTGGGCCTATAGAACTACATGGAGAAACACAACAGGCCATACTCCTTATGAATTTGTTTATGGAAAGCAAGTTTTGTTTCCCATAGAGTTCCAGATTCAAACTTTCAAAATGGCAGTTCAGCTAGGACTTGATTTAACGGAGGCACAAAAGCATATATTGGAGCAGATTAATGAATTGGATGAGATCAGACAAGATGCAGTTCAGAAAACAAGTCTAGTCCAACAGCAAAGGACTAGATGGCATGACAAGTACATCAAAGAGAAGAAGTTCAAAGAAGGTGACTGGGCTGTCTTGTTTGATTCAAAATTCAAGGATTTTCAAGGTAAATTTCAAACACATTGGCTTGGGCCATATGAAATTGTTGAAATTTTTGACAATGGAGCAGTAAAAATCAGGACAATAGATGAAGAAGAGGTCACTTTTGTTGTGAATTGTTATAGATTGAAGCTGTATTACAAACCACTTTCAAGAGAAGAATTTGTCAAGAAGTTCCAGGAAAACAGTGATGTGAAGTTAATGAAGAAGAATCTTTCTTCTTCATCAACTTGATTGAATTTTCTGAAGTCATTTAAAAAAAAAAAAAAAAATAATAATAATAATAATAATAAAAGTATAAACATGAAAACCAATCACTGATTGGCATGTTTATACAGAAAAGATAGGGTGAAAATCAGAGTCTTTTTGACACTCTAACTTTTCCATTTTGTTTCTACAAGCAGCTGTTACAAAATCATAAGTTCAGATCCATTGCACTTATGATCCATCTCATTTCATTTCATTCCATTTACTTATCCATCCATACTCCATTTCATTCATTCATTCATACTTCACTTCATTCCATATTTCATTCATCTCATTCCATACTTCATCCACCTCATTTCCATATCAAAATTTAAATTTTGATGTTTTTCTACAAATGAATAACACATGTCATGGATTGCAGGCCATTTCTTATATTCTTCCACTCCATTTCATAAATTGTAATCCATCCCATTCCATCATTCACTTCATACATATTCCATTATACCATGTTTCATCATCTATCTTCACCCATTCCATAAAATATTCCATGTATATTCCAAACCACTCCATTCCATGATTAAAATTCTCTACAAGTACATTCTGCAGCTAAACAGACATTCTGCAGCTAATCAGACTTTCCGCAGCCAGACAGTCATTTCGCAGCTACAGATCCTGAAGGCACTGATCAACAGACATTTGAAGTGCAACAAGATGATCCAGTATATCCATGAACAAGAAGAATCAAGAAGGATTATAAAGACTCACAAAGTAATGGTGTCCAGAGGAGAACAAAGTATACAAAGACCACAAAAAGCAGATGAAAAGCAAAGGTAAAAAGTTCTGATTATAATGGCATTTCATGAAAAAATTTAGTATAGTCTAGTTATGAATCATTCGAAAAGTTGTTTTGATTATTTTTATTGATTATGCCAAATATACCCTCCACAAAACTTTGGATAAAAATCCTTCATTTCAAATTCTATACCCGATCATCATTTAAGCGGTTAAAAAGCTGAAGTGTTTGATTTTCTTATGTCACCCTGCCAAATCATTTAATGATGATTTTTGAATCCGTTGTAAAAAAATCTCCGCAGTCTTTTCACTCATTGATTTGTTTTCTTCACCTCACTTCATTAACTCGTTCCGTAACCACTCCCTATTACTCCATCCCGTAGCCAACCCTTCATCATTTCATTCTGTAAAACAGAGGTATCTCTATCACCGTGAGCAGAGGTATATTAGTTTGAAAGTTGAAGCCACTATCACTGTGAAGCAGAGGTATATTAGTTTGAAAGTTGAAGCCACTATCACCGTGAAGCAGAGGTATATCAGTTTGAAATTTGAAGCCACTATCACCGTGAAGCAGAGGTATATCAGTTTGAAGATTGAAGCACTATCACTGTGAAGCAGAGGAATATCAGTTTGAAGGTTGAAGTCATTGTCTCCGTGAGCAGAAAGAGTACTAATCCGAAGATTGAAGAAGAAATTATGGGCCTCATCGTGAGAACTGAACTAGTGGGCACAAAATACCTGGAAGGATACCCTCAAAGCAGAGACAGGCAAGATGGCTACAATTCCTTGAGAAATTTAATGGCTTCCACAAAGAAGTTACTAAAACATTTGCAAGGTCATTCAAAGGAGGCGAGGTTGAAGTTGGAGATGTTAAATTAACTGTCACAGAGGTTTTTATTGCAGAAGAAAGATGGTTTAAGAACAAAGAATTTCATAATGAATCATGGAAGAAGATCCTCAAATCACCAGGTATGGATGTCACTGTGTTTAAAAAGGGAGTTCCAAGCTCTGCATTAAAGAATAAATGGAGAAACATGTTACTTATCCTACAAAAATTTATCACTTGTGAAGGTAGATATGGTACTTTTTATGTTTACCATATTAGGTTGATAATGCATTTTCTGGAAGAAGAGCTTAATTTGCCCTATTTCTTGCTTCAAACTTTAAAAAGATGGCTTCAAGTGTTCAAAGGAGAGTCCAATTCCTAGAACAACTCTATACCATCATGGCTTGGTTAAGATTCTAATCGAACACCATTTAGCCAAAACAAAAGATACTTGGGACAATTTCTTGGTGAGAAATCACTTTGAGGAACCCAAAGAGCCTTCACCTGAACATCAGCCTACAAAGAGAAGCAGAAAATGGAGAGCCTCTAAAATTGAAACTGATAAAGCAATTCAAGATAGCAGTGAAGAAATAATCTCTGAGAAGTTGACCCAGATTAAGAGACAGCTTAAGGAAGAGAGGGTAATCAGAAAATTTGCCATAGAAAAAGAAGAGGGACCATCCCAGCCGAGAAGAAGCCATAGACTCAGGGGGGAACTAAGGAAAACACAGATCAAACAAACCGGGGTGATAAACATAGAAGATGAGGAAATATCTATTGAAGAAGATGTTGAAGAAGATTTTGATGAAGAAGCCCCTGAAATTGACCCTGCACAGCAAGAAATTTATAACTATGTTGAAACATTGGAAAGGGAAGCTTCAGAGAGTAGAGATAGAACCCCTAGTCCTCCACTGTCCGAATTAGATGTGTTAAGAAGAGATAGGTACGAGCTGGAAGTACTTAATAGACACATCAGAACTGAGAATGATATTCTGAAAGAACAAGTCAAACTCAAAACCAGTATGAACTCAACCCTGTCTCTACAAATGGGCAAAGTGGAAAAGGCTAATGAAAAGTTGAAAAGGAGGAACAAGAAGTTAATCAGGGCACTTACCAATTTAAGGTTCAAGTTAGTCATCAGGAAACCCATAAGACCTTTAACTTCCAAGCAAAGAAGAAGAAGAGGGTTGGATGTTCTTGCAGAAGTCTCCGAGTTTATGGAATAAGTTGCATGAGGACATGCAAGAAGTCAGTAGTGGGGGTATGTTGAGCCCCAAGATTGTTCTTTCTTTCATCTTACTTCACTCCATTTTCATTTGTCCATTTTTATCCCAGGCCCAAATGATCAATGAAATTAGTTAAAATTACTTTAAGAATGAATATCATGGCTAACTTGCTAAGTTTTGTGATTTTGTCATTGTAATGCATTCTGAACTGAAACTAGCTACATAATGCAGACATTCCGTAGCTAACCGCCAATTCTGCAGCTGTCTTCACGTTCAAGCATGTTCCAGGTGTCCTCTCAGGAAAATACACACATGGGTGTATTCCACATCATGTCCTCAACGTTTGTTACTCACCATGAAGAATGAACGGAATTCTGGACGTGGTTTTGTACGTGGGAACTCACACAAAGAAGCAGAATCCTAATAGGACAAGGACAGTCCAGATGTCCTTTGTCCCTTTACGCTGCCATCTTTAGAGTTCTAGTACGATTTTGATATGAAAAGACAATGATCCCCGTATTGTTGCAAGTTCTGTTATGAAGATTTGTTATAAATGTACTCGGGAAACCAAGAGACAAGTTCTAGATTTTGATTAGATTTCGTAGATTGACTGCTATATTTCTGAAGACCGAGAATACTCTGTTTTTTAAGTTATTTTCCTTTAATGAAGAAGACAACATTGCTTTGAACGCGTTGAGTTGATCTTGAGTTAGATTCCGTCTGGTGGTAGAGGGCCCCTACCTCCTGAGTGGCTTTACTTTCATAATTTAGATAAGTATCTTAGTTCATTTTCAAGTTTTTTTGAAGTTTGCGTTCATAGTTAATTTCATTAGTCACTATAGCTATACTTGTTCTAAGAAACTCTTCCAAAAGATCATTATAATGAATGAGAAATGGTTGTAGTGTTATAGATTTTAATTGCAATTTCTTTTTTTCATTATCACAGTTGAACTTATTCTAGTAAACTCTTCCAAAAAATCATTATGATGACTAAGGCATGACTGTGATACTGAAGGTTTCAGTTGCTTGTTTACACTAAGTAGCATAGTTGATCTTACTCTTAAAAAGCTCTTCCAAAATATCATAACAATGGGTAGGAAATAGCTGTGATGTCTTAGT
This sequence comes from Pinus albicaulis, assembly GCA_034641835.2. Lineage (NCBI taxonomy): Eukaryota > Viridiplantae > Streptophyta > Pinopsida > Pinales > Pinaceae > Pinus > Pinus albicaulis. The sequence goes on from CM076576.1 coordinate 966,246,963, forward strand.
TTTTAATTGTAATTGCTTTCAGTTTTCATGTTTGCATTCAAATGCATTGAATTGTACAACCAGGATTGTTCTAACAAGCTCTTCCAAAATACCATTCATGATGAACGAAATAGGCTGTAGAATCCCATAGATTAATTGCATGATAACTTAGTTAGACTACTCCAGAGTCAAATTGCATTCATTCATGCTCTGTTATTTCGTTTTAAGTTTGATAATGGCTTGTTAGTTTAGCACTGTTTATTGTAGACTGGTAGCACTCTAGTTCAGTTCTAGCTTAGCCCACTGTATTTACATTCCACATTTAGTTGTCATCCATTGCATATTAATTTACATTAGTTTTTAAACTTAAATACCATGACCTTCATTATTTACAAAACTTCTTTTGTTCCAAACCTATATTAACTCATAATCATCCGGACAGAAGACAGTATCAGTCCAAGGCCTGGAGTACTTTTGCAACCTTTTTACCATTTCACAAACAAGCCTTTCCTCAAGACTATTCTAAAAGGAAATCTATAACTTTTGAGTAAGGTTTAGTGATGTTAAACTAAGTTGCAGAATAGAATTAGGCGCTAGTTTTAGAGTAGAGATCTTATGATGTTACCAATGTTCTCTTCCAAATATGCTTCAACAAACCTTTAATCATGGATAAGATGTTGTATCATTATAAGCTGATTGTTTAATTGTTTAGTTAGGAGAATTTTTATACTTAGCTGCCCATTTCTCAAGCTCTTCCAAAATACCTTTAATGAAATAATTGGAGAAGTTAAGTTCATGTTGTGATTTATTTTGTTGAAGTCATTATCAAGCTTTGTATTCTGCTTAGTCATAGTTTAGGTTTGGTTCTGTGTCAGTATTTGCATTTGCATTTTTCATTTGTCATCAACAAATTAGGCTTCACTCTGTTTTTAACCAGTAGCTTCTTTCCACCAACATTTAGTTCTTTCCCTTGTGAACATAAAACCATAAAAAGACGAAAAACATCATAAAACACTAGACACAATGCAGTAAGAAACAAACACCTAGGCACATACAGTGCACCTCACTTCAGCAGTTTACCAACCCTGGTTGACAATTAAATGAACTCAATTTAGGAGACTAGGTTGAGGACAAACACTCATCACATTCAAGATGTTACAACACTATGTACTCATTTTAGTATTATATTGGAGTTTTTCTTTGCTTACAGAGACTTGCATTTGAATCACAAACAATATAAAATTAAATAATACAATTATAGTTACAATAAATTATTTACTCAGACCTTTCAGTTTCTTAGCTTTGCTGAGCGTTTGTCCTCTTTTTCTTGCTATTTTTTTTTTCTTTTCTGTTTCTACAATTATATTCCAACTTTGCTGCATAATTGCCCTTTTTTTGTTTCCCGATTCTTTTCCTTCCACATTGAACCTTTTTCGTTTGCTTTACTACTGCAACACTATTCAGCACGAGTTCCTGATCCTTTGTTATACGTTCATGTCATTATTTTGTGACCTATGTAAAATGGCCCACATAAAACTCTTTATAATGTAGCGAAGTCCAATTCCGACGTTTGTTCCACATACATAAGTTTAGAGATCAAAACAATGTATTAATGTACATACTTAGCAATAAACAATGAACACTTTATAATATGGCACATATAACATACATAGGACAAGGGCTATTGGGTCCCACAGTACTTTGAACCAATCAAAATTCATCACAAACCTTTGCCCATTGGTTTCCCACTTTACAATTAGCGATATGCCATAAAACCATGTAATCTGTGAGTTGCACTCATGTGCGGTGCTACCACGTGGACTCCCTTCATCGCATCACATTGCTTGAACCTTACCACATCGCAACCAAAATAATATTCCTTGTGATATCTTGAAGTTACACCCTATTTCTTGCGGGATGCGATGTTGCGCGAGGTCGACACGTGTCCCTCCATTTCGCATTGGAAAATATTTAACTTAACTTGCGGTTGCCTTCCTACTATCCCTTAAGTGCTACGGTGTACGGTATGCGAGCGAGGTCCACGTCATCATGCCACATCACCTTGCCATGTCACGGGGCACGTCACCTTGCCACATCATCATAAATTCTTGCGATCTGTGGGGTCGGGGCCACGTCATCTGCCACATTAGCTTGCCACATCATTGCCACATCATTGCCATTTCATCACCACTTCATCTTTACGCCACTGCTACATCATCTTTACGTCACTGCCACGTCATATTTATGTCACTGCCACGTCATCTTTCGTACTTCACAGTTCACAACTTATAACCATTTAACTTAGTGTTTAACTCTATTTCATGCGATTTGCGATATTGTGTTGGCCACCACGTGTCCCTTTTCCACTTCGTATCGCAACCGCTTTAATTTACCCTGCGACTCCTTAACACTTAACTCTTAAATGTTGCAATTTGAGACATCGTTCATGATGCGATTCGATATTTTCCGTCCATCTCTCGCCTTTACATTTGCGATCTAATCTTGACTATTCGTTCGCCTCCCTTGGACTTCTTCAAATAATTCTCTGCCTTAGTCGATTTTTCATTTTTTTACACTGTCCCACTCTGTAACTCCAGCTCTCGCTGCTCTCGCCTCTTCCTGTCATCTCTCGCCTCTTCCTAATTCTGCTATGTGTAGGATCTCTAGTCCTCGCTATGTATAGAAAATTTGATTGCCTTCAACTATCTCTGCCTCTTTGCTATCTTTGCTCCATTCGCTGCCTCTTCTGCATTCGTTGCCTTAACTACCTTTGATATTTTTCTTCTTCTTTGCCTTAACTATTCACACTAAAGCTTCTCCATGCTGCTCCTTTACCTCCTTGTTGCTTCTCCCTGCTTTAGGTTATACTTCTATGGCTGCTCTTTTGCCTCTTTGCTGCACATTTCTTGATCTGCTCCTTTTCATTATAACCGCTGCTTCTCTGTTCCTTTTCCATCAATGATAATTTTGGTGTGACTCCTTTCTATTCCTTTGCCATCAATGAAAATATTTACAACATGTCTACCGTAGGGAAATTGGGAATGACTTTGGGAAATACATTTATAAAGTTGAGCCAAAAGGAGCACAATTTTCTTGTGCTGAGATCTACATAGAAGTGGATCTGGATTTTTTTTTTTTCAATGGAGGTAAATCTAACCCCAGGAGAGTGGAAATACCATCAGATATTGGACTACAAACATATATTGTTTAAATTTAGAATATTCCATGAATGATATGGCCCATTTTTACACAACTGTTCCAAAGTGTGTAAGCCCTTAGGTTAAGATCAAACGACACTGCCCAATGGGCACTGATAGACCCAGAAGAAAAGATCCAAAGGGAAAGATGAAACTTAAAAACCCCAAGTTGCACACAAAAATAATGAAGCTACAACCTCGAACAACCCTTTCAATGCTTTGAGGAATCACGAGGAAGAAATAACGAATGGATATAATGAGATAGTAAATAATGTAGGTTTAGATGAAGAGGAAGAATTTTAAGATACAAAATAATGAGAAATCAACGAGGCCATTTTGCCTCAAGACATAGATCTACTAAGATCAGAAGTGGTAAATTAAAAGGGAGAAGATTCCCACCCCCAACCCCCCTTAGTAAATACTCAAGGCATTAGTGTTGCAAAAGATATCATTGGGGTTGTCACTCGACACATGGCTCAAAATTTTGTGTGGGATGATGAGAGCACCAACCATGAATCAAAGAGCACAAGGAAGAAATTTGGGTGACCATTGAGGAAAACTGTTAGAGAAAAGGAAGATGAAAAAAATAAAAGGTTAGGGAGAGAAACTATCATATCCAAATATTTCAAGGGTAAGGGGAATCATTAGAGAACTTTTGAGGTCTAAAATGGGCCTCCTAAGAAAAATTTACAACCAAAATAAACTTTATAAGAACCAATAGGATTCAACATCATGATGTCGACCATGGGGGATGATTCACCATTTCGGGGGTTAAAAATTAGAAATATTAAAAAATAATAAAATAATAAAACTGTGTTTTGAACTTGTATTTTCCATTTATCTCCCTAAGGTTTTACTTAAATTTCCAGTGGGAGTACTCGTTGGATGAAAATTTTAATTCCTCATTCAAGGAGTACCCATGTTGCATACTTTCGATGGACCTTGCTAAATGAAAAATGAGAAATACATGAAAAAACATGATTGAAATAACAATTTTGATGTATTTATTAATTTTCATGTAGCAGGTTTCTAAAGTATGAAACATGGGTACTCCTTGGATGAGAAATCAAAATTTTCATCCAACGAGTGTTCCGGTTCTAAATTTGAGTAAAAACCATTAGGGAGATAAGTTGAAAATACGAGTTGAAAAAAGTAGTTTTTTCTTTTTTGCTCTAAAATTTGATGATGTAATCTAATATTATTTTATTATTTCCACTATTATTTTATAATTTCCTTATGAGGCCCATTTTAGACCTCAAAATTCCCCTAATGAAAGGTTATGAAGGGAATAAAGGAGAGGATCTCATCCATAACTCCATTTCCAAATGAAAGTACTATCCTGGAATGCAAGGGGTTTGGGGAGCCCTAACAAAACCCTAGCTGTAAAATACATAATTAAAGAGGAAGCACCTTGGATTTAGATTCTACAGGAAACCGAGTTGGAAGAACGGGAGATCCTAGAAGCAACATAATACTTTTGGCCTAACAATCCTGGAATGGCCCACCAATCAAGGGGGGTGTCAAGTGGTCTCAACACTTTTTGGTCAGTAAAACATTTTTTGATGGTATAAAGTTAGAAGATACAAATTGCATTATGGTGCTATTGGAATCCAATAATATAGGGGAGCATATCCCATTAATAAACATCTATGTCCCAATTTAATTTGGGGCAAAGGCTGATTTTTGGGAAGCTGTAATATTCCCAGTTAGCATACAACTAATTGGAATATTCCCCCATGTTCCTCCATGCCTACTTTCTTGAATTCAAGAGAAGGAACAAGAGGACCCTAGGAGCCGGAGGTGGCTCACTACAAGGAATATTTTGCAGAGCATCAGTCGTATGGGCGGGATTTTGGAGAGGGCCTCACCTTTAATGAGTTTTTACAGCTGAAGAACAATAGTAGACTCCACATCCAGAATAGAGGAGGAGGGTACACGCAGTGGAATGACCTGCAACATACCATGGGCAGATGGAGTCATCGTTGTGCCGTATGCTTCACTTGCCAGGAGCCATGGGCATTGGGTCGTCGTTGTGCCACATAGAAGGAACAATACATTGAGGTATTATCCGACAGTGAGGGAGAAGAAGAGGCATATGAGGAGCTGGGGGGATATTCCAGCACGGTGCACTAGGAGGATATCATCCACCACCACTTCCCCCAGCAACAAGAGGAGCCGCATTTGCACCCATTGGAGGAGTCCTTGCATCTTTGGGAGAAGTTCCCAAGTATTTGATGTTCAGAGTCCGAGGCACGGTCTAGGGGAAATGTGTTTCAATTTTGGTGGAGAACGACACCACACATAACTTCATTGATGCCCAACTAGTGCAGCGGAGAGGCATACTTACAGAGAGTTTTTATGGGCTCTCCGCGTTGGTTACAGGTGCCAAGAACATGTACTGCATGTGGTATGTTCCAACATTAGCAGTGACCATGGGGACATACACCATGACAGATAATTTCTTTGTGGTTGACATCCCAGATACCAATGTGTTATTGGGTGTGCAGTGGCTTATCACGCTTGGTAAGGTCACTACAGATTGGGAGACATTGGAGATGGAGTGGACATATAAGAAGAGTGGGAAGCATGTGATGATCAAAGGCATGCACACATACTCTCCCCAGATAGTCTTGGAACACTGGATGGAGGAAAATTTTCGGAAGGGAGATGTAGAGTGGGCAGTGGAGCTGCGTATTTCAGAGAAAGGAGCTACAAGGCAACCAATGCATCACAACTTAAAGTCTATATTGGACTCCATGATTTTTGGGGACATACCTACAGGGCAACCACCAGATAGGGGGTTTGAGCATACTATTGAGTTGTCAGGGGATCTAGGAAGTGATTACCATCCTCTATAGGCACCCCAAAGCCTACAGGGATGATATTGAGTGAGCCATACATGAGCTCATGAAATTGAGGCACATTAGGCCCAATACTAGTCCCTTCCCTTCTTCCATGGTTTTGGTGAAGAAGAAGGATGACAAATTGTGAATGTGCATCGACTATAGGGAGCTCAACAAGAAAACCATGAAGAATTGTTACCCCTTCCCCAATATTCATGAGTTTATGGATGATTTGAGGGGAGCGAAGTTCTTCTCAAAGATAGATCTGAGGTAGGGGTACCATCAGATCAAGGTGAGGGACCAGGATGTCCCCAAGATTGCGTTGAGATGCCACTATGGCCACTTTGAGTTCTTGGTGATGCACTTCGGGTTGACCAATGCTCTAGCCACATTCCAGTCTTGTATGACCCACATCTTTCGTGGTCAGCTCAGGAAGTTTGTGCTAGTATTCTTCGATGACATTATCATCTACAGTCGCACATGGGAGGAGAACTTGTAGCATATTGTGGTTGTACTTCATATTTTGGAGGAGAAAAATTTCTATGCTAAGCTATCTAAATGCGAGTTTGGGATTACAGAGATGATCTACTTGGGGCATATAATCCGAGTGGATGAGATGAGAGTCCATGAGGAGAAGATCTGGGCCATCTGGGATTGATCGACACTGAAGAATGTGAAAGAACTTCAGGGGTTTTTAGGCATCTCCACCTACTACCAAAATTTTGTTAAGGGATTTTCACAGCTTGCAGCACCCCTTACTGACCTCACCAAGAAGGGGGATTTTGGATGGATTGATGCTGCACAAAGAAAATTTTACAGGCTCAAGGAGGTGATGAGAAGTTGTATAGTGTTGGCATTGCCGCATTTCACGCAACCCTTTGTGCTGGAGTGTGATTCTTTTGGAGAGGGTGTATGAGCAGTATTGATGCAGGGAGGCCATCCTATCGCTTTCGAGAGTTGAAAGATACTGCCGCATGAGAGACTATATCCGATATATGAAAAGGAGATGCTGGCCATCATGCATGCATTGGCCAAGTTTCAACAGTACTTGGTGGGTAACAGATTTTGGGTGAGGACTGACCATAACGGTCTCCGGTTTTTCCTTGAGCAGAAACAATTGCAAGAGAAACAACAGAAGTGGGTCAAAAAAATCCAGGCCTATGACTTTGACATCGAGTATGCAAGGGGAAGAAAAATGTACTGGCAGATTCATTGTCACTAAGGCCAAAAATGTTGTCTTTGATGAGCCTTGACGCAAATTGGAGAGCACAGCTGTTGGCGGAGTATTCCAAGGACCATTTTTATTGTGAGGCGCTGGATGGAAAGGTGACAGATGAAAGGTATCAATTGATGGATGAGGTAATCTATTACTGAGATAGGATTTATTTGACTGGTAACTCCTAACTCAGGGAGAAGATCTTGCATGCAGCCCACGACTCACCACTTTCAGGTCATCAGGGGTTCACCAAGATTTACAGGGCCATACGGGAGAGGTTCTCATGGAGGGGGCCTCAAGGAGGACATACTCTGGCATGTCAGGGAGTGTGAGGTTTTCCAAAGGAACAAGGGAGAGTTGGTTCACCCTGTGTGTTTGCTACAACCGCTTCCCATTTCGAAGGGGAAATGGGAGAGCATCTCCAAGGATTTCATCACAGGGTTGCCCATGGTGCAGGGCAAGGATTACATCCTTGTAGTTGTGAACAGACTGACAAAGTATGCACACTTTTTCACCATCTCCGCATGATAGACAGCTTAACAGGTGGCCGAGTTGTTCTTTCGGGATGTTTTCAGGCTCCGTGGTCTCCAAAATACCATAGTCAGTGACCGGGATAGTCAGTTCATGGGCGGATTTTGGGAGGTGTTGTTCCATTTGGTGGGTACCAAGTTGACACCCATTACCATTTATCACCCACAAACGGATGGATAGACAAAGATAGTGAACAAGTGGCTAGAGGGCTACTTGAGAAACTATGTTTTGGGGCAGCAGAAGGCATGATTACGTTGGCTCCACTTGGGGGAATACTGCTACAACATGACATTCCATATGTCGATCAATATTTCTCTATTTTATTCTTTGTATGGATATCATGGTCTAAATTTTTTTGATGTTACATTTGGAGAAAGTAAGGCCCCAAGGGCCAAATATTGGATCCAAGAGCCAAGACACCCTTCGGGCTCTCAAGGATAACTTGGTCACTTTGCAGAATTAGCAAAAGTTGTATGCAGACAGAGGCTGCGTAGAGATACTATTGGAGGTAGATGATTTGGTTTACCTCCATCTTCATCCATACAAACAATCGACGCTGAAGAAGAAGGGAACATAGAATCTCAAACCTCGCTTCTATGGGCCATACATGGTGATTAGATGAGTTGTTGAAGAGGAATATGAGCTAGAGCTACCAGCAGGGAGCCAGATCCATAACATCTTCCATGTCTTATGATTGAAGAAAGCTCTGGGGCAGTAGGTGACTACCATTATGGAGCTACCACCTACAGATGATGAGGGGCATTTTGTGCTGCAACTGGAAGCCATTCTAGACACTCGGGAGAGATATATGCAGAGCAAGACAATCAAGGAATATCTGATCAGTTAGAGGAACCTTCCAGATGAGGATGCCACTTGGGAGGGGGAGAAGATCCTGCAGCATCCATATTTTCAATTTCTTGAGGACAAGCAACTTTTTGGCGAGGAGGACTGTAATATTCCCAATTAGTAGACAACTAATTGGAATATTCATTTTTGGTTAATTTTTTCTTTTCTAAATTTTAGCGGGAAATAAAGGGGTGAGGGGACCCATGAATAAAACATTAGAATAAAAGAACTTTCCTAAAGTCACTAGGCAGAATAATTAAAAGGTGAAATGGGGCCCATGAGTCCAAGTGACAGCGCAGGAGAGGAGGCACCTAGGACATCGCAATGGAAGAGTGGGGCCAGAAAACTTAGTGGCAGCGTGGGAGGCAACACAACAAGGGACAACATGGCAAGAGGGAAAACTCATAATTGGTGGGCCCAAGGGAATGTAGGGTTCACAAGCATAAAAAGGGATGGAGGCAGCCTTTCTAATTCATTCTTACATCTTATGATTTTTTGTTTGTCAAAAATAGAGCAGGCTTAAGATGTTTAGCTGAGTTTGCAGTGTTGTTTAGCACAAAGGTGTCTCTGAGGGGAGATCCCAACCTCATCCTCGGGGGACTTCGAGTGCCCGCTCAGGAGAGGATCCATTCCACCAGTTTTTGAGAGCAGCTTCATTTTTTTAGCCATAGTATTACGTAGTCACCTCTAAGGTAGCATAATATCTGAGGGGAATTCGAAGTCATAGAGGAGAGCAGATTTGGGAGAGGAGGAACTTCATGAGATTTCAGTCCGGGGGTTTGTGAGGGGATCAACCCTTCCATAGCTGAGTCCCTTGGATAGTTGGAGGCCCTTATTCCAGCATTTTCATCACAGAGGCCAACATACCTAGCAGGAGAGCATAGTCATCCCAAGAGGGTGAATTTCCGGGGCCAGCCATTCTGAAATTCCTTTATGGGTTTTTTTTGGGTTTTTGGAGGAGAGACCGGTGTCCAAGTTTCATAATTTGTTGAGAAGCAGAGCAACCCCATATTGCAGTCCCTTTCCAGCCAACAATAACATTTTCTGTAGGACTACGTAGAGGAGGAGCAGTGCAGAGCAGAGATTGAGCAGAGATTCTGATATAGGAGGGAGAGATCATTCCAGCCTGCCTTGAGCAGACCAAGGTGCTATCATTCTCAACACACTTTGTACTTGTTCCTCATTTCAGAAAATATAATAAAATGGCTCAACTGTTATGGTTTATTTGCAGTGTTTTATGTGTATTCTTTTATTTGATGTAATTTTGTTTATGTTTCTTTGTATTGCTATCCATTTCCTGTTTGGGATATTATAGGGACTCGCTAAATGAAATTAGGAATCAAGGTTTACACACAAATTTCATTGTTGGAGGTGATTTCAACACCGTTTTAAGAGCAAAGGAGAAGAGAGGGGGAAACATCACCAGGGACCCTTTCAGAGACAAAAAGGAGGATATAATAGCAGAGTGGGATATAGTTTATATTATCCCAAAACCCATAAGATACACCTATTCCAATCATAGAGCGGGGAATAATTATATAACAACATGATTGTACAAGTTTTAATTCATAATAGTTGGCTTCTGAAAGGGCTTGACTGCATCTTTTCCATCAAAGCTCATGGTGAATATGATCAACCTCCTATTACACTTCAACTGGAAAAAATGGAGGATATGGGCCCCATCCCATTCAAGTATAATCCAATCTGGCTCCAGGAGGATGGTGTTTTCGATTTGATCCAGTAAGCGTGGCTCTCGCCAGTGACAGGCTCCCCCACCTTCGTATGGGAATATAAACTCCAAAATTTCAAAGCAGCCCTCCAATATTGGTTATAAAAATCTTACTTCCCCTTAGTCAGAAACGAACTGAGCTTGTTAGCAACTATAAGAACGCCACCAGATGTTAGAAAAAATCGACATAGGGGATTCAAATTTGCAAAAAGAAAAGGACCTGACTCATCAAATCTTCGTTGCAACTAGACAGGAGGAAGAAACATGGCAGCTAAAATAAAGAAGCCTATGGCTAAAGGTCGGGGAAAATAACAAATTTTTTTCCATAAGCAGGCAAAAACAAGAGAATACATAAATCAGGTGAAGGAAATCACCCAGGAAGGAAGGAATCAGATCTCTTCCTTCAAAGAAATAAAATAGGAGGCCTTTCTCGATTTTCAAGCCTTGTTATCACGTAAAATAAACCTCCATGGAAAATGCACTGAATTTTCTCAATTCTCTTCCCACAATGGTCTTGCTTTCCACAAATGAGGAGCTTTTCAAAAGTATTGACGAGGAATAATTTCAATAATTGATCTTGTCCCTTGAACCGATAAGGCCCCAGGACATGACGAATTCACTATTAGCTTCTTTCGATCATTCTGGCCTATGATCAAAAGGGATATTCTTTGGATGCTGAAAAATTCTTGAATAAAAAAGAAGATGGGAGGTAATACTAACTCCTCTTTCCTTGCTCTCATTCCGAAAGAGGAAAATATTTAGAATTCTTCTTGTTTCTGTCCTATTTCCTTGTGTAATGCAACATATAAGATTCTATCAAAAATCATAGCCAATTGATTGAAAAAAACACTTCCCTCTCTCATCTTGGAAAACCAAGGAGTTTTTATACGAAAAAGAAATATATTGGAAAATATCATCTTGGTCCAAGAAGTGATCAATTCTAGCAAGGAAGCATAAGAAGAAGGAATGGTCATAAAGATGGACATGACCAATGCTTTTAACAGGGTAAATCACTCTTTCCTTTTTCTAATCCTAGAAAAGTTGGGTTTCAAGCCAAAGTTCATTTAATGGATCAAAGCTTGTATTGGGGCCCCATGGATAGCACCATTAATAAATGGAAGTCTTTCCCCATTTTTCTCTCCCTCAATAGGCCTAAGACATGGGGGCCCTATTTCCCATATGTTGTAAATTATTATGGAAAAAAGTCTAAGCAGTAATATGGAAGTGACTAAAACATTAAATAAGCTCCTTGGATTTACAATAGCTAGAAATGTTAAAGAAATAAATCATTCACAATTCGATGATGATACCCTCTTGATGGGAGGAGCTTAGAAAATAATAGCCATTTGGTTCAAGATAATTATGGATCCATATCTACTCTTATTTGGTGGGGTGGTTAATAAGCACAACAACCATATTTACTGCAACAAGTCCAACTTCCAAGAAATTTAAAATATCTTAGGATTTCTGGTGGCAAAGGATTGGAAATCCTTTACCTATGTATGCATCCCTATTTCTCTTGGGGCTATATCCAAAGAGGATTGGGACACATTGATAACAAATATGAAGAAAAGAATCGACTCATGGGGATCACAATGGTTAAATGTGGCAGGAAAGATGATGCTTATAAAGTGAGTTCTTTCCTCCCTCTCAATCTACATAATTTCTATTCTCTTAGCTCCAAAAGGAATCATTTATCGAATTTCTAGCATGATTCAAAAGTTTTTGTGGCAGGGTGGGAAGACGAACGAGCCTCATTTCCACCTGGTGAACTGGAACATAATAATAATTCCAAAAAATCTAGGAGTATTAGCTATTGAGGATCATAGAATATATGAATTTGGTTTTGGGAGAAAAGTTAGTCTAGAGGCTCTTGTCGAAATCCAAGGAATGGTGGAAGCGCATGTTTCTCAGGAAGTGTTTCCAAAAAAAAGAAGAGGAATGTTGGGAAGGCAAGGGATCCAAGATATGGAGATTATGTAAATTTTTAGCTCCAATAGTGGTGGATCATCTAGGATGGAAATTTGGAAATGAAAGCTGAATTCATTTATGGAAGGATATGATCCTCTCGTCAATCCTCAATTTAATCGATGAGTTAGCTCATTGGATGCAACAACATAACTTTGGCTGGAAGATATTACGGATTGGGACAAGGATGGTCTTTGGATGGGTTGGCTTCGTCCCCCTTTCCCGGCCCATCTCTCTTAGTGGGATTCTATGATTAAATATATCATGGGATATGCCCCAATTGAAACCAACATAAAAAATCATATAATATGGAGTTGGTGGAAAAAGGCTAGCGACACAGTTAACGAACGATACAAATCCTTAATCTCCTAGCTACATCATCCTCCTTCCTCGAGCAATCGGGAAAATATGGCACAAGGATGGCCTCCCCACAGTCAACACCTTCTACTGGGAACTAGCACATGGAAAGATCCTAATGATGGAAAAACTCAGGAAAATGAAGATGCACGGTCCATTGATATGTGTTATCTGTGAAGAAACGAAGGAATAAATCCAACATGTATTCTATCAATGCCCCTTATCCATAGAAGTTTGGCGATTAGCGGTGAGTCCAATTAAACACATCCAATTCATTCCGCCAAACTAGACATAAATGTTTGAACGTTGGAAGCAAAAATATCCAGATCCCCGAAAAGCAAACTTGATTCCCATAAGATGTTGGGTCATAATCCGTAAATACATTTGCTGGTCAATATGGCTTACTCGCAACCATGCAATTTTTAAAAACATCAAGCTGGATCTGGTTCAAGAAACTACCAAAGCAACTCACTTTTGGTTGAAGTTGTTTCTTCCAATGTATGCGATCCCACATATATAGAGAACCTTTTTAAAGAAGAATCAGATTGGCTTCAATTAAATAAAATTTCACATCATACTATTATCTTCAATCCTCACATCAATCCTCCATTTTTAATTAGAATGGATAAAGAGAAATTTTCTGAGTGGCAACTCACTTTAAATCAATATCAGGTTTTATTTGATGGAGTGTCCAAAGGAAATCCAGGGAGGCTGGAGCGGGAGGGGTCATACATAATTACAAAGGAGAAATAATGTTGAAATTTGCATGGGGAATTCGCTGGTAAACAAACAATCAAGCCAAATACCTAGCTTTGTGGCAATGGCTAAGGATTACTGTGGGAAAAGGGGTAAGACAAATCATTGTCTTTGGTGACTCAATGATAACAATTCAAAATTTCTATCAATCTAAAAACCACCTCAGCGAAAGATAAGTCTCCTTTAATTGAAATGCTATGATTGTAGATCAACAAATTGGATTCTGCCTCCTTTTTCATATCAAAAGGGAAAATAACTCATTAGCCGATGAACATGGCAACAAGGGAGGGAGCGAGACTAGGGGAAGGGGTCCTCATCAGGGAAAATAGTGATACCTCCATAATTCCTATACCATGATTTCAAAGTTGATGTTAATGTATATATTAATTCTCATTAAAAGCTAGATCAGGTGGACTGTTAAGGTTGACATCATATTTGTGAAAAGCACAAATTCAGGACCTCCAAGAGGACAACCGAATTGGACCCCGTGTGAAAAATCATATTGGGAAGAGCCATCAAGATGGGGAGGCATGAGGAGGAATGTCATGTCATGTGACAGTTAGAAGAAAATGAGAGTCGATAATAAATTGTTGCAGATGGATAGGAGGGGGAAAGTGTCAGTAGAAAATTATTTCAGTATGTCTGAAATTGGGAATTCGATGAGGGATCCCGTGTAAGGATATAATGGAATGATGGTAGATGGAGGCATTAATTGTGAAGCGATGGAAGTAAGTGGGAAGGGAGAAGGCCTTTGGTGATATATAACATGGGCCTCACCTCATAACTATTCAACAATTTATGTTTATGATTCAGTCCTTAGTGTCATGGATTCTTGAGACAAGATAGTAGTGGAAATGGTGGTAAGCATCACCTGTTGTCTATTCTGGAGGTATTTTCGGCACGATGTCAAATCTAGGAGAGCATCTCACCATGGAAGTGAGGTCACATTTTACTCTGCTCAATCAACAGGTGGCTGATTTATGAAAATAGTTGGAGTGCTTCCAAATATTGATGGAACATTTGGCGAAGAAATTGGATAATTTGTGCCTCAAGGTTGATAGTATTGAAGTCACAGAAGATACTTCGACTATGGGAGTATTAAAAGATGTGTTTGGCCTCTTAGATTCCACCCCTGCAAGTAGCTCTGACGGAAATCCTCTTCGCAAACCTCAGGATAAACCTGTGGAAGACCCTCTTCCGCAGCAATGATGGAGCGAACAAGGAAGAAAGGATGTGAGTGGATTGGAAGTCTAATTATTTCCTGAACTTTATATCTTTTTGTTAATATATGTGGCGTTTTCTAGCATATATATAAAATAAATGATGTAAGGAATTCTATTTGTAAATGACCAGGAAATTATAGAGTGTTTAGTGATAAAAATTGGTCTTTTGCTGAAGAATAACTATTCCTGAATGTAAGGGTTTTGGCTAGTATTCCAACTGCATTAATTTAATCTAGCCATTTATTTAAAATAAAATAAAATAATAATGATTTTATATTTATTAATATTAATAATAAATCTATATTACTTATATCAACCACATTTACTAATATGGTTGTGCATGTGATTGATATATGTACATCAATGTATATCAATCATATTTATTAATATAATTATACTAGTAGGTAATTGTCTTCTCTTCTTATCTCGCGTTTCTAAACATTTGCACCATATATAATTTATGGGGAACTAAGAATTTCATGTTCCCTTTTCTATTGTATTGGTGAGTTAAATTATTTATAACTAATGTTTAGAGTGTGAAGGGGTTGATAGTGTCACACCATCCATAAATATTTGGAATTGAATTTGCTATATAGATCCATTTTGTTAATTAATATTTGGAGTTAGTTCGCTAGTGGTTTGTTGCTTTGTTAGATTTTTTAACTTTTTATATTTGGACTTTTCTATATTTTTACTTTTCGTTTTCAGTATATTTTTTGGGGTCAATTTTGTCTAAAATAGGAAAAACTATAATAGAGTTTGATTATAATTATAAATTTTAGTTGTATAACATTTAGAGGTTTTTGAGTTGGTTGTATCTATGTATATATTTAAAAATACATTTTAAGCAACTAAAAATCACAATCTCATCCAAAATTAATCACAATTTTATGTAAAAGGGGATCACATCCTCACCCAAAATTAATCACAATTTTATGTAAGCCCTCACCCAAAATTAATCACAATTTTATGTAAAACTGTATCCACCCGAAGGGATCACATCCTATAGGCTCAACCATTAAGCCATCCTATAGGCTCAACCACTGAGGGGTTGAGAGAATTGAACCCGTGACCTCTCAATAACAAAGGTGCTTAAATGAAGACTCAACCAATTAAACTAACTCTTAAAGCAGATTGTATCACCAAATTTCTTTAAAAAAAAAATGAAACTTATTTTAATCGTACACTGAAAATATTAGACTACGTTTTAAGTTGATCTTGTCACACAATTGTCGCTGCGGTTGTACTCATTTATAGAATCATTTACCAAGGGTATAGGGGTAAAAATTTGATAGATTGAAATGCAAGATGAACATGATATTAGTTTTATTTTTATTGATGAAATTTCTTTTGGATGACAGAAAGGTTGATTTTGTGCACCTGGCCCTTCGGCTTAAGCTTTGGAATCTTGATTATTAAGAAATATTGTAACAAGCATGCAACATGACATGAAGTTGAATAAATGCACATACATGTCCTTTAGCATAGTGTATAGGATTAATTTGTCCATTTGATATTCATTATGACTTCCTCTCATGTGCAGAGACCTATAAACACCTTATGGACCTTCTATTGTTTTGGCCACTTGAACGTGATGTATCCTTTGTTTTCTAAAAGGTCGATATGCCCCCAAAATACCATGGGAACAATTCTTCCTTCATGTTTCTGGTTAGATGTATCCCAGCCTTTCTTCCTCCCTAGTTCTTGTTTGATTTATCCTGACCCCATATTTGACTGTTATATCCAATGTTGGCCAAGTCGCTGCTAAATGTAGTTTTTGAAAAGATGTTCCTTAAGCATTGATTTTCTTTTCGATTGGGTTCACACCCATAAATTGCCTTGAAAATTACTACTAATATGAATAACGATAAGCACAACGAGATTTATCTAGGTCTTTCAGTGTAATCATCACTCTATTTCTTTTGCAATGCTTTTATCTACCACCTATTTTGGGATGCTTTTAACAACCTCCTATTTCTAACCACCCATATCACCTCCGAATTACATTGAAGATGTTATTCCATTTATAAATTATGAGAGAAACTTCGACAAATTAGCTATCTGTATGAGCATAACATAAATAATCTTACTCAATCTTTTTGTATAATTCCTAAAACCACCTAAAACATGTCCAACCCTCCAATTTTTTTCCTTTAATACTTTTGACGAATTATTATTATTTTCACTAAAATATAGAATTTTCAAAGCAGTATTGACCTTCTTAACATTTTTGACTTATTATTATTATGTTCACTAAAATATAGAATTTTCAAAGCAGTATTGACCTTCTTAACATTTTTATTGGCTAAAATAAATCAAAATATTTTAATTAATCACCCAAGTTCCTCCTTTCATTTCAATCCAACCTAAAACTTAATTTATGGTGCCAGTTCAGTCTCAGCGTAAGATGAAGTGAACTGATCTTAGTTTAACTTATTCACCATAAATATTTATAAAAATTGATTATAATAAAAAAAACTACATTACCAAGAATTTAGGGAATAACATGGTACAATAACTTTGTCTTGAAATGTAGCATTGTACTTGCTCTGGTAGTGAAATCAACATTAACATCAGTAAAATCATCTATGTACACGTCAAATCTAAATACATGTCATTATAGAGATAAACTTTGTAAAGTTGATACAACCACCAAGAAAATTTATTAAAACAATTTCTTTTATCTCCTAAACATTATTTCTTTCTTACATCATAACTAAATAATTTTTAATTATTTAGTTACTTTCAATTCTCCCAAACCTTAATTAAATAACTCTTATTATTTAATTATTTCCTTTTTACATATAATAACTAAACAATCTCTTTTAATATTTTTTCTCATTACTTAAATAAATTTTATTATTTAATTAATTTTTCTTATTATAATATTCTATAATTAAATAGTTATTTTAATTTATTAATTAGTTAATTAAGTATTCTATAATTTAATAAATAATTTATTATATTTATTTATTCTTATCTTCTCATACATATAATCAAATGATTTCTAATCTTCTAGTCCACTTCTACTGCTTAACTGCAATTCACTTTAAGTTTTCTAATCATGCAATATGTTAAATATATCATATAATTGATAACTTAAATCAATTTTTATATGGTTTCAATCCTTTATATACAATATTAAACATTTATCAAGACAAGACTATAAATCCAACCCTCATCTCACTATCTAGGGTGGGCATTTTGCATATTAGAGCTCTCACTCTGCAACTTTGTAACCAAATAGTTTTAAGTTATTTTCAAGCATATTAAGCCACCCCCATACTTATTTTTTAAGCACTCAAAACAAAGCACAATTAGGTGAATTATATTGGGAAGATATTGCATTGATTAGATTTGATTTTCTCAATTGTTCACTTATAACTTCATTGTTGATTGGAATACTTAAATTTGGTTTGATTTATATTTTGATTTCTCTCATATTGATTCAATTTTATTTCCCAATCATATTCATCTCATCCATAATAAATAACTAGCACATATTCATCTATCACCCCATCATAGCTTGGTAGTATCATTCCCTATTCCATAATATGTCTATTCCATTATCCCTACAATAAATTCATCTACCCATCCCATAATAAATAGTCCTTATCTAATTGGGGGCATCTTTCTATACTTGATCAACATATTGGATCCATATCATGGATCACTCATGTCATCTGTAATAACCCATCATTTAACAAACCATAATAAAATAAACATGACATCTCAATTGACCTCATCACTATCACTTGGACTAGGATACTTAAACTAGACAACAAACTAAGCATCATGCAAAGCATAGAGTTGTCATGAAAATCAAAGAATAAGAAAAAATTTGCATTGAATTAGTCTAAAAATAAAAATATTTATTGCCTAAACATCCTAAACAAATATCACTTAGACAAATCATTCCTTAATGGATATATCCTTCCTACAATAGGCATGGTCCAAACATTATCTAGTGTTAAAAAAAACTCATGGCAAGAAATATAATGGTTGTTGCTTTTTTGGTCACTTGGTATTTTTAATTATTTGATTGATCTTTTGCTTCCTTCTGATAGTTACTTGAATCCATCTTGATCTTTCAATGTAATGGTGAGCCTAGAGGAGTATAGGATGGGCATGGTTGTTGCTTTTGTATGATGTGTTTCTGGATGTTCTTGTAATATTTTTTTATATGTGTTGGACCAATTTTTAGCATAACATTTATCCTCTCACATATGAGGCAATTTATACCTTTTATGCATTAGGATTATCATACTTCAAATAAATATCTTCCTCACATGGTTATTACTTTCCTTATATGTGTTGGATCAATTTTTTGCATAACATTTATCCTCTCACATATGAGGTAATTTATATGTTTTATGCATTAGGATTATCACACTTCAAATGAATATCTTCCTCACATGGTTCTGACAATGTTATGATATGTATGGTATGAACAAGGATACACCTTGTGTGTAGAGTCATAGTCCTATGCAAATGATACATCGTCACCATGGTTATTCATACCTTGGTTCATTTTTTATATCAAATTAAGAGTGGTTCTATATTTTTTTGAATTTAACTACAGTCAAAGATCATACAAAGTTGTTTTTCCATCCTATCATGCATTAATCCTCTCCTAGCATTACATTATATTATTATCCTATCACTATTATTTTTCCATCCCTAAAGTTTAATTCCATTCCATAATTATAGCTTTCACTAAGGTGTCAATCAACACCTACTCCTCCCACTTATGCAATCCAATATCCATTCTATTGATTAACAACATCTTCCTTTTCCTTCATTTTCTTCCAACATATTCTGTTCAACCTTTCAAGGCATTTTCTAAAAATTTATGATTTCCCGCAATTTTTTTTTAGGGTCTCCTACTTGCCATTTATCTATTCCATCAACATACTAGAACATATGGCATCATTTTTTTGAGACAATGTTGTAAAATGCATTGTCTCAAAGAGGGGGAAAATGTAGAGATTGAAAACTAACACAATTTTTATTTCTCCTAAACTTCATTTCCTTATTTTATAATAATTAAGTAATTTTTAATTATTTAATTATTATTATTATTATTATTATTGTGAAGTAAATGATTTGTATTACCTTCAAATTAAGGGGTACATGTTAAGTCTTTGAATTTTGACATGGTTGATTGGTAGGAAAACTCAAACATACTTAGAATTTGAATGTCTTAAAAAGTGAAAAAATGAGGATTCTACATAGAGAATCAAAACCCAAAATACAATGCTAAATACAGGACCTCTTAGGCCTTGAAAAGGCTGAGAAGTATGGGACTGGAACATAAAAACTAAGAACATATGTAACACACTCCTACCACATTTACCCACTTTAATTTGCTTGCCAGCATAACCATGAGCTCATGGATAGTATGACATGTCCTAACCTCCTAAGTATAGGAAATGAAGTGGAGTCGACAAATTGGAACTTTACTAACCTTCCTGAGGAGCTATAGGACACCCAAGAGCTAAAAAACACTCCAAGTGCAAAAACCTTGACTTATATTTCTTTTGAGTGACTTGGGCCCACAACCGCAAGAATTACAAGGCGTCCATGTAGTTATATGCTTCCAAATGTATGCATAAGCCTATAAGGGTGTGATTGTAGCCCAAAACTTCCAGTTAAAAGGGTGCAGTCCTGGATTTTGAGCCACCATTTAGGCTAGCCTCAAGAACACTACCTAGATCTCAATGAGACTTTCCACAATGATAAATAACATTAGGAAAAATCCATTCATACAAAACTTGATCAAATACTTGACCTAACCAAGCCTAAACATGACAGTCATTTCATCAAACATATGGTGCATGTTATCACAAAATTGCACCTGATTGGATGCTGATCAGACAACTCTATGTAACTGTTTCAAACCAGATTTTGACTGAAGCTTAGCCTCCTCAGTCTTCGAGGGCTCTCTCAAAGGGGTTTATGATATTAGATAATGATAGGACTAGATGGCTAACTCTATTTGGAAAGTAACTTGATTTTTTGTGTATGTAGGTTGAAAAGAATGCAGACTTGCAACCATTGGGCTTATGGAGTCAACAATCAATAGTTTCAGTGGAAAGTTTTCTTGACATGGAATCTGATGCAGATAGGGGTCTTTAACAAAGGAAATTCACTCATAAAACATAGGAAAACAAAGTCATTTCATTACTAAAGGAAGTTAGAGGATAGAGTTATGAATTCTAAGTAATAGAAATGAAATCTACTGCTAGTGGTTCAAAGGTAATTCAATCATAAAACATAATATGTGTATCAATAAAACATTAAAAACCCCATGAGAATCTCAGGTTTGTCAAGAAGAAAACTACTCTGTATTATTGATATGAGTCAAAATACATAAGGCAACAGTTTACTACAAAAAGTCTCCAAACCTTTACAAATTCGAATATCTACCCTTTAATAGACTTGTTACATGAGAGATGATCTTCCTCTTGGCCATATTCATCTAAAATTTCCTAATGACACCTTGCATAACAAGAAAACATCTACTTTAATGAGAAAATGACAACTATTCTATTAAACAATCCTTTTCCTAATAGGACTCAAACAACTAGTTATTACATCAACTACCTTATCTCTTGAAATAGTTATACATCTGAAAAATAATGATTCACATGTTCAAATGAGCTATTATGGAGCTCATCACTACTTGAAATCTTGATTACCCTCCTCCAAATTTGGAAACAAACCCCATTTTTAAGGAGAACAGGTCCTTATCTTCAACGAATGGTTTCGCTGATGAGTTGTCTTCATATCATGGTCTTAAAGTCTTAGATGATTGCTGGAAAAGTCATTTGACCCTTTGAAAGTATCCACCTATCGAAAAATTCCAAAAAACCTGCTCATAAACCTTCAAAAAAACACACTACGAAAGTGTGACAGTTTCGTAGCGTACTTTCGTAGCATACAAAAAATGTCTTTTGCCATCATAATTTCTACCTATTTCCTTCTACATTGTGTTAATTATGCCTTGAAACATCCTCCATATCATTTCCACCCCTTGAAAGCTTCCCAAAGTGGTTTTAAATGCAAAAATAAAGCTACAGGTGGTTTCGTAGCCTTTTCCTGGCTTCAAGCCTAGGAAACGCTACGAAACTGCTGAAAACTGTATTAATTCCAGATTTTTTCTTGGTTTCAAAAATGAACTTTCTAGCTGTATAAAATTTGTTTACAACATGCCATTTACCTTTCAGAACATAAACCAGCTCCAACTAGGACTCTTGAGGTGTTTCTTCCTCATCGATAATGAGTTGAGCTATGAGCTCCTCAACTAAAATCATCTTTAAGACCATGTTATCTAACTCCTCGTGGATCAATTCTAAATGCTCTTGGAGGTCTTAAACCTGCCATGAACCCCTTGCATGCTATGGACCTCATCAAACTAATGAGGAAAACAATCAATCTCACCTTTCATATTTAAAACCTCTTTGCAGATTTCTCATGTTTTTTCTAAATAATAGGTCTTATGATAGAGCTTATATCTCGGAATCCATGATGTATTTTGAAAAACTAGAGAAGGTTTTTTTCAATATGAATGTTATGAATAACAACCTCTCTTGGGTTTTTGAAAAACATCTCCACCTGTCCAGAACCTGCATTTGAAAAACACGTGTAAAACATGAAAACTATGTTTTCTCAAAATAGGGCTCAAAAAAATCCTTGTATCTCCCAACTGATAACGCTTGTGAGAAACGTGAAAGAGCTTATTTTTCCTTGTCCTATTCCTGAAAATAACCTCTATTAGTATTGCCAAATTAATCTCTTTTCATCCATAATCTTCTCTTTAAAATTACTGCTCAAACAGTTCAAAAACACAACAATTTCCTTGTTAGGTCCAACATAAATTCAAACAACTTGAACTGATGTATGATTCAGAAAATCTAGGGTCCTCCACGAATAGTTTAAGGTACGTGAGATTATATCTTATCCACAGAGCCTCCTTTGTGTGCTTTCTTGTACATGACCATCTCCTTTTATAACCAAGCTTCCCTCTTAAAAAGGTGACACTTGTAAAGCCAGATTTGACAACAAGCTGCTTGATGTGATAAAAAAACTCTCAAAAAGTGACATTGAGATGTTTCACATGCAAGAATGGATGTTGAGTGACAAATAACATCTTAGGATAAGGTTTTGTGTTTTAAATGACAGCTCATGCTTAAATCATGACACACACATGCCAAAAGAGTAATGATGACCTCATACATGGTTATGTACCTTTAAATTAACCATAAAAGACTTGAATAACCTCCACCCTATCTCCTCTAACCATGAACTGACATATAGCAGCTGTTTTGACAAGATAAATAGGAATCCTTACTTTCTTAGCATGCTTAGTGTAATTCTGGGCATTTTCGCTACAAAAAAAAGGACTTTTCAGTGTTATAAACTTGGGAAATGAAAAATGTCAGAAAATAATGACTGATGTGACATGGAAGGATTTGAATGAGGGCGAGTTTAGACCTTAGGATAGGCTAAATAAGAAAAATTAAAAATTTTCCTTGACCAAGTAATTAAAAATGAATTCTATGAACCTACCTTTGACACATGAACCTATAAAACTTTGTCAAATGATGTTTCAAAAATTATGAGTGGTAACATTGGCTCCACTTGGGATGGTGTGCCCCTGTGGGACACCAAAGAATCTGTAGTTCCAGTGCCATCCATCTTCTTAGAAATAAAAACTCTGAAATTTTCCAAGCTTCCTTCAAACTCTAGTGGCCTTCACCTCAGGCTCAAGCTTGATGATTGCCGTTGAAAAACAAAATTTGTACCTACTGAAAAGATGCTCAATCTACTTGAGCTTATTAACACACACTCCTACCTACCATAAAAACTACAATCTTCATGTCTGATTCAAGCAACATGAAACTTCCAATGAGGCCAGTCATTGATCTGATATGACACTTGAACCTCTTGACTGCGCTTGAGCCAAAAGTAAACAGGATACTGAAATGACCAAGGCAACATAAGATGTATCTGATATTCATAATGAAAAAATAATTGGAAATTTGGACTGTAGAATTATTCCATGTAGTAAGCTATAGGATCATAGAAGACATAATCTATTTGATAATTCTCGGGACATTCTATAGTTTTGGATAACTCATATATGTTTTGCTCAGAAAAACAAGATTTCAGTTGTGTGCTATTAAACTGATTTTCAAGAACAAGGTATTCTTCCTCAATCTCAAAAGAGAAAGGTAGCAGTGCCCTCTCTTTGTGTTCTGGCATGATTTTTTTTTGAAAAGACTGATCTTGATCATGAAACCCATACGATTGAATTTGACCTTCTAAAACTTCAATTTCTTTCTCAATGTTCTTAGCAATGTCATCCAAAAATTGAATCTTATCTTCTGACTTGCACTCAAATGATTTTAGATAAGAAGACAAGGACATACAAAAATTTTCATCTACTTCCTCATTAGTATGATCATCATTCCATTGTTTAAAACCTTGAATTGAAGGAGAGTCTGCCACCAACTCTGTTCCGTCTATCCATTCTTCCAAAAACGTAAGCCAAAAATATGAAAATGACTTAATAGATCTGACAGGAAAGCTTTCAATCCACTTTTTACATTTCCATTGAAATTAATCATAGAACAATATGATGCAAATATCTTCATGTTTGACTCTAAGAAGCTCAGTAAAGTCACAGAAATCTGATATCTGCTTCAAAGTCAAACTCAAATCTTCTCCATTAAATTTTGGACCATTCCTTAAAAAATATGCATCCTTGGGAAAAGAATTTGGGAAACCATAAATTCCTGAAAAATCTACACATGCATACCTTGAAACAAGAATGGCAGCATCTGAGTTCTTCATAAGTCCAGTGGAATCACCATGAATCTATGAAATTTTGAATTCTTCAACAATGGAGTTGCCAAGGTAGTTGCAGCCTTGAACATATTCTGAGCTCCTGCTACCTTCAAGAGTTCAGTTTCAAAATTTTGGGAGATGTATATCTTCAGACTCCCTGCAGATGCACCAAAATGTTATCACAAAATTGCACCTGATTGGCTTATGATCAGACAACTCTATGTAACTGTTTCAAACCAGATTTTGACTGAAGCTTAGCCTCTTTAGTCTGAGAGGGCTCTCTCAAAGGGGTTTATGATATTAGATAATGATAGGACTAGATGGCTAAATCTATTTGGAAAGTAACTCGATTTTTTGTGTATGTAGGTTGAAAAGAATGCAGGCTTGCAACCATTGGGCTTATGGAGTCAACAATCAGTAGTTTCAGTGGAAATATTTCTTGACATGGAATCAGAGGTAGATAGGGGTCTTTAACAAAGGAAATTCACTCATAAAACATAGGAAAACATATCCATTTCACTGCTAAAGGAAGTTAGAGCATAGAGTTATGAATTCTGAGTAATAGCAATGAAATCTACTGACAGTGGTTCAAAGGTAATTCACTCATAAAACATAAGATGTAGATTAATAAAACATTAAAAACCCATGAGAATCTCAGGTATGTCAAGAATAAAACCACTCTGTATTAGAGTATCCACCTATGTAAAACTTCCCAAAAACTTGCTCATAAACCTTCAAAACAACATGCTACGAAAGTATGACAGTTTCATAGCCTACTTTCGTAGCATATAAAAAATGTCTTTTTCCATCAGAATTTCTACCTCTGTCCTTCTACATTGTGTTCATTATGCCTTGGCACATCCTCCATATCATTTCCACCCCTTGAAAGCTTCCAAAAGTGGTTTTAAATGCAAAAATAAAGCTACAGGTGGTTTCGTAGTGTTTTCCTGGCTTCAAGCCTAGGAAACGCTACGAAACTGCTGAAAAATGTATTAATTCCAGATTTTTGCTTGGTTTCAAAAATGAAATTTCTAGCTGTATAAAATTTGTTTCCAACATTCCATTTACCTTTCAAAACATAAACCAGCTTCAACTAGGACTCTTGAGGTGTTTCTTCCTCATTGATAATGAGTTGAGCTATGAGCTCCTCAACTACAATCATCTTTAAGCCCTTCTTATCTAGCTCCTCATGGATCAATTATAACTGATCTTGGAGGTCTTTGAATTGGTATTAAACATGCCATGAACCCCTTTGAATGTTATGGACCTCATCAAACTAATGTGGAAAACAATCAATCTCACCTTTCATATTTAAAACCTCTTTGCATATTTTTCCTGTTTTTTCTGAAAAATAGGTCTTATAACAGAGCTTATATCTCGAAATCCATGATGTATTTTGAAAAACCAGAGGAATTTTTTGTCAATAATAATGTTATGAATAAAAACCTCTCTTGGTTTTCTGAAAATCATCCCCAGCTGTCCAGAAACTGCATTTGAAAAACATGTGTAAAACAGGAAAATTATGTTTTCTCAAAATAAGGCTCAAAGAAATCCTTGTATCTCCCAACTGATAAAACCTGTGAGAAAAGTGAGCAAGATTATTTTTCCTTGTCATATTATTGACAATAACCTCTATTAGTATTGCAAAATTCATCTATGTTCATCCATAATATTCTTTTTAAACTTATTGCTCAAACAATCCAAAAAAACAACAATTTCCTTGTTAGCTCCAACAGAAATTCAAACAACTTGAACTGATGTAGGCTTCAGAAAATATAGGGTTCTCCATGAATATTTTAAGGCCCATGAGCTTCTATCTTATCCACAGAGACTCCTTTGTGTGCTTTCTTTTACATGACCATCTCCTTTTATAACCAAGCTTCCCTCTTAAAACGGTGACACTTGTAAAGCCAAATTGGACAGCAAGCTGCTTGGTGTGATAAAGAAGCTCTCAAAAAGTGACATTGAGATGTTTCACATGCAAGAATGAATGTTGAGTGACAAATAGCAGCTTCGGACAAGGTTTTTTGTTTTAAATGAAAACTCATGCTTAAAACATGACACACACATGCCAAAAGGGTAATGATGACCTCATACATGGTTACGTAACTTTGAATTAACCATAAAAGACTTGAATAACCTTCACCCTATCTCCTCTAATCATGAACTGACACCTAGCAGCTGTTTTGACAAGACAAACAAGAATCCTTAATTTCGTAGTGTGCTTAGTGTAATTCTGGGCATTTTCGCTACAAAATTATTAGCAGTTTCGTAGCGAAAAGTGCATTTTCTCTGCGTATTTCGCTTCGAAAGTGTGGATTCTTGGCTAAAAATGAATATTTTCAGTGTTATAAACTTGGGAAATGAAAAATGCCAAAAAATAATGATCGATGTGACATGGAAGGATTTGAATGAGGGTGAGTTTAGACCTTAGGATAGGCTAAATAAGAAAATTAAAAATTTTCCTTGACCAAGTAATGAAAAATGAATTCTATGACCCTACCTTTGACACATGAACCTCTAAAAATTTGTCAAATTATGTTTCAAAAATTATGGGTGATAACAGAGCACATGTAATCTACAAGCCATGAATGAATATATGAACATAGGGCTCTGAAACTTATATGAGAGTCACCAAGAATGTCTAATTCCCTCTCATAATATCTGTAATAATATTTTTTAGCTCATGCATTCATTAACCATTCATAAACTAATCAAAACATATCAAGAGACATAACTAGAACTTGTTATGGAACCATGATTATAACCAACATATAAGAAGAATAATAACCATGATAGAATAACCACCAAAGCCACATAATAACAAGTACACATACTCATATAATATAATAGGAAAAGAGATCTTATTAACATATGAAAAATCCAACCAAGTCAGGGACTTCTACGTACCACTCAAGTATAGATTGAGTTGAACCAAATATTTCTTTCAGCCAATCACCCTCATGCCATATTCCAAGCATGAATCTAGGACTGAAGACATGAAAAACCAGGGCTTATCAGAGATTAGATCACTACCAACTTCATGCTCCAACGATATTGCTACAACCGTTCAAGATATTGCATAAGCAAACCAAAACATAAAAAACCAGGGCTTCATGAAGATTAAACCACCTCTACCCTCAAGCTACTGCAATCCCTCCAAAACTGGTCAAGAGATCATAATTCCAAAAACAATCTTATATTACTAAGAGTTTCTTCTCCAATACCTTAAGGAATTTTCCTGTCTCCACCCATTTGTCAAGGGCTTCCCGGAGATTAAACCACTTTCACCCCTAACCATTGGGAATTTTCTTGAGACCACCTTACCTGGTTCCAAAATCTTCTAGCAATATAAAGCTAAACCAATAAAAGAAACCCATCACACCATGAATAATTGGAAATGGTAAGGCAGGGATGAAACCATTATCACACTCAGTAAAACCCAATGCAATGAAAACAAGAGAACAAAATACACAAATGCATGTACCATGCATTCACAAACCAAATAGGAAATTACACATGCAACCTGTTACATGCAAGTCTTCTTTATGAAGCTGCTTGATCCAACCTTCCTTGCTTGTCCTTTTTTTCATTGTACATCCTTTTCCTTCCTCGTCCTTCATTTTCCTTCCTTGTCCTTCCTTTTCTTTTATTTGATTACTTTCTCCTTTGCTAGAATGATCCAAGAATTCTCTAAGTGTGCAATAGTATGACAGAATAGAGAGAGAGCTCCAAAAATGAATTGGAAAAATATAAAAAGAACAAAAATACGTGAACTGATCCTCAAAAGCCTTATTATTATTTAGGCCTCTAATATCTTCATTTTCCTCTATTTTTCCTTCAGTTTCCCTCTCATGCAAACCTGTGACCTTTAATCTCCCTTTTCTCCTATTTTCCCTTATTTTCATAAATAAAATGTCAGTTAATGTCTCTTTTCCTTTTCCAATGACTTTTCCAATTTACTTAGCCATAATAAACAAAAATGACATCCGCTAGGATGTTTTTCCAAAATTTTATCTTGGAATACGTGTCTGATGACTTTGGTCTTAGTCTTTTGTCTTTATTAACTTCATTACATGCAATTTTAACCTAGGGATATTACAATAGCTGACCAAGGGTTAAATTAAGAGAAAATATTTGAATATGTGACTTCAAAAGGTATGGGCTCCTTATTGCTACTCAAAGAGCAACCATAATCATAAGGAGTTCCCATATGTTTCTCTATACAGTCCATCCAATGATCTAGTGCTATCATTTTTTGTTGCATGTGATCCAAAGAGAGGAGGATATTCTCCCTACTTTTTTTCTATCCATCAAGACCCTGTGAAGAAAAAACTTGAGGTGCTATTAAATATCTACTATGTGCATGTACTGATTATATTTCCCCCATATGTGATTTACATAAGGAACCCAATCCAATACTTCTATGAGAACTTCCATGTCTGAGAGGGTAAATATTTGATTAACTAATTCTCCTTCCACCCGAGTGATCTCCTCTTGGATAGGTTTAGGAGTGAGCTCCCTAAATCATAAAATTGAAGTTTCTTCTTTGACTTGCACCCAAGTGTGCCCTTGTTCTCCTCTTTCTGGGCAGTAAGCCACCCCACAATAATCCTGAGCTTGCTAATGCGGCTGTTATCTATGCTAAGTGAGAGACAGGATGGAAAAGAGTCAAAGGTTCCCCTAGGTTTGAGATAAAATAGAGAGAAAAAGATAAGATCGTGAGGGACACAGTCTCCATGGGGAGACCTATCAGATAAAATAATCCAAGGGTATTCTTTGAATAACATAGATTGGTAGTCTTTAGATGGGAACAATATTCTTAACTTCCAAATCCACCACTAGTGCCTATAGAACCAAAATAGTAGTCTTGAGATGATAAAGAGATTCATAACTTCTAAATTCCTCACCAATGCCTATTGAATCAAATGACACCAGACCAAAGATTATTAGAAAAATAGGAACACACATAGAAAGATTAATTTAGAGCCTGAGGTATTGGGTGTTGGGATTATTTTTAGGATGAATGCTATACCTGACTCTATTAGTCTACCAACATGGAGTCAAACTAGAAAATTCTTTTTCTAGGTGCGAACTAGGCTTGAGAGTGACCCAATTTTTTTTATTGAAGATGATATAGGTTAGGGGCTTGAAAGAAACAACCATTAATTGCAGGATTTTATAGTGAGACCCCCCAAGAATAGTGCTTGAATAGATGGGCACCTAGAATAGAAATATTTCAACTTGCTTTAGGAGTATCCAAATTGCCTACATGGGGTGATAAATAATGTGATTCTCCCACAAGTGATTTTCTAGAGTATCAACCCCATACAAATGATATGAAGCATGAAAGTGAATGGGTATTTATTGGGCTAGTGATGTTCAATAAAATTTCTGATTTGTGAGCTATTTTTGTTATCCTCCACTTAAAATACATTAAATTTCCCCATTATGAGCTCCAACAAAGAGATAGTCACACTAGGAGGGAAGATCACCTCAAAGGATGTGAAAATATGTCGGTATGCGCTGAAATCCATCAAATAAACAGAGTTGTGAGTGAAGTATTACATGTAACAGATGTAGGATAGTTTAGTAGAGAGATCCCCTATGCATTTCACATGCAAACAATATAAAACATTATGGGGGCATGCTTCAACATACCCCAAGCATGTGACCTGGTGGGACAATGATAACTCGCCTCCCACCTTCGAGCACCCAATATGGGGAGTTTAGGTCCTTTTGAGCCATAGTCCAGCATTATTTGTTGAAGGTAGAGTAGAAACGAGAGTGTCAAGAGGAGGATATCATATAGGCTAAAGTAGTGCATCAATGATTTGTTAGCTTGTTCGCCAATTTATTTCCAATTCGTCTGATGTGAGTAGGAATGGTGACTGGAATGGAAGAGAGGAGAAAATCAAATTGAATGATAAAACTTTCAAGTATCTAGATTCAAGAGGTTTTTTTATTGGGGTGACATTTAAAAAATTTCAAATCATGTTTATGAACAATTGAGAGTTTTCTTCCACAATAATTTTAGAGAAACCACGGGTCTAGGAAATTAGTAATCCTTCCTCCAAAGATTTTAGTTATGCTACATTGTTACTATTGAATCCCATGGGAGTAGAATAAATATAAATGGGAGATCCAAATTTATCTTTGAACATGCCTCCTTATCTACCATTTCTTGGGTTTCCTTTGGAAACTCCATCAAAATTCAACTTTAAAAAAATTGATGGGGGAGGAGTCTAGGAGGAGGGAATAGAGGGGGGCCTAGGGAAAGAGTGAGGAGTGAGACACAACTATAGGGTATAAATTCTATTTTTAGAGAAATGTGTATTCATCCCCAGTCACCTTCCAGTATTGACTAAACTAGGGATGCTCTACGATTGATTCCTTTACATTCTTTAGGATGATTATCCAAAGGGAGTTACGACAGATTGATAATTTTTAAAAATATGATGATTTATATCCTTCCATATGGCCCACAGAAGGAGACTTGGTAGGAGGATCCTGATTCTATTTAGAATAGGGTTGGAGAAATCATGAGCCCTCCACCTATCAATAGTGTTGGGTATGCTTGAAAGATCATGATTAAAATGATTTAAGCTTGCCTCTAGAGTATTCTAAAGGTGACTAGTGTAAGGGAAGTTATTGAAAATATGTTACATGTTTTTGGAATCAAGGAGGCATAAGGACTAGCATGAAGGGCACTTGTGGTTGCATTTTTTATTATGTCTTAGGTCAAGGTTTTTCCTTGAACTAAAATCCGTAGCAAGCTTGAAACTTTTAGCCATAGACTTCTATGCAAAATTCTACTTCAAATAGAAGCCTTTAGTATTTCTTTGAATATCACTTCGAGAATATAGACTACTCTTATGGATAATGATCCACTTGGACCATATCCATAATGTAGTTTGTTTTCAAGGTTGGTGATTGGTATGAGTATTTATTTGATATTTTTCCAAAAAAATGATCGT
The DNA here is from genome assembly GCA_034641835.2 of Pinus albicaulis. NCBI lineage: Eukaryota > Viridiplantae > Streptophyta > Pinopsida > Pinales > Pinaceae > Pinus > Pinus albicaulis. Next base: position 966,278,437 of record CM076576.1, read on the forward strand.
AAATCCTAGGCTAGGTTTGGGAAAATATTCTCTCAGGGTTATCCATTGCTCCAAGAATGGGTTGGGTTGGTGGCTGCTTAATAATTCTTGACCTTTATCAATACCCAATAATTCATATGTAGTAGAAGATTAGTTAGATTGGTTTGATATTGGATCTTAGGGAGTTGTTTCCATGAATCCTACTAGAACATGGCAGTTTTTCCATCTTGAATTTCCCAAAAGAAATGCTTTTGTATCAGGTGCATCCATTTTTTTGTAGAGTTCAATTGGAGGATATGGCTTGAGAGAAAGTTGTTATGATGGGCTATTTAAATGGGATATGATTAGCATATTTTTGAAGCTATATGTTTTTCCATAAGCCTTGACCCCCTTGAATCCAACACTATAATATTTTAGCTGATATAAATTTAGCAAGGATTGATGGATCCCTCAAACTAAGTCCCCCCTTCAGTTTGGGTCTACAAATATTGTCCCATGCCACTAGAGATGATTTTTGTTTCCAATTTGGAGCCACCCATAAGAAATATTGTCTAAAACTGCATATATCACAAAGGATAGAGGAGAGAGCCATAAGATCTAACCAAAAACATCTGGGGTGGGCTTGTAGCATCGATTTAAGGACTAGATTCCTTGGTATGTTAAGTGAGCAGAAGATCCATATAGCTATATTATTGTTGAATTTACTTATAAGGTCCTTTCATAATATACGATTGAGTGATATATTCACTAATGGAGCTCCCAAAACTTTTGATGGTAGTTTCATAATTTGGAAACCACGAATCCTTGCAGTATGTTTTTTCATAGTTGATAGTGTATTAAAGAAGAATACTTGAGATTTTTATTTATTTATTTTCATACTTGAGGAAAGTGAGAAGTCATGTAGAACTTGTGAGAATACCTTGGAATATTTAAGGGTTGGAACCCCCATGCCCATAGTATCATCCAAAAACTTCCGATGTGTTAGTGGAAGATCTTCTCCAAAGAGACACAATCCTTTAATTATTTTTCTTTGCAATTGTCTCTTTGAAGTATTTTCCTAGTCCTTTTGATGGTTAGGATGAATATAAATGTGGATAATAGATATCATTGTCTTATTCCCCCACAGAATATAAAAGGATTAGTGTGGGAATCATTTAGTAGAATGGAAAATAAGGTTTCATAAATGAGGTTTTGATCCAACAAACCCATTCCTAGCCAAATCCAAAAGAGAGGAGAGTACTTAAGAGATAGTTCTAATTGAGTTTATTGAAGGATTTTGAAAGGTAAAGTTTGAGCAACATGCCAATATTTTTAGAGGATTTTAAGGAGTGGAAGCTTTTGTGAGAAATCATGATACCATCTAGGATTTTTCTCCCTTCTACGTATCCAAATTGTTCTAATGATATGAGGTAAGGGAGGAGAGGCTTAAGGTAGTTAGAAAATATTTTGGTGATTACTTTGTAGACTACATTTCAAAGAGAGATTGGTTTGAATCCACTTAGGTCATCCACTTTGTTCTCTTTTGTAATAAGGTGAATAAAGTTGTGTCTAGATATTTCAAGATAGTTTTCAAATTCCTTAATTACTCTACGACTTTCCATATGTTCTGACCAACTATGGACCAATATAACTGGAAGAAGTTTATTGTGAAGATGTTTTTATTATGGAATTTTTTTAAGGGCATGGAATTAATAAATACTTCCACTTTATCGAGAGATATTTCATGTAAAATATATTCATTCTACCCTTTGGTAACTAGATTAGGCATATGCTTCACTATCCTTTGGATAACTTGCAATCTGGTTGGCATGGGATCAGTTAAAACATCTTTAAACTATCTTATTATCTATTGTTCCATAAATTGGTGATCTTGGACTTTGAATCCATTTTTATTTTTAAGACATGAAATGAAATTGTGATGCCGATGTTGGAGCTTTGATTTACATAAGTAGGTTGTATTTTTTCTACTTCCTTTAGCCATCTAATACATGATTTTTTCTATTAGATAATTTCTTCCCACTTTATCTATTCTTTGAGAAATTTGATAGTGTGAGATTAATCCTTTATTATCTCATCCAACCTTCCCTATTGAATATATTCTTGTTGGATGCATTCCATTTGATCGTATAACTTCTTCTTATCTTGCATGATATTGCTAAATTTCTCCTTGCTCCATGATTTGAGCTGGATTTTGATGTGTTCCAATTTTCTCTGATTATGAGACATAAATGAGCCATCAAGGTTATATATTTCACCCCACCAATATTTGATGTTGGTTTGGAATTCCGAAATATAGAGCCAAAATATTTCTAGGTGGAAGGGTCTATTGTTGGGATGAGATTTTATTTTAGTATCAAGTTTGATTGGTTAATGGTCTGAGACATGACTAGGGAGGATGAAGGCTTCCATGAAAATTTCCCTAGGCATTATATTTTTAGAAATTAGGAATATATCTAGATTTTAAGCTATTTTTTGAGACCCTTGTCTATGACTGTTCCAAGAATAAGTGTCATTGATGTTGCTTAGATCCCCCAAATAGGAGGAGACCATGATGTGTTTAAATTTATTGGGTTATGCTTCAAGTTTTTTGGTGTCAACCTTATTTTCCTCAAGAAAATTTATCAGATTGAAATCTCCTCCAAAGCATTGGGGAGATAAAAATTTTGGATCATTTGATCAAATCGAGGAACTAAAATTTGTCTCTAGGCAAAGAGGGGTCGTGGACATTTAATAGGAAACACCACTCCAATGATTCAATGAGCTAGCATTGGATGACGATAATTATAAATGAAGCCAACATGTTAAAGATGGACACTTCTTGTGAGTTCTATATGATATCCAAACCTTTGGATTGACCTTGGGCATCTAGAGCTACTGATTAGTAGCCTCGAACCCATTTATCTATCATTTTTCTAATAGCTTCAAAAGAAGTTTTGGTTTCCTGAATCATCATAAAAGTTGTATGTTCTAAGATCCTTTTCTACCCTTTATATATAAGGCCTCTAATATTTCAAGAGATGATATTCATGTAGGAGAGGAGTTAGAGGAGGGGTAAACATCCAAGATGAACTTGATCCTTCCATTGACATGAATATTCCCTAGTTCCTCTAGAATCTACTAGTTGTTCTTTTTTCCATTTTCCTTCTTGTCCTTGCGTACCTATAGTATTTCCCTCAAAGGTTGTACATGAACCCCTAGTGGATAGGAACTTCTTTGGCTTATTAATTCCTTTTGAGCCCAGTGCCTTGATTTGATAATGACTTTTCTTAATATTTTGACTTGATGCTCTAGAATAGAACTTAGATCCTTGTATTTTCAGGATATAGAAATTTTAGGAAGGTCTAGATAATCCAAATCCATTTACTCATGTGCCTCATTGGTGGGAACCAATTTGGTATTAGGCATTGAAGATTCTTGAGATGAAGGGTTTAGGGGGTTTGAAGACTGGATTTGAGGAGTCTCGGTAGGTTCTATGGGAGAATTTTAATTCAACATGTATATCTCCAGAGAAAGGGGATCCCATAAGGGAGTTGATAGTTCAATATTTGTGAGGGGATCAAAACTGTTTCTTGTAACTATGGTTTTCCAGTGTAGTTTTGGTAATGGGGGCTCAGGGCCTCGATGATGGTTTATGGGTTTAAAGAAACCATCCTAGTCAGTGACTTAGGTTGGATATAAAGCATGATTAGGATTTAACAAGGGGGAAGTCCTATAGAGATTACTATACTCATGGAATCTGTAGCCACAAAACTGTATATGTTCAATAATACAGGGTTTGCTTCTAGAGCTCATGTTGATAGTAAATATCAATTGACTTAGGAAGGGGTTATGAAATGTTCACGTAAACACATATATATGTTTATGATATATACCTGATTTTTCTTGTAGCCTCAAAATCCTTGATGAAGTATCCCAAGGTGTCGTCGATGCCTACTTATAATGTCTCTTCATACCATAATTCACTAGGCATGGAGTACATTCAGATCCAAAGAAGGGTACATGTGAAATGCACTTTTTCTGGTAAAAATATTTTTATCCACAACTTTAGATATCGTCTAGCAGAGTTAAATAAATATGGGTAATTTTGAAATACTCTCATAGAGTCTTCAATGATTGTGAGAATCCTTTTACATATAGTTCCAACTTGATCTATTCCTTAGGATTTCATTTTTTTTAGATCTAGAAGGAGAGGGCCTTTTTTGAAGGCCACATGCCAAGAAAGTTTCCAATTATGATGTGATACCTTATGTATTGAATGTACTCCCAAATATGATTGGAGTACATGACAAAATTTGGACTTATGGCTTCTTTTGGAAGGAAAATCTCTGAAGATCTTTGATTGGTTGAAGTCTATGTTCATGAACCATTATGATGATTTTTATTAGGATCATTTATAGAGAAATGAGGCTTGGATATCGAATTTTGGATGGGTTTTTTATCACCTATATCAAACTTGATATAAGAGGGAGAAATACACTCTCTTACGACATTGACCATGGCTGATGAGGAGTTCAGTGACAACGAAATAAATGACAATGAATAGGGTATTAAAAATAATTTTTGTAGATCGATGATTGATTTAACATGTAATACTACCATCTGACACAACCCAAGATTTTTTAACTTTCACAACAGACTACATAACCTAAATTTATATTATAGAGCACACAACCTTGACCATTTGGTTTTTGGATACCATATTAATTAGTCAAATAACTAGTCACAGAGATAAAAAAAATTAACTCAAGTGTTCTCATGAAATACATAAATTATTTCAAATATTTTTATTCATTCAGAATGTGTTGTTACATACTATAATATTCCTATTTTAGCACATAGCTAAATGGAATATTAAAATTTTTCTTTTATCACCTAGCAGCTAAATAAATGGGTAAGGAGGCCAATTTTTATTGAAAACATGAATAAAATCCCTCACATGTGGAAAGGGATAGACATAATAACTTGATTTTGCACCCTCAAGTGTGAAAAGGGGAAAATGCATGAAGACAAGGTCAGGTTTGACCAAGTCAACATCGCTGCCATAGGAGGAGTGGCTCACTTTGGTAGACAACGCAGTGTGAATGAGGAAAAGGATATTTGGTGGAGGAAACCCTAATGGATGGGGTCCATGGAGAGAGAGCTTTCACTTTTTTAAAAGGAGGGAAATGCAACCATTGTTTCTCATGCTTGTATTTTTCATCTCAATTGTCAATTGAGACAATTGTGCATTCTTTGCTGTTTAGAAAGAATTGCCGGGAGGAATTCCTGTTTAGGATTCTTTCACCTTCTTGAGAGGCCACTTGAGGGATTGCTCAAATTTTCCTCACATCCAGGCTTGAGGCCAAGCATCCTCCATCAAGACAACGTTATTTCTGCAGCAAAGTAATGTTGTGTTGCTGGGTGTTGCAGTGAGGGTTCACTACATCACCTCCATCAACTATTTTCAGAGGAGGAGCCTCTCTTTCCTTTGAGATATCAGATTGGAGATATTCTAGAGCTTATTGTAGACTTTGGCATCAAGGCTAAGCATTTATCCTCACCAACAGCGTAGTCCCTTCTCTATACTGCGTTATTTTTGAGTGTGTTTGCAGTGGAGACTTGCTCCACATGTTTGGAGGGTTAGAGCTCAAGTGAAAGGACTAGCCTTTCATTCTAGATATTCATTGGAGGAGATCTTGTCATTGATTGAAACATATTTAGACTTCTCCATTTGTTTCCATTTCTTGAGTTGCTGCAACTACCCAACAACTTCGACATTTCTGAATTTTTTCCATTTTGTGTATATTTCAGCCAATCCCTTTGAGGATTGTGTATTGTATGTTTCTAGGGGTTGAGATCTTGCTCCCCCTTCTTATTTGAGCTATTCATTTTCATATCCATATATTATTGAAATTTTGCAGCAGTTCCGCCTCATGGATTGCGTAGTCATATCCAGGGCCTCTTTTATATAGCAGTCTTTCTCCATATTTCATGTACATGTTTCATTGAGGCTGCATTGCCTAGCTTCAGAGCTCATTTCCTCAAGATCTTGTATAAATTTGTTGCTGCTATAATCTAATGTAATGGTTATGTGGATCTTTTGAAATTTTGGTTTTAATGCATTCACTGCTATTTCTAGCTCATGTTTATGAATTTCTAATCTCCACATTGGTAATATCTTGAGATATTCTCAATAGTGTAGCTATTCCCGATTTGGAATATTACAGTGGTATCAAAGCATGATCTCTGGCTCAGCCTGTGAGTCTTAGCCAAAGAAGATCAAGATGATGAAGAAGATGAGTTTACTCTCATCTATTTTCAAATCCAGAGAGAACCTCTCCAAGGAGGTCAAGAAGAATAAGGAAGGAGAAATGGAAGGACCATGCACTTCCTATTCTCACAGAAGAGAAGGAATGAAGCATGAAGAACACTTGGAATTCAAAATTCTAAGTGAGTACCTTGCTGAATACCGAGCTATACCTAGAGCCTTCCAAGAGACGCTAGCTTTTCCACAATTTATTCAGCAGAAAGAGGAAATAAGACCCCACAACTATGGGATGATGAGAGGCAATAAATTTCTATTGTCCAAATTTGATGGATCACTCACATGTGGAGCAGAGGTTTGGGTGAAGAAACTAGAGGCCTTCTTCCTGCTACATCCTGTAGTAGACAAAGAGCCTGTAGAAATTAAAATGCTTCACCTTGAAGGTGAAGCAGAGAATTGGTGGATTAGTCATCTAAGCCATACAAGGGTTTCTACTCCTGTTGAGTTTTCTCAAAGATTGATCGGGAGGTTTGGAAAAAGGAGGGAGGAGCCCTCACCACTAGTTGATGAGGCATGTACCAGTGCTATTGAGACCATGGAGGAGAAACCTTCATCTTCAACAGTTTGGGAGGCCAACACTTATGAGGAGGAAACTCTTGCAGCACTCAAGGAGCTTCCAATTTTCACCAAGGTATGATTGAACATCCATCTCTTGTCATTTGAGCAAACACTTTGGATGGGTCTATATCATTGCATGCAGTTGATTTAGAGCAGCAGAATAGCACTACACTGAGAAATCATGGAGAAAGGAGGAATCATTCCTCATGTGAGAATTCAGAGAGCAGATTCATTCAGGAAGCCATGAAGGAAGAAGTGAGAAGGAGTAGACATCTGGAGATAAGAAACTCTTTATCCTCTCTAGATGAAACTCTCTCAATGAGCATGCCACAACTCAAAGAGAGACTTCTACTTGCAACAGATCCAAGGCCTCTTTGGTTTTCGAAGGACATGCATGAGGAGGAGATCTCCTGGAGATATTTCAGTAGAGGTGCACTCCCACACATCATGGAGTGCAAGATTCTTCATCAGTTTGAGGAGGTACTTCCCTTCTCACAGGAATAGATAGTAGATGGAGGACATCTTCGGATGGATAACATCTCTCATGACTATGTTGGACATTCCTTTAGCCATGCACATCATTATGGGAGGTTTTTTCCTACCACCTATTTGGATCCTCATAGGGTCAAATTGATCCTCGGGAAGATTGCATTTCAAGATCCCATGAAGTGTAGCAATCTGATTTGGGATGATGGTAGCCCTCATGGGAGGAGTACCAAGATTAAGGGTGGAAGGAGACATCCACAATTGGTTGAGTGGATGTGGATGGTGAGCAAGAAGCTGGTAAGCTACTTGCAGATTTATGATACCGGGCAGCAGGAGGCTTGGCTGTGCTGGTTACTCTTGAAGGAGTTTGGCCATCACTTGGCATACACTCTTTCCAAGGGTATGATGATGGAGAAGATGTGGCAGGATGATAGCATCATAGAACAACAAAGAGTATGGGTGCATAGTGATGATGCAATATTCATGTCATTCACTATGTCTTCATCACATATCTTGTATGATGAGAGCATGAGGAAGTAGCAAAGACAATTGTTGCTGGGGTTATTCTTGGGAAAGCAAGAGAAGATTTGCTCTCATTTCTTGTATGATGTTGCAGGAGTAGGAGATGGCACTAACATGGTGCAAAGTAGACACTCCTTGACCTTTGATGATCAGGAATTACTTCCACCTTGGGAGAGATTCCATATTTGCAGCAACATTATTGGAGGGTTGCCCATCTATGTTGGAGAAGTTGAGGGCAACAACAATATACCATCTAGAGACTATCTAGTGCCTTATGCAGAGGAAGGAGGAGCTCTTGCTCCAAGTAGAGGGATTATTGCATTCTTGCAAGGAAGTCCCCAGGATCTCATGTATGGAGATCAAGGCACAATCCATGTGCCATTGTTGAGGAGGTGTGGAACCATGGAGACATAAGGAGAAGGTAGGGAGAAGACCCAGCATAATGAGATGAGGAGTACACATCCCTATTGATTTTTGGAGGTTGATGCACCTAAGAAGGTGATTGGATTGCGCCGTGGAATCATGGACATAATTGTTCATTCATATATGCAGTCACCTCTTGATGATGATGTCTCATTGCATGGAGACATTTTGCCGGGGATACCACTGGACCAACAGAGAAGGATGGATGCTTCACATGTTGGGGCACCACTCATTGATTTTAGGAGGGTGGAAACCTTGGGAGAGCTGGGTACAACGCTGAGAGTCTGGGGTAGACTCAAGGAGGAGAGAGGCATTCTCTCAACATCAGTTTCACCCACTCTCATTTCATATGCTGCACTGTGGCAGAAACAGCAGGGGAAGGATAACAACCTTCCAAATTGCATCTTTGGCATGGGAGGTGTCAAAGAAGGAGATGACCATATGACAACTGTCCTTCATGGGGAATCATCAGCGCTATCACTATGGAGGATAGATCCATGTTGGAGCTCCGGGTTGTTGGTGGAGTATTCCCAGGCTCATCTTGCTTGTATGATATTGACAAATCAGCATATGAGGAGATGCAAATATCATGTGTAGATGGAGGAGATTCATAACTCTTTGGAAGATTTAGCACAACCACCCCTTTTCTCTTTGAGGATGAGAGGGGACTCATTTTTGAGCCACTCCATTTGCATGAGCAAAACTTATGGTAAGGGTATTGTTTATTTGCATAATGATTTATATATTCATCCCTTAACCATATTTGTACAGGATGTTGCTCCAAGGAGGAGCATTCTTCTTTCTAGACCCCATGGTCTACTTGAGGCCATGAGCAATATTGGTGACCACTCCCTAGGAGGACATGGGGAGGAAATGTATTTTGGAGGACATGCTCACCTTGCACCATACATCATGCACTTTCTCCATACATTTGAGGAGAGTAGGACAACAAGAAAGTGGTTGAGAGGCCACACTTTTTATCACGCTCTTTTGCAGTTGAGGGTCAAACTGCATTGGTTACAATTGAGGGACCATTTTCCTTCTCCCTTGCCACACACGAAAGCAAGCATGGTTCTCATTATGGTTCATTATGTTGTTTTTGTCTTTGTATTTGTTGAGAGCATGATTGGGGGAATGGCACATTGGTTGGGTGTGTCCCTTGGGGGAGAAATCTCCCACATTATTTGCATTGCATGTTCTAATGGGAGCATGAGAGAACATGTGGCCACTACAGCAACACATTTGTTTCCATTTGAGTTGAGCCATATGATTGATTGGATGCCATATGGTGGTGACTACCAACTCATCACATATGAGATGATTTGGGACAACATGTTTCATAACGCTGGAGAAGAGATCCTTGGAGGTCTAGTCTTCATTTTTCCATTTGAGGGAAACATTATTGTAGCCCAATATTAGCATATACTCTGCACTTATCCTAAGTGGAGAGGATGACAGCGTGGGGTAGGCTATTTTTTTTGCCAAGATCATATTTTCAGCCCACCTATATTGCCAGAGGTAAAGGTGGAAGATGATTGTCAGGAGTTGCCATGTTGGGAGGTAACTCACTTTGTATGGATGATTGCTTGGGGAATGGAGGATATACATGAGGAATATGTTCCTCAACATATTTTAGACTCCATGCCTTGGGTGGAGATTCTTCAGTTCTATCCTTGCAGTTGCTTGAGGACAAGCAACATTTGGGAGGGGAGGACTGTAATATTCCTATTTTAGCACATAGCTAAATGGAATATTAAAATTTTTCTTTTATCACCTAGCAGCTAAATAAATGGGTAAGGAGGCCCATGTTTATTGAAAACATGAATAAAATCCCTCACACGTGGAAAGGGATAGACATAATAACTTGATTTTTCACCCTCAAGTGTGAAAAGGGGCAAATGCATGAAGACAAGGTCAGGTTTGACCAAGTCAACAATGATGGCATAGGAGGAGTGGCTCACTTTGGTAGACAACGCAGTGTGAATAAGGAAAAGGATATTTGGTGGAGGAAAACCTAATGGATGGGGCCCATGGAGAGAGAGCTTTCACTTGTTTAAAAGGAGGGCAAGGAAACCATTGTTTCTCATGCTTTTATTGTTCATCTCAATTGTCAATTGAGACAATTGTGCATTCTTTGTTGTTTAGCAAGAATTGTCGGGAGGAATTCCTGTTTCAGATTCTTTCACCTTCTTGAGAGGCCTCTTGAGGGATTGCTCAGATTTCCTCACATCCAGGCTTGAGGCCAAGCATCCTCCATCAAGACAACGTTATTTCTGCAGCAAAGTAATGTTGTGTTGCTGGGTGTTGCAGTGAGGGTTCACTAGATCACCTCCATCAACTATTTTCAGAGGAGGAGCCTCTCTTTCCTTTGAGATATCAGATTGGAGATATTCCGGAGCTTATTGCAGACTTTGGCATCAAGGCCAAGCATTTCTCCTCACCAACAACGCAGTCTCTTCTCTAGTTTGTGTTATTTTTGAGTGTGTTTGCAGTGGAGACTTGCTCCACATGTTTGGAGGGTTAGAGCTCAGGTGAAAGGACCAACCTTTCATTCTAGAGATTCATTGGAGGATATCTTGCCATTGATTGCAGCATCTTCAGTATTCTCCATTTGTTTCCAAGTCTTGAGTTGCTGCAGTTACCCAACAACTCCGACATTTATGCATTTTTTCCATTTTGTGTATATTTCAGCCAATCCCTTTGAGGATTGTGTATTGTATGTTTCCAGGGGTTGAGATCTTTCTCCCCCTTCTTATTTGAGCTATTCATTTTCATATCCATATATTATTGACATTTTGCAGCATTTCCACCTCATGGATTGCACATTCATAGCCAGGGCCTCTTTTATATAGCAGTCTTTCTCCATATTTCATGTACATGTTTCATTGAGGCTGCATTGCCTAGCTTGACAGCTCATTTCCTCAAGATCTTGTATACATTTGTTGCTGCTATAATCTAATGTAATAGTTATGTGGATCTTCTGGCATTTTGGTTTTAATTCATTCACTGCTATTTCCAGCTCATGTTTATGAATTGCTGAAATATCTTGAGATATTCCCAATAGTGTAGTTGTTCCCGATTTGGAACATTACACATAAAAGAATCCAAATATGAGAGGGGATTCCATAGAGTGCTTGAAATTCTTATGTTTTTACACAACAATACTACACATAACAACTAAACAACCTTGATAACTCATACAAGAAACAATCGCTCTCTCAAAATCGCAGAACAATAAAAAACAATGCTAATAGATAAAGTAACAATCATCAACCTAAAATCCTTAAAAGTACATTTTATTTCTTGCTCCTGTAATTTATCCTCACGTTGTTGACCTCTTTACATTCCAACTGAAAAAAAAAAATCTTCCCATGTTGCCGACCACTTCACCTTCTAGAATTGAGTTTATTCGCTTTCTCTCAGTATGCGGGGAAATCAAATTCTTAATCTTCATGTAATTTTCGTAGCGTGTCTAGTAGCGGTTGAATTGTAGAAAAAAAAACTAAATAATTGCTGGTTTGAGTGTGTCAACAACTCCACCAAACAAGAGTATCAACACATGGTATTGGGAGTGTCAACAACTCAAAAGTAGTTATCTAGTTAATAAAATGTAACTATAGGAGTAGAAGTAGACATCAACTAGGTGTATCAACAACTAACATAATAATGTATCCATAACATAAAATACATGGGAGTAAAAAAACTTATTATGAACTCAACAAAAAAATGTTTTTGGTTGATTAGGATTTCCTAAGGCCAAGGATACTCTTGCATCAGACACCCTTTCCTTTTTTTATCTCTTTGCATATGCTTTCTTTCTTCTGCATGGGGACTGATCCTGTGGACCTAACTTAACTCTGGGCCTCTTGTCATTCCACACTTCTGCTATAGCCCGTATTATTCTTACCATACAACATATAATGCGACTGCATGCTCTTCCTTGCAACTATGATGGCCACATTTTCCTTACTCCTGCAATGCTAATTTATAAAAAATAAAAAAGACTTATTCTTGTAATTAGTGAAGGGACTCAATATCACCTCCAATGTTCAGATGCATTTCTACGTCTTATTATTTATGGGCTCTGCATATAGTTTATTTCGCATCACTTGAGGCCATTCTCTTCTTTTAGTGAAGAGAAACTGAGGATCTAGTCCCCCTGAGTAGATTATCCTCCTCCTTCTTCCAAACCTTAATTTTTCGAGTCTTGGAAGGAGATTTATCTTTTAACTTCTTATTTATCCTGTCTTGATTTTTGTATTGACCACACAGGGCTAAAATACACTTCTCCTTCATCTCCTCTATCTTCATGCAAGCTTGATTTTGGATTGACCCAGGTTTGATCTATACTGCGCACCAACAAAACCCCTTTTCACTGGCCCTTTCGGCAATGACCTGCAAGAAGATCGCAGTCTCAATCGAAGTGACTATGGGTGGTTGCAGAACTAGGTTTCTGTAGTCTTGAGGGACTGCACAATGTGATATTTTTATGTTTTCTACTTCACAACTTCATAAATAACTTTGCAACATGCACTTAATCGTAGAAACACATCATATAACATCATAAATCATTACTACGCTGACATAACATGCAACTATATTAACTACTTCACAATAACAAATATTAAGCAAATAGGTACAGGAAACACATAAGAACAAAAAATATAATCCCAAAAATGCTTCTTTATTATGATGGATCTTTGATTACACTCAACTCTTAGACCTGCGCACATAGCTGCAGGTGGTCTGCACACTAAGATGCAAACTCTTCTAAGGTATTTGCGCACTTAGCTTCAGAGCCTTCCCTTCGCCACAAAGTATAGATCACAAATAATTTCCCTTAACCATATAACATATTATGATATATATATTTATTCTAACATAGCATTACATCCCTTTATATATTATTACATCGACAAAATACCATGGGATCCAACATACAAGAAAATATAACCCGACACCTGTTACAAAAAGGAGGGGATTAGACCCTACCTGAAGCCCCTATGATACTCCATGATATATCTAACATGCTCCATTGCACGGTCCATGTTGCACTCCTCTCCTCAAAATACAGAGTCTTTTCCAAAATCTAGGCCAAGTTGGGTTGCACCCAACATGCCCCTAATAGTCACATGTGACTCGTCCCGAGTCACTTAGGTTATTTGCGCTAGATCGTTGCTACGATGCTGTCATAGGCAGTCTTGAACTTCTGCAATATTTTTACTGCCTTCTTCTCCTCATTGCTCACCTCTTTTAGAAGTGTCTCTATTACTGGTCTTGTAGTATTATGCAACATTGCTCCTTCCTTTGGTCGAAGCTCTTGGAGCTTCCCATCCACTTCCCACGAAAACTGGAGATCCTCATCTTGTGATGGTTGAGTTCTCTTTTTCAAAACCTTCTCTTCTTTCCTTATTTTTTTTATCTGTTTATTAAGGACCTTTCCTTCACTAATCCTGGCGAGCTTCTGCGAGACTAGTAAGGTCTTTGCAGTGGCCCAAATTTAATCTAACTATTTTTTCTTCTGTTGGATGTCTTCTCCTATTTTATGTATGTTTGGATATTCTTGTAGTGAATTCCATATCTTCAAAGTGTCATCCAACAATTTTCCACATTCTTCCACTACCACGAAGATTCCTATCACTGCAACCTTTATGTCAATCTCCCTTTATTCTCAAATTTTTGGTGGCATGGCTGGTTGCAACTTCATTTTCATCTCACTGATATTGAGCTCATACTCAAACTGTATGTATGCAATCTTATTTTTGGATTCCTTGACTATAAGGCCAAGCTCGGTGACCTTTTCTTCCACTGGTTCCTCCTCGCATACATCCATGTCCAAAACTTCCCTACATGTGGCTTTGATCACTTCTTTTAACTTATGCTACTGCTGTTCAGCTTGATCCTTCAATTTGATGGTCTGATAGATTTGTTTCTTTAGCGAAGCTCACCCCTGTTGTACCTGAATGTTAAGCTTTGAAGTGCGTTGTACTCGCTGCTTTAGCTCATTGTTGATTCCTTAATGTAGGTCATGCAATACCATAATTAGCAGCGCTACGATTTTCATATTGACATGGTCCCAACCTTTCTCCTGCTTATTTACTTCAGTGGAGTCGAATAGTAGAGATCCAATAGGTATTTTCATGATGCTCGTTCCAAATGTTGTCTCTATCAATATTTAATGTGGGATCCCTTTAGTTATCTGCACTAGTTTCCTTGTTGTCCACGCCGAGAGATTTAACTCTGAAATACTCTGCTCGACGCCTGTGAGAAGTGTATCGTATCGATCTTCTATTTTGTTCCAAGACTCTGCTATTACCTCCTAAATATTCTCTCTGATCTCATCCTGGTCCCCATCAATAAGACCAAGGGTGGTACGTCCTTTGAATTATCTACCTTTTGCTTCTTTTTTCTCCTTAGGGAAGCTTCACTGTGTATCTTCCTCTTTCCTTTTTCTGTCTCTGGCTTCTCCTACCCTTTGTTGGGTTCATCCCCTCCCAGAGGTTCCTTGTCATGTTTTTGTTTTTCTTCTTCCTCTCACTCATCCTTATATTTATCCTTTCCTCTTGGTTCTCTGTGCTCTGATGTTTCTTCCTCTAGCTCAGTACCCTCTGCATATTTTTCCATCACATTCATCCATTCTTTTGGCCATTCTTGTACCAGTGCGAAGACATAATCTTTGGTGACAAATTATGGTAGGGGATGCCACGTATTCATCATATCATTGTGGGCCTGTATATATACCTTGTGAAACTTTTCCTTGAAATTCGCAACAGAGTTGTATTGCTGGTACAATATTGGTGAGAGGTGAGGATGTTGGTTTATCAAAATATGCAAGTCCATGTGATATAATACAAATAAAATCATGTTCTCTTGTGCGTGCCATTGCTAAGTAGTATACCACAGTGAGGCATACCACACAATTTCACAAACATTTGCTTTGACCTAAGAAAACTTCGACTCCTTTGACTCTTTCCATGCCATCAATGTTATATGAAGATAAAAGATGCATAATGAAAGGTTTTACCTTTCACCAGGGCTTCGTGATAGTCATCCAAAAAAACCTTGCTGATATATCCAACCCAATTTTATTGAACCTCGTTGTTTCACTGCGCTGCTAAGGAAACTACTATTGCATGGACTTCATTGGCTCGACACTTTCTCATAATATTTCTAGCTAAAATGTGCATGGGGAAGAGAAATCCCTGATCACTGATCAAATTGATGTCATAGCCTTACTTCCCTTTAACCAACCTGAACTTCTCTTTCATGTTCTGGGCTACTGTTTCGTCCTGATATTTTCCCACAAATTATTCTGTGGGGTCCCGTCCTTGATACGAAAACCTGGTGATTCTCCATATCAACATTTCATCAATGGGGATCCTCTTTCCCATCTTGAGGCATCCATTGTGTACTAACATGAGAAAATATATTACATAGGTTGTGTTTTCTATAATTTTTCCGAAGTGCGACACATTGAGTATGTTCAGTAATCCAAACTGCTCCAACCCCTTCACCCACTGATGCAGTCCAACCTTGTCACACCACTCTTTGGCAAGTGGACCTACTTCAAATATATTCCTAGTGTGAATTGCGGGTATTTTTTTTGGCATTGAAGTCATAGTATGAAAAATTCAACTACAGAATTTCCCCAAGACATTATCCCTCAAATAACACTTTCTCTGGTAGCAATGGTGTAAAGGTGCCATATTTAACATTCTTTGAATCCTTGACAGGTTTTGCATTGGATTTCCTGGGTTGCATGTATGGTGGAAGAGGTGATGGAAGTGTTACAGTCTCTATTTAAATTTTCTTCAGCTCTACTTCCTCTTCACTCTATTTGATTTGTTGGGGTTGTTGCTGCGACTTGAGAGGTTTCTTGTCTTTCTTCTTCTTTGTTCTTTCTTCCTTGGTCGAATTCTTCTATGGAGATATTTTGTTCGTGAGGGGTGATGCTCTGGGTGATGGTGATGCCACAGGTGTACTAGATGGTTTTTTGGTCTCCATGAGTCCCGCTATACCCTTATTTTTGAATATGCGAATGAATTCCTCAATGTTCATGTAGGAGCACAACTTCTGCAACTTCTCGACACTTAGCAATTTTTGAGCTCTCAGACAGAAAAGTGTCAAAATATTGGTGGGACGCGACTTTTTATAATGCTTTTGATATTATAACCTCATTATTAGCTTAGATATTATTCGGATTGTGTTCAAATTGGGTGCATTAACTGCATATCTATCCCTGGATCTTTTATAATATGTCTTCATAAATGCGATTTTCCACTGCTCCAATGACATGTTTTCCTTTTAATGGTCATATTTTTCCAGTAAACTCTGACACATTCATATTAAAGTGAAAAATTCTTCATACGTCGTGGCTCCTATGATCTTCGACATAATCTAGACTGTAGCAAATAAAATTCCTCCATTGAAGCTCTTTTTGCAGAGTATTTTATAGTCCAGTGCGCACTTTCAACTGCAGGTGGCACTAAGAATTTCCTCCTTTCTTCTTCATATTGAAGCTGTAGGGGTAGGATCATCCATTTATAGCTTCAAACTACTACCATTTACCCTTCCCTCAATAAATTCTCCATTCAACCTCGCCAATTGAATCACACCTCCATCAGTAATATGCTTGATAATATATGAGCCCAACTAATGCATTTTTAATTTCCCTGGAAATTTTACAAAATTACTATCATAAGGTAGGTAAATGTCTCCTACCTTGAACATCTTCTGCTTGATATGCCTGTCATGCTAGGCCTTCTCTCTTTCTTTCTGCACTTGCTAATGGAATCTCGCTATAAATATGTCTTCTTCCAAGGAAATCAATTGTGACATTCTTTCCTCCATTGTTTCAGAGTTTACCATATCTATGAAGGATGAAATTCTCAAGATGGGCACAATGTAATCCATGGACATCACAAATTCTTTCCCATACACCAACCTGAAAGGTGTCTGACCTATCAACTTCTTACATGTTGTCATGTAAGCCCATAACACAACTGGAATTTTGAGGTCCCAGTAATCTCTATTCAAATTGCATACTTTGGTGAGTGCATTCTCCAAAATATTATTAAATGCCTCCACTGTTACATTGGCTTGAGGGTGATAAGGAGTACTCTTGTAATGATAGAATTGGAACTCCTTAGTCAATGCTTCAATAGTATTATTCAGGAAGTGTGAGCCTTAGTCACTCATAAATATCTTCGATCACCCAAATATAGACAATATGTATTCAAAAATAAACTTCGTTGCAGTTTCCGCACTGAAGTCTCTGACTAGTTGTGGTTTGGCCCATCTTTTCAAGTAGTTATTTTTTGTAATTATGTACCTCACACCACTCCTTTTTCCAAGTGGATTGATTGGTCCAAAAAAAGAAATGGCCCACTTATTAAAAGCCTGTAATGTAACCTGTGGTACTAATGGCATCTCATCACTTCTAGAAGGCTTCCTTGTTCTTTGACACACATCACATGCTCTACAATACTCCTTTTCATCTGTATGTAGTGTAGGCCACCACAATCTTGCTCTCAAAATATTCTACGCATTAGCTTTTCCTGCATAATGTACACTAGTTGTGCCTCCATGAACTCCTGCTAGGATCATCGATATTTCATGTTCAAGAACATATCCACGCAATATCTCACCTGGTCCCATATTATATAATTATCCTTCTATCAATGAAAATTTAACTACCTTCACCACCAATTCTTTCTTCTGCTGCGTGGTATATTCTAAAGGAGACATCCTTGTGGTCAAAAACTAAATAATGTCTACAAAATGATCATCTTCTACTCTGATTGAAAATAGATGCGCATTAGGGAGATTATCTTATATGTTGGTTGGTTATTCTTCTGTTTCCAATATTGACAGATGGTCAAGGCCTGCATTCAGCCTTCCTGGTTTAACAACAACTTCAGAGTCATACTCCTGAAATAACAATAACCATCTGCAAATATTCCCTCCTAGGATAGGCTTTGTTATGTCCCTATATTACTAGTATAGTCCCTTATTGTTGTTAGTGTAACCCCCTTATTGTTGTTGTTGCACCCCTATAACCCCCATATTGTTATTAATGTGCCCTTACATTATTATTGTTAGGTCAGCTAGGATTACATTGTGGCCCCATGGACTCCTCTATATAGAAAGAAGGTTTTGTCATTTGTATCATCCAAGAATTGTTCATTTATGTAATGTATTGGAGGTTTCCCCCTCGAAGTGGCTTATTTCTAAGGCGTTGATCTCTCTTTTATTTTATTTTTGGAGCTGGTTTCTTAACATTTGGTATCAGAGCTTTGGATTCTAGGGTTTCGCTGCTCCAAATAGGTCATCGTGAAATTTTCTCTATAAAAATTTGTATACGAAGGTTCAGAAGATGAAATTTTTACAGAGAAAAGCTGAAATCCTGTGGAACATTGTGTAAAAATTTCAGATCTTGGTTCGTAATATTTTAGGAGATATGATTTATGGAAGTTAGGGTTTTTTCAGGTTCCTGAATTTCACCTAAACAGGTCATCATGGAATTTTCTCTATAAATTTGTTTCTACGAAGGGTCAGAAGCTAAAATATTTACAGAGAGAAGCCTAAATCCTGAGGAACTTCCTGTAAAAATTTTAGATCTTGGTTCGAAATAGTTTCAGAGATATGATCTGTGGAATTTAGGGTTTTTTCAGACTCCCAAATTTCATCTCAAAGAGCTGACCATGGGAAAATCATCATAACTCTCTCTCTAAACATCAGATTGGAATTCTGTAAAACTTGGCCACAAGTACATGGAATTTAGTTTCATTTCTATCCATTTCAGAGCCAAAAGAGGAAATAGTGACACGTTGCATGACGTACAAGTTTGCTCTACTGAGCCAGTCCATAATTAGGTCATTGTGGGAGATTGGACATAAATTTGCCTTGAAGAATAAAAATTAGGTCATACCTGTGGCATTCGAAAGAAGATTGAGAGGGCTACTACAACGCTGAATTTCAGATATTGAAGGTCCGAAATTATAGAGATAATTCAATTTCAATATCGAGCTCCTCAAAAGCAAGAAATGAAGGCTCTACTATTACTCATGAAGAGGAAGAAGCGCAACATGAAATATCAAAATTACAAGAGAAAGTGCACCAAATTTCGCTCTCACAAATAGAAAAAAAAAATGAAATGGAAGTTTTGAAGAAAGGCATGGAAGCTAAGGTGGATGGTTTGAAGAAAGTCGTGGAAGCTAAGATGGATGGCATGGAAGTTGACATGGAAGCTAAGATGGATGACATGGAAGCTAAGATCGATGAAAAAATGAAAGACAACATGGAAGACATGAATAATGATCTAAAATCAGACATGGAAGGTTTGGTGACAAGGTTAATACAAGAAATGATTTCGAATGGAGGAAAGATAGTAGAGGAAACTCATGATGATAACAAAATAAATGTTAATCGTGATTACATAAACCCTAATGTTGGATTGAAGAACCGCCATATTCCAAAGATGGTTATGAGGAATTTTGATGGTAAGGATCCCGTAACATGGATACTACAGATGGAGCAATATTTTGATATAAATAATGTGCAAAACACACAAAAGGTACACATTGCAACTTTACACTTAGAACAAAATACATTTGTATGGTATCGATGGCTTTGCTCCCGTAAAAAAATTTCCACTTGGGAAATTTTTATGGAGGAAATGCTAGCACATTATGAGGATACAAAGAACAACACCTTCTTTAGCCAATTGATAAATCTCAAACAAAAGGATTCAGTGGTGGAGCACATTGAGGAATTCCAAAAATTGAATATAAGGGTAACTGATATTCCAGAGGAACACAGGATTGATGTCTTCATAGGGACTTTAATGGATAAAATCCAACATGAAGTTTGCGTTTGGGAACCTGATTCATTGGAGAAGGCATTCAGGTTGGCAAGAAAATTTGAATGTAAAATTATGGCGACAAGGAAGCCTACCACTCACATCTATAAAGATGGAAGTGTTGCTACTCCTATAATTCCACAACCTACAAGGTTGACACCACAATGATTGGAAGAAAAATGAGAAAAGGGGCTTTGTTACAGTTGTGATAGAAAATACACTAAAGGTCATAAGTGTACTAAGAATAAATTATTTTACATAGTTTGTGAAGAGGAGGAAGAAAATGAACAAGAAACTTCAACATAAGAGGATATACACCAAGAAACAACACTAGAAGAAGAAGAAATGAATCTGACCATATAATGTAATGCATTGGAAGGAATTACCACTCCTCAAACTCTCAAGATAGAAGGACATATCGAGAAGAAAAAGGTAATAGTGTTGATTGATTCAGGTAGTACCCATAATTTCATTCATTGTAAGGTAGCAAAGGAATCGAATTGTTTCCTATACCCAACACTAGAATGTCAAGTGATGGTTGCAAATGGAGGAACTATAAATTCTCTAGAAAATGCCATAATATCAAGTTAGCCATGGGGGAATATGTATTGAATAGTCCAATGCTTTCCATTCCAATGGGAGGCGTTGATGTTGTACTAGGAGTACAATGGTTATAATCTTTGGGGATGATAGCTTTTAATTTTCTAGAATTTTTATTGAAATTTTTATTGGAAGGAAAGGAAATCGAATTACGGGATATCACAGGGAAGCCAGGAAAGATAACAAGCTCTAATTTCCTAACAAAGCTTCTGAAGAAAGGACAACGAGGTGTAATTGTACAATTACGCTCACTAGAAGTTCCAACATCAAAATCATCTATTTCTCCAGATCTCCAAAAAGTCTTGGAAAATCATTCCAAGGTGTTTGAAACTCCCAAAGGACTCCCACCTATTCGTGATCATGATCATGCTATTCATTTGATTCTAGGAAGTGTTCCTCCAAACATCAGGGCTTACAGATATCGTTATGTCCAAAAGAGTGAAATTGAACGTATGATTGCAAAAATGTTAGAGGCTGGAATAATTCAACCTAGTCAAAGTTCTTTCTCTGCTCTAGTAGTATTGGTGCACAAGACGGATGGATCATGGCGCATGTGTCCAGATTATAGGGAGCTCAATAAGCTCACTATTAAAGATAAATTTCCGATTCGCATGATTGATGAATTATTGGATGAATTACATGGAGCAATTTATTTTACCAAGTTGGATCTTCATTCAGGATATCATCAAATTAGAATGAAGACTAAAGATATTCTGAAAACAACATTTCGAACTCATGAAGGTCATTATGAATTTTTGGTCATGCCTTTTGGCCATACCAATGCACACTCTACATTTCGAGGGTTGATGAATTCCATTTTCAAAGCCTTCCTTAGAAAATTTGTGCTAGTATTTTTTGATGATATACTAATTTACAATAGGTCTTAGAAGGATCATGTTCAACATGTTGACACAAACTATTGGAGGAGAAAAAATTATATGCAAAAACATCCAAATGTTTCTTTGGAGTACAAGAGGTGGAATATCTGGGTGATATTGTATCCCACGAGGGTGTTAAGGTAGACCCTAACAAAATTAAAGCCATTAAGGAATGGAAGGTCCCCACAACGATAAAGCAGTTGCATGGATTTTTTGGGTTAATAGGGTACTATCGCAAGTTTGTTAAGAACTATGGGAGAATAGCAACACCTCTAACAACATTATTGAAGAAAGATGCATTTTCATGGACTCCTAAAGCAACTAAGGCCTTTGAACATCTTAAAGAGGCAATGTGCCTAGCACTAGTCTTAGCTACGCCAGACTTCACAAAGACCTTTATTGTGGAATGTGACGCCTCAGGAAATGGAATTGGTGTTGTTTTAATGCAAGAAGGAAGACCCATTGCTTTTTAAAGTCGTCCAATCAAAGGAAATTATTTACAAAAGGCTATTTATGAGAAGGAAATGTTGGCAACACTACATGCACTAAAGAAATGACGACCTTACCTAATGGGAAGACACTTTAAGGTAAAAAATGATCATGATAGTCTTAAACACTTTTTGGAACAAAGACTATCTTTAGAAGAGTAGAAAAAATGGGTCACAAAGATGTTGGGTTATGACTTTGAAATTATCTACAAAAAATGGAAGCTAAATGTTGTTGCAGATGCACTCTTAGGAAAGGATGAAGAGGTGGAAGCATTGCTTTGTGCCATTTCTATTATCCAACTAGATTGGATAACCGAAGCAAGGGATGGATGGAAGAAGGACGAAGAAGTGTGGACACTCATTCAAAAGTTACATCAAGATCCCAGTACATCTGATACATTTAGTTGGAAAAATGATTCCTTATGGTACAAAAATTACTTATATATTTTCAAGAATTCCCAAATAAAACAAAATATTCTTTTGGAATTGCACACTTCTCCTTCAGGAGGACACTCAAGATTTTTAAAATCTTACCACAGGGTGAAGAACGAATTTTTTTGGGATGGCTTTAAATATGATATTCAAAAGTTTGTGGCGGAATGTTTGGTTTTCCAGCAAAATACAGTTGAGACAATTAAGACCCCGAGTCTTCTACAACCTTTATCCATTCCAAGTCAACATTGGGAGGATATTTCAATGGATTTTATCACAAGTTTACCTAAGTCTGAAGGAAAGAGTGTCATCATGGTGGTAGTTGATAGACTTACCAAGTATGCACACTTTGTGCATTAACTCATATTCCATTTAAAGTAAGTACAGTTGCTACTACATTTATGGACACAATTCAAAAGCTACATGGAAACCCAAGGGTTATTGTGAGCGACAAAGATCCCATTTTTACTGGAAATTTTTGGACGGAATTATTTTCTTGTTTGGGTACTCAATTGGCTCATAGCTCATCTTATCATCCTCAATTCGATGGTCAAATTGAGATAGTTAATAGATGTTTGGAAGGATATCTTTGTTGTTTTGTATCTGATAAGCAAGCACAATGGGTCAAGTGGTTACCTCTCGCTTAATGGTGGTATAACATTTCCTTCCATACTACAAAGAAAATGACCCCATTTATGGCACTTTATGGATATCATCCATTGTCCATCACATCTTCTTTAAGGGAAAATTCTAGGGTTCAAGCAGTGGAAGATCACATCGAGAATCAACAAGAAGTTCTCCAACTCTTAAAGGATAACCTAAATTTGGCACAAAATCGAATGAAACAACAAGCACATGAACATCACAGTGAGAGAAGTTTTGATGTAGGAGTCTGGGTATTTTTACGGCTGCAACCATATAAAAAAATGTCCCTCAAGCAAGCTAAGAAAGATAATAAATTATTACCAAAGTATTACGTTGCTTACAAGGTGTTGCAAAATATTGGTACTATGGCATACAAATTGGAGCTTCCTGCTTCTTCGCGAGTGTATCCAGTTTTCCATGTTTCATGCTTAAAGAAGGTTATAGGGGACAAAATTCCTGTTCAAACAATATTTCCAAAACTTGATGAGGAAGGAAAAACGATATTGGAACCTGAAGCAGCCACAGAAACAAGATCTCGACAACTACGAAATTGATCAATTTCAGAGTATCTCATCAAACAGAAGAACTTACCCACTGAAGATTCTACATGGGAGGATGAGAATTTTATATAGAAGTACCCGGAGCTACTCAAGCATTGAGGACAACACTTTTTTGAAGGAGAGGATCATGTTAGGTCTCTATATTACTAGTATAGTCCCTTATTGTTGTTAGTGTAACCCCCTTATTGTTATTGTTGTACCCTTGTAACCCCCATATTGTTATTATTCTGCCCTTACATTATTATTGTTAGGTCGGATAGGATTACATTGTGGCCTCATGGACTCCTATATATAGAAAGGAGGTTTTTTCATTTGTATCATCCAAGAATTTTTCATTTATGTACTGTATTGGAGGTTTTCCCCTCGAAGTGGCTTATTTCTAAGGCGTTGATCTCTCTTTTCTTCTATTTTTCGAGATGGTTTCATAACAAGGTTTTTAACCCAATAATTTAATGCAAAATTATCTAGACCTTCTCTTTATGTAGTGGTGTAATTATTCTCAACTTTAGATAAATTCCTACTTGCAAAATCTATAGTATGATCAATCTATCCTTTACTAGGTTGTGCCACGACCACTCCCAAAACTATTCTAGTGGCATCCACATGCACATGAAATTCCTTATTCCAATCAGGGAATACTAGTATAGGTGCAGTTACCATATTTTATTTTAATATGTCGATACTCTTTTGGAATTATTCATCCCATTGAAAAGTTACATCCTTCTTCAACAATTTCTCTATGGGCGAAGTGATTTGTGCATACCCCTTGATGAACATCCTATAATACCCAGTATGTCCCAACATAGTGACAAGTTGTCTTACTGTCTTAGGTGGATCTAATTCCACAATAATAGAAATCTTAGTAGGGTTCACCATCAATCCTTGCTTACAGATAATATGCCCCAACAATATACCAAAAGGTACACAAAATATGCACATATTTAGATTCAAAGAGATCTGATGTTGTCTACAAGTGTGGAGCATAAGCCTCAAACTCCCAACATGTTTGATCAATAGTCCAAATACTATCTAATAATCAAATTATACCTCCAAAAATTTGTGAATGTACTCCTTAAACACTACGACCACCACCCTAGAAAATATATCAGGGTCATTCTTCAATCCAAAAGGCATCACTGTATACTGATTTGAGCCCCATTCTATAGAAAATGTGGTCTTATGCCAATCTTTGGGTGCAATTATGATATGATGATAATCTAAGAAACCATATGTAAATGAGTAGGCTTCCTAACCTCCTACATTTTCCAACACTTCATCTGTGAAAGGGGTAGGAAAAGTATCATGTACACTTGCATCGTTCAACTTCCTTAGGTCCACACAGATCCTAATCTCTCCTTGAGTCTTATTTTCCTGCACCACCATAGGACTTACCCATTTTGATGACACTCTTTCCTTCAGACTTAGGTAAACTCGTGATAAAATCCATTGAAATCTCCTTCCAACATTGACTTGGAATGGATAAAGGTTTTAGAAGACCTGAGGTCTTAATTGTCTCAACTTTATTTTCTGGCAAACCAAACATTCCGCCACAAAATTTTTAATATCAAATTTAAGGCCATCCCAAAAAAAATCTTTCTTCACCCTGTGGTAAGTTTTTAAAAATCCTGATTGTCCTCCTAAGGGAGAAGTGTGCAATTCCAAAATAATATTTTGTTTTAGTTGGGAATTCTTACAAAGATATAAGTGATATTTGTACCATAAAGAATCATTTTCCAACTAAATGTATCAGATGTACTAGGATCTTAATGCAAATTTTGAATGAGTGTCCACACTTCTTCGTCGTTTTTCCATTCATCCCTTGCTTCGGTTATCCAATATGGTTGGATAATAGAAATGGCACAAAGCTATGCTTCCACCTCTTCATCCTTTCTTGAGAGTGCATCTGCAACAACATTTAGCTTCCCTTTTTTGTAGATGATTTCAAAGTCATAACCCAACATCTTTGTGACCCGTTTTTGCTGCTCTTATGAAGATAGTATTTTTTCCAAACACAGCGCCATGATCCATACTTCTTGTGCACCAATACTACTGGAGCAGAGAAAGAACTTAGAGTTGGTTTAATTATACCAACCTCTAACATTTCTGCAATCATACGTTCAATTTCACTCTTTTGGACATAAGGATATTTGTAAGGCCTGATGTTTGGAGGAAAATTTCCTGGAATAAAATGAGTATCATGATCATGATCACGAATATGTGGGAGTCCTTTGGGATTTTAAAACACCTTGGAATGATTGTCCAAGTATTTTTGGAGATCTGTAGAAATATATGATTTTGATGTTGGAACTTCTAGCGAGCATAATTGTGCAATTACACCCCATTGTATTTCTTCAAAAGATTTGTCATGAAATTAGAGCTTATTATCTTTCCCGAATTCCCTGCGATACCCCATAATTAAACTTCCTTTCCTTCCGAAAACAATTTCAAGAAAAAATCTTGAAAATTAAAAGCTACCGTTCCAAAAGATTGTAGCAATTGTACTCCTAGTACAACATAAACACTTCCCATTGGAATGGAAAGCATTGGACTATTCAATACATATTCCCCCATGGTTATCTTGATATTATGGAATTTTCCAAAGAAATTTATAGTTCCTCCATTTGCAACTATAACTTGACATTTCAGTGCTGGGAATAGGAAGCAATTAAATTCCTTGGCTACATTACAATGACTAAAATTATGGGTACTACCCGAGTCAATCAACACTATTACCTTTTTATTATTGATATGTACTTCTATATTGAGAGTTTGATGAGTGGTAATCCCTGCCAATGCATTACAGGATATGGTTAGACTCATTTTTTCTTTCTCTAGGGTTGGTTCCTGGTGTATATCCTCTTCTTTTGAAGTTTCTTGTTCATTTTCATCCTCCTCTTCACAACCTATGTAAAATAATTTATTCTCATCACACTTATGACCTTTAGCGTATTTTTATCACAACTGTAGCCTTTTTCTATTTTTTCTTCCAATAGTTGTGGTGTTGACCTTGTAGGTTGTGGAAGTCTGGGAGTAGCAACACTTCCACCTTTATAGATGTGAGTGGTAGGCTTCCTTGTCACCATAATTTTACATTCAAATTTTCTTTCCAACCTGAATGCCTTCTCCAATGAATCAAGTTCCCAAAGGCGAACCTCATGTTGGATGTTATCCTTTAAAGTCCCTATGAAGACATCAATTCTGTGTTCGTCTGGAATATCAACTACCCGTATTTTAAAATTTTGGAAGTCCTCAATGTGCTCCACCACTGAACCATTTTGTTTGAGATTTATCAATTGGACAAAGAAGGTGTTTCCCTTTGTATCCTCATAATGTGCTATCATTTCCTCTGTAAAAATTGACCAAGCAACAATTTATTTACGAGAGCAAAGGCATTAATACCATACAAATATTTTTTTTTTTCTAAATATAAAGTTGTAAGGCGTACCTTAGTATGTGTTTTGCACATTATTGAGATCAAAGTATTGCTTCATCTGTAGTATCCATGTTACGATATCCTTGCCATCAAAATTCCACATATCGATCTTTGGAATATGGTGGGTCTTCAATCCAAAATTATAGTTCATTAAATCACGAGTAAAATTTATTTTTTTCTCATCATGAGTTTCCTCTACTATCTTTTCGCCACTAGGAATAATTTATTGTATCAACTTTGTCAAACCTTCCTTCAAACCTTCCATTTCTGCTTTTATATCATTCTTCATGTATTCCATTTTTTCTTCCATGTCTTCCATGCCATTCTTCAAACCATCCATCTTATCTTCCACACATTTTTTCAAACCATCCATCTTAGCTTCCATGTCTTTCTTCAAAAATTCCATTTCATTTTTTGTTGCTCTTTGCGAGAGCGAAATTTGGTGCACTTGCTCTTGTATTTTGATATATCATGTTGCACTTCTTCCTCTTCATGAGTCATAGTAGAGTATTTTGAGGGATTAATGGGAGTTGAATTATTTTTAAGGGAATTTTAGAACTCAATACTGATATATATGCTTCAATATGCCCTTGGAATCACTTCAAACTAATTTTTCAAACAAGACTTATGCAATTTGAAAAACAAATACACACCTTTTTCTTGCTTTTGAGGAGCTCGATATTGAAACTAAATTATCTCTGTGATTTTAGATCTTCAATATCTAAAATTTGGTCTAGTAGTAGCCCTATGAATCTGATTTTGAATGCTAAAGGTCTGACCTTATTTTAATTCTTCAAGACACAGTTATGCCCAACCTCCCACAATGACCTAATTATGGATTGGTTCAGTAGAGCGAACTTATATGGAGTGCCACGTATCGCTGTTTCCTCCTTCGGCTTTGAAATTAATACAAAGGAAACTCAATTCCATGTAAATTTGGCCACGTTTTACAAAATTCTAATCTAATTGTCATAGAGATAGTTATGACGATTTTCCCAATGTCACCTCTTTTAGATGAAATTCAGGAGCCTGCAAAAATTCTAACTTCCATAGATCATATTTCTGAAATAATTGTGAACCAAGATCTTAAATTTTTACACGAAGTTACTCAAGATTTATTCGAAATGGGTTTTTGGTTTTAGTGTCTGAACCCACATATAAAAAAATTTGTAGCGAAAATGCCATGATGTCTTGTTTGAAGTAGGGAAACCCTAGAATCCAAAGCTATGATACCAAATGTTATGAAACCAGCTCCAAAAATGGAAGAAAAGAGAGATCAATGCCTTAGAAATCAACCACTTTGAGGGGGAAACCTCCTTTAAATTACATAAATGAACATTTTTTGGATGATACAAATGAAAAAACCTCCTTTCTATATATAGGAGTCCATGGGGTCACAATATAATCCTAGACAACCTAACAATAATAATGTAAGGGCACAATAATAACAATATGGGGTTTACAGGGGTACACAAATAATAATAAAGGGGTTATACTAACAACAATAAAGGACTACACTAGTAATATAGGGACCTAACATCAACTAGTAAGGTCTGTGCTTGAATAGCTTCACACCAGGCTTCAGGGGAATCTTCATGACCCCTAAATCTCCTAATATTCCCTTCATATTTGAAAATTTAGTGGGAAACAATTCTGGATATTCATGGAGTAGCTCTGTAACTTTACTGACTATCTCCTCATCCTAATAATCTCTCCAATTGCTGCAAATTTGGATTCTTCTTTTGATCCTATATTCACCTTCTTGGTATTTAATGGGTTTGTTATGTCTGGTATTTCTATCTCATGTCCTTCTACTTCGTGGTGTCCTTCTAATTATTCTATGTCGATATTACGTGGATATTATCCATCATCCGAAATAATATTATAACATTCCAGTGCATGTTCTATCTGCGCAACTCAATTAGGTTGTTTCCATGTCAGTGTGGTTACACCCTCAAAGATCTTCTCCTTTACTACCTGAAGGGTTAAATCTATGCCTGTACATTCATTATCAAAGCTGAATGTTAAAATAAAACCATCAACCAAGTCTGCCTAGTTCATGTTACCATGTCACAAATATGTTTCTAGGTACCAATTCTTAGGAATTGTCTCCAATGTGTGAATAAATCCATGTCCCCATCCCTGTTGTGGAATCTCCTTCCATGTTGTAATGGATAGCTGGATATGATTTCTTGGATTTGTTTCACCATCATATTTATTCTGAATTTATGTTTCTACTTGTCCAAACCTTATCCACATTAGTCTTCGACATACCTACCAATATCCTATATTCTTCTTGTGTGTTCCCCACCATCTAGCAAGGGTAGCTCTCAAGGCTATATCGAAAGCTGAAAATATTTGAATTTATGGGAATTTTACACATTTTTATGTTTATATGTTTTTCTTCATATGTTTATATGTTTTTCTAAAGCTCTGACTTGAGTTGCTATCTTCTGTTGTGTTAATGGAAACTTGATATGTGGTAGCAACACAACCTAAACAATTATTTATGGTACTGTAGAGGTATGTTGAATCTTACTTGAACCAATAAAACCTTAAATATTTGATCAAAATCCCACACAGAGTCCTTATTTTTATGTTTTATCTCCTTTAACTCAATAATGCATTGCAATTTAGACTTCAGATTCTTGAACTCCTGTATCAATGATTTCTTAATAACTGAAAATGTAGAATTTTGATTAGTCAAATACTTCATACACCATGTTAGTGATCTATCTCACAACATCGTAGCGAGTTGCATCTTCTTTATATATTTTTCATCGATGTACTTCACTGTCCATACAACTTCAGCTAGAAACCAAAACTGTTCTGGATCTTCTGATCCAGTTCCTCTGAAAAAATGTAGCTTAATATCATTAGCCATACCTATTTTTGGAGGGAGAGGGGAATGGGGAGGGGGAGGGGGAGGAAGGGAAAGGGGGTAGGGGGATTAGGGGGAGGGGGAATTCTAATAATACCTTGGATCCTACTAGATGTTGGATTCAATGAACTTTCAGCATGGGAGGGGGGATACTACGGAGTTACCTGGGGGTTCTCTGGGTAGTTTTCTTCCTTTTCACCTTCAGATTCACTCAAGGAGGGCTACAATAAGTCTCTATGAAGGTATTCGGGTCTTGTTCATGATATCTCTTTATGGTATCTACTCTATACCTTTTTCCACTTCGCGTTGTATTGATTGCTTTCTCAGATTTACTTCTTCTTCCAAACATAAGTAAAATAGCAATTTGATTTCACCTGTAAAATTCCATTTTCACAGAAAAGCATCTTAATCCATAGTTTCAAATATTTTAAGTACTTACCTCACAGTCATTTGAAGAATATTCGCTCTACTTCACTGTAGGACATAGTCGAGTCTACTACAAACTCAGTAATGAAGCCTACCAAGATACTATCAATCCAGTAGTCGACAACCCTTGAAATCTTGTTGTTAGTGCTCTTGAGTCACTGCACCAACTCAAGAGTCCACACTATAGGTTCATCGTTCTTAAATCAATCCTTCCTTTTAGTCAACCATGATACCCACTCATACAATTCACTAGGAAATGATTCGAAGAAAATTTCGTATTGGTCTTTCAAAATATACCTTTGCAACCAAGCCTCAGATGTCAGATGGGGATTTCTGTTCTCTTGATCTGTAAATTATTGCTCCTTCTGGACTATCCAATATTGAATTTCCTTCTTCGACGGGTGCCACATCAACATGTCCCTCAAACAGATCCCAGTTCCGGAAACAAAACCATCAACATGGCCCTTTCATCAACGACCTACAAGAATATCACAGTCTCACCCGAAGTGACTATGGATGGTTGTAGAACCAGGTTTCTGCAACTTTGAGGGACTGCGCGATGTGGTATTATTATGTTTTCTACTTCACAACTTCATAATCGCTTCGAAACATCCAGTTAATCATAGAAACACATCATATAACATCATAAATCATTATTGCTCTGACATAAAATGCAACTGTATAAATTACTTCACAATAAAAAAAATATTAATCAAATAGGTACAGAAAACACATAATAATACAAAATATCTAAACATACTTATTTATTATGATGGATCTTTGATTAAAATTATCTCTTCTACCTGTGCACACAACTATAGGTGGTCTGCACACTAAGCTATAGACTCTTCCAAGTTCTCTATGTGCTCAACTACAAAGCCTTCCCTTTGCCACAAAGTACAGATTACAAATACTTTCCCTCAACCATATAACATATCATGATCTATCTATTGATTCTAACATAACATTACATCCCTTTATATATTATTACATCGAAAAAATACCATGGTCCAAATACCATGGGCTCCAAAAAAAGGAAAATATAACCCGAAACTCGTTACAAAAAATAGGGGATTCGACCCAACCTGAAGCCCCTATGATACCATGTAATATATCTAACACGATCTGCTATGCAGTCCACCTTGCCCACTACTCCTCAAAATGTAGAGTCTCCAAAATCTAGGTCAAGTTGAGTTGCGCCCAAAACTTCACCCAAATGGTCTTTCTTCCCCTTTTCTTTGCTTGAAAATAAGAGTTAATTGGGTTGCTACTTCATTTTCTTGCTTGAGGCTTGCGATTACTACAACTAAAAATTACAGAAGGTTTTACTGCTGAAATATGAGGATCATCCCTCTTAATTTGTCTCTAGTTTTTATTTAGAGAAAAATGAGATCCTTGATTAATTCTTCCTCCTCTATTCAACATGTTGTCTCCACATAGAGCATTGAGGACAAACTCATATTCCCTTTCTCTTACATTTCTTCTCATGATATTATAATTCCCCTTCTTGGGCATCTTATGCATTCTTGGATTGCTATTACCCAAAACATTTAGTTTTCTCGCATGCTATTTACAATCTATGGATTTATGCCCAAAATTGTTGCAAAAAAGACAATAACCATAAAAGGGATTTTGGAAACTGGAGATACCTTTTTCTTATTGATAAATATTAAGGGCAATGATTAGTGTGATTTCTCTTTCTTTGCTAACTTCTTGTGATGTCTTTTTACTTATATTACTTATTATCTTATCTTATTATTATAATTTTTGTGTATCATCAAACAACTACCAAATAAAGAATAATAAGAAAAAAAAATATAGGCTGCAATCCGGGGCCAAAACCTCTCCTCTTGAGAGGAAAACCCATAAATCTCTTCTCTTCCTTATAGATCCTTCAATTAACAAATTCCAAGAACTTAGACCAAGACCAAGACCCTCCAAGACCAAGTACAACATTTCTAGATGATGTGATTTCCTTGTCTAAGTTAAACCCAGTAGAATCTCTTCCAGTAGCACAATTTCAACCTCCTGCTACAGAGTTTCATCCTCCACTGCAGACATAAAATTTTCAGCCCTCGTGTAGTTGCTTCTGCTACACGTGTGAGTTTATTTTAGCCTCCCATGTATTCCTTGTTGATCAGTGGTTGTCATTTATGTCAACCCAAGTAGCACCAGGGGCTATCCCGATATTGCATGGTAATTTTTACCTAAAAAATTACTATATCCTGGGTCAAGAATATTTTTGATGGTTTCTACTTGTCGATATGTTTTTGTTGATATATGGCATGCCATGTAATTCTTCACGGTTTGAGAGATATTCATGTTTGAAGTTTGTAACATTAGTTAGTGGGATAAAACCCCATGGGGTTGTGGCATGGGTCATTGAAAAGTCAATAATTAATAATTTTTAAGCTCCTAAAATCCCTCCCACGTTCACTTGTTGAAGACCCTCTAAACCTAAGCTTCTATATAAATTGTGATCCTCATATCCTCCTCATATAGGGAATTTTCTACCTGAAACAAGTCATTGTGGAATTTGCACTCTAAATTTTTTTCTATGGAGGTTCAAAAGCTGAAATTTCTATGAGATGAAGCTGAAATCATGAGGAAGCTCCTGTAAAAAATTTAGATCAAGATGCACACAATTTTCAGAGATATGATGTGTGGAAGTCAGTCTTTTTGTAGGCTCCTGAACTTCATCTCAAGAAGTGACCTTGGGAAAATCATCATAAATATCTCTCTGAGTATCAGATTGGAATTCTGTAAAAAGTGGTAGATAGTGCAATGAAATGTGGCATGTCGTACAAGTTCACTCTACTGAGCTAGTCCATAATTAGGTCATTGTGAGATATTGGGCATAACTCTCCCTTGAAGAATCCAAATTGGGTCAGACCTATGGCATTGGAAAGAAGACTCAGAGGAATACTATAGAACCGAAAATCACATATTGGGGATCTAAAATAACAGAGATACACCAGATTCAATATCAAGATCCTAGAAGGGAAGAAAAAGCTAGATCATGCGTTGTCAAGGGCTGCAAAGGACCATACTTTCTAGGGCATCAAATAAAAGAAAGGTACAACAGAAGGTAGCATGACAATAGCAGTAGTAAAGGTGCAGAACAACAACAAGAAGTTCACCACATGAAGTCTTCAAGTGGGCAGCACTGCATACAGTCATTATAAAGGTATCATTGTAAATGTATCACTGTAAAAATTGTACAAATGTCTATCTGCCAAGAGTTGAAGAGGCAGTGTTAGGAGGTATAGGATCATCATTAGGTGGTTGTGTCATAGTTGGGGCTATGGTCTAGTGTGCATTCTTCTTCTACATCATTCTATGTCATTGTAAAGTGGATCATCTTCCCTGGTATGAGAGTCCATTCTTCTTTTATTCTTCTATAGGGTGGTAGGGTGGTGCTAGGCTGGTGCATGAAGTCATCAATAGGTTCAAGCCTGTGAAAAATTCAGGGTGGTAGGGTGGTGCTAGGGTGAGGTATAGATCATCGGGTGTTGGGGCATACGTTCAATTGACTACTGAAGAATCTCGGGCGTTGGAGCTTCCATCCAGTGGGAGCTGGAGAAGAATGATTTTATAGATTCTAGGAAGTTGGAGCTTTATTTTGAATTGGAGTTGAATAGTAAAGAATTATTAGAAAATCGTTCAGGTGGTTTTTATCCCGAAGAGGGTTTCCACCTTAAAACCTGTGTGCAGTTGTGTTGCTTTTGTTTACTGCTATCATTATACAAACACTGATAATAATTGAAGATTAAATAATTCTATGAAAGATTAATAATAATACTAATTGAAAGGAATACTGATTCACCCCCCCTCTTAATATTTCCAACAATTGGGATCAGAGCTTGGTTCCTTCAATAGCAGTTTAATAGCTGGAAGGAGGTAATGGAGCATACCAAGAATGGTGTACCTCTGTTCAATGAAAATAATTATGCACTCTGGAAAGGAAGAATTGAGTTTTATCTCTTGGCGCAAGGTTACGAAGTATGGGACACTATTCAAAATGGATTTACATCAACCGCGGATGAACAAGGTAAGAAGAATTTGGTAAATGATGCAAAAGAAAAGAATATTATTATCAGTGGACTTATTGAATCTGCTTATCATAAGGTGTTGGGTTGTAAAATCACCAAAAATGTATGGGACAAGCTTGAGAATATATATGCAGGTGACTCAAATGTCAAAGAAGAAAAGCTTCAAATCTACAAAGAAAAATTTGAGCAACTCAGAATGAAAGAAGATAACAACATTGCTGCATACTTCCAACACGTTGATGAAATACCAACACTCTTGAAGGATTGGGAGAGCCTGTTGACGAGAAGACTATTATACGAAAGATTCTAAGAACGTTACCAGGGAGATTCAACCCAAAGGTATCGGTCTTAGAATATAGTGAAGATCTGGACAAACTCAGCAAAGAGGAATTACATGGAGTTCTCATAGCATATGAAATGAGACTTGATGAAGAAGAGGGTACTTCGCATCTAGAAACTGCATTCACTGCATCTAAGAAAACCAATAAGGAGAAACAACCTTCAAAGGAACATACCTACTCCTGCAAGTGTGAAGAAAAGGAAGATGATGAAGAAGGTCTTTCAGATGGAGAATATGCTTAATTTATGAGAAAACTAAAAACTGGTAAGGGAAAATTCAAGGGTAAACTTCCATTGATATGTTTCGACTGTGGTGAGGTTGGGAATTTCACAAAAAAATTTCTGAACATAAGTGATGGCGACTGAAAAGAAAAGAAAGGCTTTAAGAAATTCAACAAGAAAAGAAAAAATAAAGGATTCAAAATGAACTTTCTCTCTAAAGAAGATAGCTCATCATCCGATGAAGACAATGACAGTGAAGAAGAAGCTAGTGAGAGAGTATTGTTTATGGCCAAGCACATTAAACAAGAGGTATCAAACAACGAAGAAGAAGGGTTGACCATAGAAGAATTTTCTAAGGAGAAAATCAAGCTTATAAAAGAGCTGAAGGCTGAGAAGATTCGTTCCAATACTCTTGAAGAACAAGTTCAAGGCCTCAAAATTGAAATTGAAGAACACAAATGTATTGAAGAGTCACTTCAAAATAATTTGGAAGAAAGCAACCAAGAAAGGGAAGCATTAGAAGCCGAAGTAGTCTCGCTACGTAAGGAAGTGAAGAACTGTCCAAAACTATGCCAAAAAATCAAGGGCATTCAAAGAAGTCATCAACAATCAACGATATTACAACGACAGAACTGACCTTAGTTACAAAGAAGAAGAAGCAGGACCTTCTACAACAAAATACAATGAACATATGAGATCTGACATGCATGTAGAATTCATTGGATAAGATTCACAAGAAAAACCTTGGAAGACAATTCCTCGACGAAGTTTTCGATCCAAGTACCAACATATGTTTTATGGCTATTTTTATTCATGTGGAAAATTTGGTCATGAAGCTATAGAATGTCACACATACCCTAGGAACCAATACAATTCCAGGAGATATGTCAAATATGAACCTTCCAGGGCTCAACGAAACATCAATAGATTTGAACATTTAATAAATAATATTTAATGTTACAAATGTTGAAACTTTGGACACATAGCCAGAGACTGTAGACTTGAAAATCCTCCAAAATAAACTTCAAAGCCACAGAATGAACGAATGAACATGGAAGAAGAAGAAGACTGATAATTATGCTCTCACTCTCAAGGCTCAAAATAACAAAGATGTGTGGTATGTTGATAGCGGTTGCTCAATGCATATGACTGGAGATAGAAATAAATTTGTATCTCTGAAAGAGAAGAAGGATGGAACCGTGTCCTTTGGAAATGATGGATCTTCAAATGTTATAGGATCAGGTACCGTCACTCTCAGAAGCAAAGATTCTCTAGCCAAGAAGTTCTATTGGTTGAAAACATGAATTAAAATCTGCCCAGTGTTGGAAAAATGTGTGATCAAGGACACACAATACTGTTCAACTCCACAAAATGTGAAAGCAGGAAAGGAAGGTATGGTGAAATTGTGGCTACAACAAGTTGAGCTCCAAATGACATATATATTCTGGATGAAGCAACTAAATCACGTCTAATAGCTAAAGAGGATGATATAATATTGGTAGCAATGATGATCGATTAAGTAAGAACTTTTCTACAAAGATGCAAAGTGAGTTTGAGATGTCTTTACTTGGTGAGCTACCATACTTCTTAGGGCTTCAAATATCTCAACAAGAAAAAGGAATATTTATATGTAAAGCCAAGTACATTAAGGAAATGCTCAAGAAATTCAAAATGGAAGATTGAAAATCCATCCTTACTCTGATGGTAACAGGTTGCAAATTGAGCATAGACGACTCATCTAAGGATGTGGATCAGAGGTTGTACATATCTACGATTGGTAGTCTTCTATATGTAATATCCTCCCAACGAGATGTTATGCAAGCAGTTGGACAAGTAGAAAGATTCCAAGCAGCACCAAAAGAAACACATATTATTGCCGTCAAAATAATTCTTCAATATCTAAAGGGAACATCAGAATATGGCTTGTGGTATCCCAAGGGTCACAATCTCATTCTTCAAGCCTTTACGGATGCAGATTGGGTAGGAAGAGTTGATGATCGTAAGAGTACTCGTGAAGCATTTGAATATATTCACCAGAAGCTTAGGATTCTCCTAAGTTCTCATTAGATTTTTTTTATTCAGAATATAAAGGGGGAGTGGAAGTGTGTACAGGTCCGCAGGATGGTTTTGTGTCAGGGGGAGTTAATCTTTGCCATTGATGTCAAAGGGGGAGAAAATGTTGTAGGAAGAGGTGTCATGATCGTAGGGGGAGTACTTGTGTTGCCATCAATTGTTGAACCCTTAGTTAAACTAAGAGGGGGGGGTGAATCAGTTTAACACATTCATGGATTTTTGAAACTTTTCATTAAAACTTATCTACCCTTCATTTCATGTCCAACTTAATATGTGAGTAATCTTAGAATGTGAGAAGAAAGTATTAATATAATATAATAGTAGACTTTAATATGAGAGCAGCAGGTATTAAGCAGATGATATAAATCAGATCAACACATAAACAACATGCAAAGAGACACCAGATATAAGTGGAAACCCATAAAGGGAGAAAACCACATATCATTATTGTTGTGATGCAAAGGCAAGCTCCAACACCCTCTCACCACTGTTTTTCTGTAGGCACTAACCTACAGGAGGCTCCAACCTCAATTTTGCAAGCTACAACTTGTAAGGAAGCTCCAACTCCCTTCAATTTTCTACAGGCACCAACCTACAGGAGGCTCCAACCTCAGTCAGCTCCAACTGACAGCTATCAAGCTGCAACTTGATAGGGAAGCTTCAACTTCCTCAATTTATCAAACTGAATGTTTGCTGATTTACCTCAAATATCAACTCTCTTCTGTAGCATCTTTTTCTGCTCTTCTTTTCTTAATCTTCTCTTCCTCACTCTTCTATACTCTGCATTCTCTATATTTACTCTCTCTAACCTCTCTATGCATATCAATATGATATTACTTATAGAGAATTATTGACGACTGTTTGTATTCCTCAAGGAATTCGAAATGGATAGCCATACCTCTTAGTCTTCTACCTTCTCATTTATTTTTCAGCTTACTCAGAAAAATGTAACTGTAGGTGCTTGTTTTAATATTACAGTGGGATTTTGTTTTCTTGCGGAGACTTTCCAATGCATCACAACAACATAAATTAATTAAAAACATTTACAATCAATTACAATGAAACCTTCAGCTCACTTATTCAGCCTCTTGGTTCAGTGCGCTTGTCTTTTCTGTGACTGTGCTATATTTGGCTTTTCTGTGACTGTGCTGTATTTGGCTTTTCTGCTTACTGTCGCAGTGTAACTGCCATACCTATGTAACTACCCTTTTTATACATCACAATTTAACTCTCGGCACGATAAGAATTGATTTTAACATTTAGACTGCTGTTTTATATAACATATGTAACTTCCGGCAATTAATTGCTGAGAAATCATTTAATACATAAAATGTACTTACGGGCCCACTCGCCGATCTTTCGATGTGATGTATCCCTTCTCGACTTATTCCGATTGCGATTAATCGTAATCGAAATTTCTTTGTTAACATGTTCCGCTTGCAAACTTTCTCCGATGCGATTGGGTGAGGGTCCCACCATATTGAATCTTTGTTTGTTTTAAAACCAAGAGTTAAAACCTTTGGTTCTTTTGATCTTGCGCCAGAAGATATAATACATATGATTTGTATTATACCTTTGGTCCCTTACGGTCCCACTTGTTGAACTTGTTTTATCATTCGATGCAATGGCCTATTTTAATGCCGGAATTTAAACATATTTGAATCATAGTTCATATACCCATCGGGTCCGGAGCTCAATCGCAATCGCAATCCTTTAATATCGTGCTC
Source organism: Pinus albicaulis (assembly GCA_034641835.2). Classification (NCBI taxonomy): domain Eukaryota; kingdom Viridiplantae; phylum Streptophyta; class Pinopsida; order Pinales; family Pinaceae; genus Pinus; species Pinus albicaulis. The sequence goes on from CM076576.1 coordinate 966,317,325, forward strand.
CGACAGTCTGCTTCTTTCCGATGCGATTGACCACTGTTCTTCTGTAACTCAAACATATATTAAACATGATTTATAGAACCATCGGGTCCGGAGCTCAATCGCAATCGCAATCCTTTAATATCGTGCTCCGACGGTCTGCTTCTTTCCGATGCGATTGACCACTGTTCACTGCATTTTGCCGATGCGATTGGAACTGGAACTCAAACATTTGTTAATCATAGTTTATAAGCCCATCAGGTCCGAGCTTCAATCGCAATCGCAATTCTTTTAATATATTGCTCTGATGTTCTGCTTTGTCCGATGCGATTGACCACTGTTTACTGCATTTTGCCGATGCGATTGGAACTAGAACTCAAACACATATTAAACATGATTTATAGACCCATCGGGTCCGGGCTTCAATCGCAATTGCAACCTGTTGTTAACCTGTTCCGCTGCCCTTATAATCTCCGATGCGATTGGGAAGGGTCCCACCTTATGGTACTTTGGTTCTGATAATAAAGCGCTCCATATAGATTAATATATATGCTTTGGACCTTTGTGCATAGGGCGCAATATATGTAAATATGCTGCATATATACTCCAGCGTGGGTAACGATTCTCGGAATGAGATTTATATATATAATTTGCTTCTTGGGTTATACGATTCCCAGAATTGTGTTTATGTATCGTCCAGCTGGGGTAGCGATTCTCGGAATTAAAAAATGGCTCTGCCTCTGCTGTGATAACGGTTCTGCCTCTGCCTCTGCCTATAATAATGGCTCTACCTCTGCTGTGATAACGACTATGCCTCTGCCTCTGCCTCTGCTATGATAACGGCTCTGCCTCTATATTCGCTGCCTCTGCCTCTTCCTGTTTCCTTTGCTTCCTTCGTTCGCTTCTTTGCTGCCTCCTTTGTCTGTCTCTATCTTGGCTGCCTCCTTTTCCTGTCTCTGTCTTTGCTGCTTCCTTTGCCATTAATGACAACATTTCCAACAGTCTCCCCCTTTGGCATTGATGGCAATACACTTCCTCTGTTTGCCTGTTAGGATCCTTTCTCCTGTTGCTTTCTCTTCCTCCCCCTTTGACATGAATGGCAAGGGGTTTGAATTCTTAGTGTAGCTTCTATTCTTTGATCCTGTGATTTTATCCTTTTTCAATATTTCGTGCATTTCCTCTCCCTGAAATTTTCTGAATTTGTACGCTGCTGCTTCAACCTTTGGATTAGATTCATGTCGGGTTCACTACTCTTCCGTGTTCGGTTCACGTCGGGTTCACCACTCTTCTGTTGCACCACTGACCTTTCTGCCTTTTTATTGATTCTTTTATGCTGAATGCATTCTTTCCATAATCCTTTTGATCCTGAGGACCTGTTTTCATGCTTCCCTTGCTGGTTGATCTCCCCCTGAGAATGATATTTCCGTTTTTGTTCTCCCCCTGAAACCATGCTTTCTCTTCATATTAGAGAGTAGCATCTACAGATACTACCCCTAGTTTGTCTCTCAAATATTCAAATGGTTCTCTAGCAAGTGGTTTGGTAAATATATCTGTTGTATGCTCTTTTGTTGGTACATACTCCAGTTTTACTATCTTCTGAGCCACTTGTTCTCGAAGAAAATGATACTTGATTGGGATATGTTTAGTTTTTGAGTGAAGCACAGTATTTTTAGATATACTTATAGCACTTGTATTATCACATTTGATTGAGATAGGTTCATCAATGCTTACCTTCATTTCTTGGAGGGTTTACTTCATCCACATGACTTGTGTACAACATGCTGCTGCTGCTATATATTCTGCTTCTGCTGTAGACATAGAGATAGATGTTTGTTTCTTGCTTAACCATGCCACCAAAATTTCTCCTAGATAGAAAGCACCTCCACTTGTGATTTTTCTGTCATCTACACAGCTGGCCCAATCTGCATCTGTGTATGCTGTCAAAGTGAAGCTTTTGCCTTTAGGATACCAAAGTCCATACTGTGATGTTCCTTGTAGGTATCTAAATATTCTTTTGACTGCAAGAAGGTGGTTTTGTTTAGGTGCTGCTTGATATCTAGCCACTAGTCCTACTGCTAGCATGATGTCTGGTCTTGATGATTTCAGATACAACAGACTTCCTATCATGGATCTGTAGTGTTTTTGATCTATATCTGCAGACCCATCATCAGCACATAGCTTGCATTCCGTGATCATGGGATTTGACACACGTTTGCAGTCCTCCATTTTGAATTTTTTCAACATTTCTTTTAAATATTTTTCCTGTGAGATGAATGTACCTATGTTCTTTTGTTGAATTTGAAGTCCTAAGTAGAAACTGAGCTCTCCAATCATAGAAATCTCAAACTCTGTTTTCATCTCATCAGCAAACCCTTTTGCTAGTTCTTCTCTGTTGCTTCCAAACATAATGTCATCAACATATACTACAACAATCAGGAGTTCATTTTCATGGGCTTTTATGTATAGATTTTTGTCTACTCCACCTCTCTTAAAACCTTGTTTTTGCAAATATTTATCTAGTCTTGAGTACCAAGCACAAGGAGCCTGTTTCAGTCCATAAAGATCCTTCTTCAGTCTGCATAAATAGTCTTCTTTGTCTGTTAATGAGAAGCCTTCTGGTTGTTCCATGTAGACTTCTTCTTCTAAGTCTCCATTCAGAAATGCAGATTTTACATCCATTTGATCTACCTTGAATTTTTGGTAGCATGCAAATGCCAGGAACATTCTGATAGCTTCCATTCTGGCTATAGGGGAAAATGTTTCATCGTAATCAAGTACTTCAATTTGTGAGTATCCTTTGCAGACAAGTCTGGCTTTATTTCTGATTACCTGTCCTTCCTCATTCATTTTAATTTTGAATACCCATTTTGAGCCTATGACATTTTTCTCAGTGGGTCTAGGAACTAGTTCCCAGGTATTGTTTTTCTCAATTTGGTCTAATTCTTCATTCATAGCATTCACCCAATACTTGTCCTTGTTGGCTTCTTCAAATCTCTTTGGCTCTATTTGTGATAACATGTCTATGTATACCTCTTCTGTCTGTTTAGTGAGCTACCTTCTTGTTTGGACCCTTGCTCTCTTGTCTCCAATGATCTGGTCTTCAGGATGATTCTTCTAAGTGTATCTTGAGGGGGCTTTAGAACTCATATCTGTATCTTCTGTTGTCTTGCTTGTTTCCTCATCATCTTGGTTTTCTTTTTCATGGTTGTTTGATGGGCTGCAACAGTCTGTATCTCTTGTATTGTCTGGAAGTTCTTCATCAAATCTCACATCAATGCTTTCTACTATTTTTCGAAGAGTCTTGTTGTAGCACCTGTACCCTTTACTTTTGGATGCATATCCTAGAAATATCCCTTCATCCGCTCTTGCATCAAATTTCCCAAGATTTTCATCATTATTCTTTATGTAACACTTGCTTCCAAAGATTCTAAAATGTTTAATTGAAGCAGGTTTCCCATGCCATAGTTCATAGGGAGTCTTGTCACTGCTTGGCCTTAAGTGGGCTTTGTTCAGAATATGCACTGCTATTTGTACTACTTCTGCCCAGAAGGTTTGTGAAATATTATTCTCCTGCATCATGGCTCTGGCTATTTGTTGAACAGATCTATTTTGTCTCTCTGCTACTCCATTCTGCTGAGGTGTCCCTGCAATAGTAAATTGTTGTTTTATGCCATATTCATTGCATAGATCTGCAAAGTCATAATCTGTGAATTCACCTCCTCTGTCTGATCTGATGCATTTTAGCTTGCATCCTGTCTGGTTTTCAGCTAATGCTTTGAATATTTTGAATTTGTCCAGAGCTTCCGATTTATTCTTGAGAAATGCAACCCATGTCATTCTGGAGAAATCATCGATTATTAGCATGAAGTAGGATTCTCCACTTGGTGTTTTAGTTCTTGCAGGTCCACACAGATCCATGTGCACAAGCTGGAGTGGTCTACTTGTTGATAACTCATCTTTGGCCTTAAATGATGTACGGGTCTGTTTACCCAATTAACAAGATTTGCATATGGTATTAGAAGGCCTTTTTATTTCTGGCATGTCTCTGACCGCTTTCTTTTTGCTCAGTCTGATGATATGATCGAAGCTGAGATGTCCCAATCTCCTATGCCATAACCATGACTCCTCAAGTTTGCTAAGATGGCATGCTTCATCTTTCTCTTTCACGATGTAAACATTGCTCTCTGTTCTAACACCTTTGAGCAGAGTCTTACCTGTGGTGCTTGATTTGACTTCACAGTCTTGTGCTCTGAAAATAACTTCACAGCCTTTATCACACATTTGACTGACACTCAGCAAATTTGCTTTCAGCCCATCTACAAATAGTACCTCTTGGGCCTTACCTCTGCCATTATCTAAGCTGTCTGAGCCCTTTACCTTGATTTTTCCTAATTTATCATTGCCAAAAGTAACATTACCAGTTTTCTTTTCATCAAAAGTTATAAACTTGCTTCTGTCTCCAGTCATGTGTTTAGAGCAGCCACTGTCCAAATACCATTGGATTTTTAGATCTTGAGCAGTTAGAGCCAAGTCACACTCATTCTCCTTCTTTTTCCACTGGAGGCCTCCTTTTGTTTGGTTTCTTTTGTGAGATGATGAATCACATCCTTTCAGAGGACATTTGGAAGGCATATGTCCAACTTGATTGCATATACAACATTTGATCATAGTTTTTGCAGAATTGTGAGTATGAACAAAATTCCTTTGATTCATAAACCTCTTTGAGGTGTTGAACATCAATCTTTGTCCATACTTTCTACATTTAATAATTTTATGGCCAAATTCCATACAATAAAAACAATAACCATAGAAATTATTTGCATACCTGATGTAAGGTTGTTTTCTCCATTTGTTTGCTTGAGATAGTCTCTTCACTGTTTGCATCTTGTTCTGGTTTGAATTACTCCTCCTTGTATGGAAATATGCAGCAATGTGTCCCAGCTTGTGGCAGACATAACAGGTGGTATTCTTCATAGGAGGAAAGAATCTCCTTTGATGGTTTCCAAATTTGACATACTCAGGGGTCTTAGTATTTATTACATTCTTTGCTACTGGTGGTTTCTTCTGATCTCTGTATTCCTTATTATAGGTTTCTTCTTTTGTAGGAATTGTTTGAGCTGCTTCATCATTCTTCTTTGCTTTTACAAAAATAATCTCTCTGTTTTCCTTTTCTTTGCTTTTACTTGATTCTCCTTCATAGCCTATTCCAGTTTTTATCATAGGAGATATTTGAGCACCAAGAATTTCGTTCAACTTACTAGAGCTTGTTGTTTGAGAAGAGTTTATAACCACTTTCCTTTGAGAATTTTCTAATTTCTTCCTGAGACATACTACTTCTTCTTCCAACTTTTCTTTTTCTTGAGTTTTTTCTTTGATTTGCTTAAGTAACATGTCCTCTATCTTCTTGGCTTCTTCAAGCTCTATCTTTAGCTGCGTCAGGACTTCTGAATTCTGTTCTTCTCGTACATACTTGAGGAGAATGTCCTTTTGTTTTCTGCATTTCAACTTGAGTCTATCAATCTCTTCCAGAGAACTTCTTAGTTCCCCCTCAAGGTCGACTTCACCTTATTCTTCTTCATCTTCTAGCAGGAGACCTTCAAGTTCAAGTTCTGTCTTGTTGAGCATAGAAGGATTTTCTTCTGAACTTCTTTCCTTTCTGCCAGTTCTTTGATGTATTTTTCTCTGACTCTTGAGCCTGATTCCTTACTTTCTTGTGAGGACACTGAGCAACATAGTTTCCAACTCTTCCACAGTTAAAGCATTTGAAAGGAAGTTTACCTTTTTATTTACCTGAGCCTCTATCCAATTTCTTGACAAATTTTTCCTCTTCTTCATTCGAGCAAGAGCATATGTCTTCCTCTTCTTATTTCTTCTTTTCTGTTTTAAAGGCTGCCTCCCTCGGACTTGGCTTCTTCTGTGGGAGCCTCATCTTATATGCTATTAGATTTCCAAGTAGTTGGTTCATGGTCAAGGTCTCCCAATCAGCTGTTTCTTTTATAGCAGACACCTTGGGATTAAACCTGGATGGAGGAGATCTTAGAATCTTTTGCACAATTATTCTTTCTGGCATGGTTTCTCCAAGAGCTTTCATATTGTTAACAATTTCTGCAACTTTTAGGAAGAACCTGTCAATGTCTTCATCATCATTCATTTTTAAGTTCTCAAACTGGGCTCTATAGATTTGAAGTTTGGCAGTCTTTACTTTCTTGTCTCCCTCATGGATGTTCTCCAGAGTATCCCAGATCTCTTTGGCAGTGTCTTTGTGCATTACTTTGATAAAATCTGCTTCACACAATCCATTCAAGATGGAATTCATGGCTTTTGCGTTAGCTACAAAATCTTGTTTGGATTCTTTCTCTGAGTCAGTTGCCTTTGGGGCATATCCTAATTCCACAGCACCCCAAACTTCTATTCCTAGAGACATTATGTATGTCCTCATCCTGATTTTCCAGAAGGCATAATTTTCACCTGTAAAGAAAGGGGATTTATTGGTTGAGCATCCTTCTTTACTAGCCATCCTGAGAACCTAGAATCTCCTTTCAGTTGTTAAACTGGTACAAAGGAACCTGGCTCCGATACCAATTGTTGAACCCTTAGTTAAACTGAGAGGAGGGGGGGGGGGTGAATCAGTTTAACACATTCATGGATTTTTGAAACTTTTCATTAAAACTTATTTACCCTTCATTTCATGTCCAACTTAATATGTGAGTAATCTTAGAATGTGAGCAGCAAGTATTAATATAATATAACAATAGACTTTAATATGAGAGCAACAGGTATTAAGCAGATGATATAAATCAGATCAACACATAAACATCATGCACAAAGACACCAAATATAAGTGGAAACCCATAAAGGGAGAAAACCACATCTCATTATTGTTGTGATGCAAAGGCAAGCTCCAACACCCTCTCACCACTGTTTTTCTGCAGGCACCAACCTACAGGAGGCTCCAACCTCAATTCTGCAAGCTACAACTTGCAAGGAAGCTCCAACTCCCTTCAATTTTCTGCAGGCACCAACCTAAAGGAGGCTCCAACCTCAGTCAGCTCCAACTTGATAGGGAAGCTCCAACTTCCTCAATTTATCAAACTGAATGTTTGCTGATTTACCTCAGATATCAGCTCTGTTCTGTAGCATCTCTTTCTGTTCTTCTTTTCTTAATCTTCTCTGCCTCACTCTTCTATACTCTGCATTCTCTATATTTACTCTCTCTAACCTCTCTATGCATATCAAGATGATATTACTTATAGAGAATTCTCGATGACTTTTTGTATTCCTCAAGGAATTCAAAATGGATAGCCATACCTCTTAGTCTTCTACCTTCTCATTTCTTTTTCAGCTTACTCAGAAAAATGTAATTGTAGGTGCTTATTTAATATTACAGTGGGATTTTGTTTTCTTCCAGAGACTTGCCAATGCATCATAACAATATAAATTAATTAAAAACATTTACAATCAATTACAATGAAACCTTCAGCTCACTTATTCAGCCTCTTGGTTCACTACGCTTGTCTTTTCTGTGACTGTGCTGTATTTGGCTTTTCTGTGACTGTGCTGTATTTGGATTTTCTGCTTACTGTCGCAGTGTAACTACCATACCTATGTAACTGCCCTTTTTATACATCACAATTTAACTCTCGGCACGATAAGAATTGATTTTAGCATTTAGACTGCTGTTTTATATAACATATGTGACTTCCGGAAATTCACTGCTGAGAAATCATTTTAATACATAAAATGTACTTATGGGCCCACTCGCTGATATTTCGATGCAATGTATCCCTTCTCGACTTCTTGCAATTGTGATTAATCGCAATCACAATTTCTTTGTTAACATGTTCCGCTTGCGAACTTTCTTCGATGCGATTGGGTGAGGGTCCCACCATATCGAATCTTTGTTTGTTTTAAAACCAAGCGTTAAAACCTTTGGTTCTTTTGATCTTGCGCTAGAAGATATAATACATATGCTTTGTATTATACCTTTGGTCCCTTATGGTCCCACTTGTTGAACTTTTTTTATCATTCGATGCGATGGCCTATTTTAATGCCGGAATTTAAACATATTTGAATCATAGTTCATATACCCATCGGGTCCAGAGCTCAATCACAATCACAATCCTTTAATATCGTGCTCCGACGGTCTGCTTCTTTCCGATGCGATTGACCACTGTTCTGCTGTAACTCAAACATATATTAAACATGATTTATAGACCCATCGGGTCCGGAGCTCAATCGCAATCGCAATCCTTTAATATCGTGCTCCGACGGTCTGCTTCTTTCCGATGCGATTGACCACTGTTCACTGCATTTTTCCGATGCGATTGAACTGGAACTCAAACATTTGTTAATCATAGTTTATAAGCCCATCAGGTCCGGGCTTCAATCGCAATCACAATTCTTTTAATATATTGCTCCGATGTTCTGCTTTTGTCCGATGCGATTGACCACTGTTTACTGCATTTTGTCGATGCGATTGGAACTGGAACTCAAACACATATTAAACATGATTTATAGACCCATCGGGTCCGGGCTTCAATCGCAATCGCAACCTGTTGTTAACCTGTTCCGCTGCCCTTATAATCTCCGATGCGATTGGGAAGGGTCCCACCTTATGGTACTTTGGTTCTGATAATAAAGCGCTCCATATAGATTAATATATATGCTTTGGACCTTTGTGCATAGGGCGCAATATATGTAAATACGCTGCATATATACTCTAGCATGGGTAATGATTACTGGAATGAGATTTATATATATAATTTGCTGCTTGGGTTATACGATTCCTGGAATTTTGTTTATGTATCGTCCAGCTGGGGTAGAGATTCTCGGAATTAAAAAATGGCTCTGCCTCTACTATGATAACGGTTCTGCCTCTGCCTCTGCCTCTGATAACGGCTCTGCCTCTGCTGTGATAATGGCTCTGCCTCTACCTCTGCCTCTGATAACGGCTCTACCTCTGCTGTGATAATGGCTCTGCCTCTATATTCACTGCCTCTGCCTCTTCCTGTTTCCTTTGCTTCCTTTGTTCGCTTCTTTGCTGCCTCCTTTGTCTGTCTTTGTCTTTGTTGCCTCCTTTGTCTGTCTCTCTCTTTGCTGCCTCCTTTGCCATCAATGACAACATTTCCAACATCAATGTCAAAGGGGGATATTGTTGATCAGTGGTTTTCATTGATGTCAACCCAAGCAGCACCAAGGACTACCTTGATCTTGCATGTTAATTTTGACCTACCAAATTACTATATTCTTGGTCAAGAATATTTTTTACGGTTTCTACTTGTCGAGATGTTTCTGTTGATATATGGTATGCCATTTAATTCTTCACGGTTTGAGAGATATTTATGTTTGAAGTTTGTAACCCCGGTTAGTGGGCTAAAACCCCATGGGGTTGTGACATGGGTAATTGAAAAGTCAATAATTAATAATTTTTAAGCTCCTAAAATCCATCCCATGTTCACTTGCTGAAGACCCTCTAAACCTAAGCTTTTATATAAATTGTGATCCTCATATCCTTCTCATATAGGTATTTTTCTACCTGAAACAGGTCATTGTGGAATTTTCACTCAAATTTTTTTCTACGAAGGTTCAAAAGCTGAAATTTTTATGAGACGAATCCCAAATCCTGAGGAAGCTCCTGTAACAATTTTAGATTAAGATGCACAACATTTTCGGAGATATGATCTGTGGAAGTCAGTGTTTTTGCAGGCTCCTGAAATTCATCTCAAAGAAGTGACCTTTGGAAAATAGTCATAACCCTCTCTATGAGTATCAGATTGGAATTTGTAAAAAGTCGTAGATCGTGCATAGACTGTAGGTTTCACTATATCAAGTTCAGAGCCGAATGAAGAAACAATGACATGTGGAATGCCGTAAAATTTCGCTCTACTGAACCAGTCCATAATTAGGTCATTGTGAGAGATTGGGCATAACTCTCCCTTGAAGAATCCAAATTGGGTCAGACCTGTGGCATTGGAAAGAAGACTCAGAGGACTACTACTACATAATTTCACTACATGAAGTATTCAAGTGGGCAGCATTTCATATACATTATAAAGGTATCATTGTACTAAGTCATTGTAAATGTATCATTGTAAAAATTGTACAAGTGTCTATCAGCCAAGAGTTGAAGAGGTAATGTCGGGAGGTCTAGGATCATCATTAGGTGGTTGTGTCATAGTTGGGGTTATGGTGTAGTGTATATTATTCTTCTATATCATTCTATATCATTGTAAAGTGGATCAATTTCCCTGGTACGAGAATCCATTCTTCTTTTATTCTTCTATAGGGTGGTAGGGTGGTGCTAGGCTGGTGCATGAAGTCACCAACAGGTTCAAGCCTGTGAAAAATTCAGGGTGGTAGGCTAGTGCTAGGGTGAGTTGTAGCTCAGTGGGTGCTGGGGAATCCGTTTAGTTGACTACTGAAGAATCTCGAGTGTTGGAGCATCCATCTAGTGGGAGCTGGAGAATAATGATTTTCTATATTCTAGGAAGTTGGAGCTTTATTTTCAATTGGAGTTGAATATTAAAGAATTATTAGAAAATCATTCAGGTGGTTTTTGTCCTGGGGAGGGTTTCCACCTTAAAACTATGTGCAGTTGTGCTCCTTTTTTTTACTGCTATCATTGGAAAAAAACCGATAATAATTGAAGATTAACTAATGCTTTGAAATATTAATAATAATACTAATTGAAAGGAATATTGATTCACCCCCCTCTTAGTATTTCCAACGTTCATAAGACCTTGAATTTTATTTCTATGATTTATTGAGCTTGAGGATGGATTCTCGTGACCTTTTCTTGACCTTCTTACCTTCTTTCCTTCAATATTAGAGGAAAACCCTAGGTCTACTACAAAAACCCTAGCCTTCCTTCATATGTGTAAGAGAGAAATATCCCAGAAACAAGTCTTCTTTGTCCTCTTCCTTCTTTGATTCCTTCTTACTCTTCTTCGTTTGCTTGAATGAGTGAGTGAATGAATGTAATGCAAGGAGAAGTTTCCTCCTTTATATAGGCTTCTCAAAGGTGGACGTGGCTCCTCTAATTAGGCCGACTTGATCTTGGAGGGTATTTTGACACTTTTAAGGACAAAAATAATTTTCTTTATAAGTTACAATGTGCTTTAATGGGTATTCAACTTATGACAATGACTCTTTTGAATTCTTTACCTTGGAAAAACCATAGAAGCACTGAATGGGTGCTTTACCTATAAAATAAAATACCTTGAACATGAAACTCATGATCTAATAATAATAATAATAATAATTTTCTTTCATTTTACAATACAAGAATCTAAAATTACATTTCATATTTATGAAGACTAAACCTAGTTACACATTTTTCAACACTCCCTCTTAACTAGGGAGGTATTCATAAATGGTACATGTAAATTATCAATCTGAAGAGATATCATAAGAATATTTGGATTTGTAACCCATTTGTTTAGCATCATATCATCCAAAATTATCACATATAAAGGCCTTGACTAACAACTCTATCTATCCACAACCTCATAACACAATACTGGCGAGAAAAATGACTTATTGATACCATCATCATTGTTTCTCAAGGTACATACCCCACCCGAGTGTTCACAAAGTATGACATTAATTAGACTATTATTATCTTGGATAGATATTCCTTGAAGAATATCAGTCCATGAATATTATTATCTTGGATCCTCTACGTCATCCTCAAAGAGTATCAGATGCAAGATGCTTACCCAATCCTTCGTTATGTCTTCCAAAGTGAAGACAAGAATGATGTGCCTATCTCTCCCTCTCAACTAGGGAGGATACATCAACCAAACCAAGCTTGTCTCTCAAATATACAAGCTTCTTATTAGGAAGATATTTTGTCAATATATTAGCTACCTGCTAATAAATGGAGATATATTGTAGCTGCAACACACCATCTTGTAATAGATTCCAAATATAGTGATACTTGTTTTTGATGTGATTTGTATTTCCATGAAATAATAGGTCTTCAGAAAATTGTATAAAACTAGTGTTATCATAATGTATCATTGTAGGGTCCATCAGTCCATCGAACATGTTGGATAAAAACTTCCTCAACCAGACTGTTTCTCTGCTCACTTCACATGTTGCAATATACACAACCTCAACAATACTCAAAGAAATTGTGTCTTACTTTATGCGCATCCATGAGATCATGGAGGATCCCAAACTAAAACATCCTCTCATAGTTATTCTTCCATCCTTCTCACTGCCACCCATAATCAGAACCTATATATCCAATCAAGTGGACATCATTCATCCTATCATATTTCAGATAGTAGTTGATAGTTCCTTGCAGATATCTTATTATATGTTTTGTTGTTATCCAATGATCATGTTCTGGATCCACTTGGAACTGACTGAGAAAATTTACTACAAAACATATGTCTGGTCATGTATTCACCAAGTACACCAGTGAGCTAATCAATTGTCTATACTTGGAAGGATCCACAGGGCTCGATTCAGAAATCCTTAGTCTCTTCAAGTTTGTAATCATCGGGGTTGTCATTGGTTGTAGTCCATCATGCAAAACTTATTTAACATCTTGATAACATACTTCCCTTGACCTACATATATCTCATTAATTCCTTTCTAGAATTCCAGTCCCAAATAGTAGTGCATCAAACCTAGATCCTTCATGTCAAATTATGCTGCTAGTTTCCTCTTACATTCTTCAATTTGACCTTCCATATCTGTCAATAGAATATCATCCACATACAGAAGATTGATCATCAACTCTCTCTTAAAAACATTAATATACATGTTTGGATCAACATAAATCTTTGTAAAGCCTAATCTCTATAGGTATGCATCCAACCTAGCATACCATGCCCTTGGTGCTTGCTTGAGGCCATATAATGCCTTCTTTAATATGCAAACATATGCCTTTATGTCTTTAACTTCGAATCCCAAGGGTTTTTCTATATAAACTTCCTCATAAATTGTGCCATTCAGGAATGTAGTCTTGACATCCATTTGGTGGATGTTCCATCTCATCGATGTTGCCAAAGAGACCAAAGAATGAATATTAGTATACCTTGATGTTGGAGCAAATGTCTCTTCATAGTCGATGCCTTATTATTGAGAGAAGCCCCTAGCAACAAATATTTACTTATTTATCAATTCTTCCATCTGCCGCATGTTTGATCTTGTAGATCCACATGGAAGTTACTACAAATTTGTCTTCATAACTAGGTATGATTGCCCAAACTCCATTCTTCATTATAGACTGATATTATTCATTCATGTCATTCTTCCATTCTTGGCGAGTAACAACTTCTTCAAAAGTGGATGTATCTACTTCTATTAGTTTTTTCATGTAGGCTGCATACCTAGAATATTTTTTGGGATTATTTCTTTCCATGAATGTTCCTTGAGCTGGTCCATGGCATTCTACATCTAGAAGTGTAGACTTCAACTAGTTAGGTATTTTTCTAGATTTTGGGATAGCCACAGGTTTTATAGGTTTAAATGGGACCTTCATCTTCAAGATTTTATTCCTCATCCTCCCTACTAAATTCTTCTTCGAATACAAGACGTTCTTCATCATCAGAGTCCATAAGGAGATCCTCTGATTTCCTGAATGCAATACTTTTGTCAAATATCACATCTCGACTAACTTCTATCAATTTTCCTTCCTTTATGTTCATCCTATATACTTAGAGGAATTTTTATATCCCACACATGTACCCTTCTTGCCTGATGGATCTAACTTCTTTCTCTTGTCCTTAGGTATATTAATGTAGAAAAGACAACCAAAAATTTAGAGATGATCCAGGGTAGGTTTCTTCCCAGTGAACACTTCTTAGGGAGTTTTAATATCTAGATACATGTGGGGACTTAGATTTTTTATGTATACTCAACCTAAAAAATATTCAAAGAAATTGTGTCTTACTTTATGCACATCTATGAGATCATGGAGGATCCCAAACTGAAACATCCTCTCATAGTTCTTCTTCCATCTTGCTCACTGCCACCCACAGTCAGAATCTGTATATCCAATCAAGTGGACATCATTCATCCTATCATATTTCAGGTAGTAGTGGATAGTTCCTTGCAGATATCTTATTATATGTTTTGTTGTTATCCAATTATCATGTTCTCGATCCACTTGGAACTGACTCAGGACATTTACTACAAAACATATGTCTGGTCATGTATTCACCAAGTACATCAGTGAGCCAAACAATTGTCTATACTTGGAAGGATCCACATGGATTGATTCAGAAATCCTTAGTCTCTTCAAGTTTGTGATCATTAGGGTTATCATTGGTTTACAGTCCATCATGTCAAACTTATTTAAAATCTTGATAACATACTTCCCTTGACCTAGATATATGTCATTAATTCCTTTCTAGACTTCTAGTCCCAAATAGTAGTGCATCAAACCCAGATCCTTCATTTCAAATTATGCTGCTAGTTTCCTCTTACATTCTTCAATTTGACCTTCCATATCTGTCAAGAGAATATCATCCACATATAGAAGACTCATCACCGACTCTCCCTTCACAACCTTAATATACATGTTTGGATCAACATAAATCTTTGTAAAGCCTAATCTCTATAGGTATGCATCCAACCTAGCATACCACGTCCTTGGTTCTTGCTCGAGGCCATATAATGCCTTCTTTAATATGCAAACATATGCCTTTCTGTCTTTATCTTCGAATCCCAAGGGTTGTTCTATATAAAATTCCTCATAAATTGTGCCATTCAGGAATGTAGTCTTGATATCGATTTGGTGGACGTTCCATCCCATCGATGTTGCCAAAGAGACCAATGAATGAATATTAGTATACCTTGATGTTGGAGCGAATGTCTCTTCATAGTCGATGCCTTATTATTGAGAGAAGCCCCTAGCAACAAATATTTACTTATATTTATCAATTCTTCCATCTGCCGCACGTTTGATCTTGTAGATCCACTTGGAAGTTACCACAAATTTGTCTTCATGCCTAAGTATGATCGCCCAAACTCCATTCTTCATTATAGACTGATATTCTTCATTCATGGAATCCTTCCATTCTTTGTGAGTGACAAATTCTTCAAAAGTGGATGTATCTGCTTCCATTAGTTTTTTCATGTAGGCTACATACCCAGAATATTTTTTGGGATTCTTTCTTTCCGTCAATGTTCCTTGAGTTGCTCCATGGAATTCTACATCTAGAAGTGTAGACTTCAACTAGTTAGGTATTTTTCTAGATTTGGGGATAGCCACATGTTTTATAGGTTCAATGGGACCTTCATATTCATGATTTGATTCCTCGTCCTCCCTAGTAAATTCTTCTTCGAATACAAGAAGTTCTTCATCATCAGAGTCCATACGAAGATCCTTTGATTTCATGAATGCAATAATTTTGTCAAATATCACATCTCGGCTAACTTCTATGAAATTTCCTTCCTTTATGTTGATCCTATATACTTAGAGGAATTGTTATATCCCACACATGTACCCTTCATGCCTGATGGATCTAACTTCTTTCTCTTGTCCTTAGGTATATGAATGTAGACAAGACAACCAAAAATTTAGAGATGATCCATGGTAGGTTTCTTCCCAGTGAACACTTCTTAGGGAGTTTTAATATCTAGAGACATGCGGGGACTTAGATTTTGTATGTATACAATTGTCTTTGTAGCTCCACCCCAAATAAATATCGGTAAATATTGAAAATGTATCATTGATTTTACACTTTCTTCAATGTGTTGTTTCTTTTGTTCTACAACTCCATTTTGTTCAGGATTATATGGTACTATCAACTCCATCCTAATCCTAGAATCCTTACAAAAAGCGATTATCTCTTTAGATGTATATTCTCCTCCATTATCAGATATTAATATCTTGATTATTATTTCTGTAAGGTTCTCTACCTCAACTTTGAATTATTGAAATTTGATTAATACTTTATCCTTGAATTTCATTAAGTAAACCCAAGTTTTCCTTGAATGAGCATATATAAATGTGACATACTATATATTATATCTAAGTGATTTAGGAGTTATAGGACCAAAAACATCAGAATGACTGACATCCAAGATTTCTTTTGACCGTGAAGCACTGCTTCCAAATGGTCTCTTGGTGTTCTTACCCAATGCACAACCCTTGCATACGCCTTCTTGATCTTGTTTTTGTTCAAGGATTCCATCTACTACTGTGTATAGGGTTGGAAGGATTTTGAAATGTAGATGAAAAAATATTCTATGCCAAATTTCCAATGGGATGATCTCAATCTAAACTAAAACTTGAACAAGAGGAGATAACAACCTACAAAGTATTCCTTCATGAATCCCAATTACTCTAGCATTTTCTACGCTTGAGTTTTTACCCCATACTACAACCTTTACATTAATGAAATCCACTCTCTCACCTTTATCTTCTGAACTTGAAATAGAGAGTAAGTTCTTATACAAAACTAGAACAAATAGGTTTTGTTGAGATGAATATTGCCTCCCTTTTCTATCTGTATTGAGGTTGATCCAATTCCTCACACAAGATAGCTCTTATTATCTCCAAGTTTTATGGAGTAACAAGACTTTAATTTTGATAGTGTTTTTAGTTGGTTATGATGACTAGCCATATTCCTTGATTCTCCACTATCGAGCACCCAAATGTTCTCATCTTGAAATGTTCTTGTGAATGTTGAGAATAGTCCCTCATCTTTTGTCTTGGTCACTTCCTTCTTTGGAGTAAATAGGAGATTCCATATTTCTTTGGTACCTTCCTTGAGGTGAATTTATACCTTAAAGCATTTCTTGAGAAACTTCTTCAATCTAGTAGAGATCTTCATGATGCCTTTATCCAACCATAACTCTAATACCATGTTGATAAATATTAAGTGCAATGATTAGTGTCATTTATCTTTCTTTGATAACTGATTATGATGTATTTTTACTTATCTTACTTATTAGATTCTCTTATTATTATTATGTTTGTGTATCATCAAGAAACTACCAAGACAATAAGAACAAGAACATATAATATAGGATGCAAGCTAGGGACAAAACCTCTCCTCTTGAGAGTAAAACCCATAAATCTATTCTCTTCCCTATAGATCCTTCAATTGATGAATTACAAGACCTTTACACCAAGACCAATACCCTCCAAGGCCAATTACAACATTTATGGATGATGTGCTTTCCTTTTCCAAGTTAAACCTAGTAAAATATCTTCCAGTAGCATAATTTCACCCTCTAGCCGTAGAATTTCAGCCTCCACTGCAGACTTGAAATTTTTGGCCCTCTTGCATTTGATGCTACCACACATGTGAGATTATTTTAGCATCCCAGGAATTCTTAAGATATTCTCTTGGCTTTCTCTAACTTCTGGAGCTTGAGGATGGATTCTTGTGACCTTCGCTTAACCTTCTTGTCTTCTCTCCTTTGAGACCTAGCTTGTAGAGGAAAATCCTAGATCTGCTGCAAAAACACTAGCCTTCCTTCGCACATGTGATAGAGAAATATCCAAAAACAAGTATTCTTTGTCCTCTTCCTTATTTGTTTCCTTCTTCCTCTTCCTCATGCACTTGAATGAGTGAGTGAATGAATGTGCTTCAAGGAGGTATAGTTTCCTCCTTTATATAGGCTTCTCAAAGGTGGACTTGATCTTGGAGGGTATTTTGACACTTTTAATGACTAAAATTATTTTATTTATAAGTTATAATGTGCTCGAATATGTCTTCAACTTATGACAATGACTCTTTTGACTTCTTGACCTAGGAAAAACCCTAGAAGCACTCAATGTGTGCTTGACCTATAAAATAAAATACCTTGATCATGAAACTCATGCTCCAAAAAGAAGAATACTAATTTTATTTCTTTTTACAATATACAAGAATCAAAAAGTAAATTTCATATTTATGAATACCAAAACTAGTTACACATTTTTCAACATTTCTTGAGGTCGATGTCCTTAAAAGGGAAGAGGCCTCTGTTGGTTCCTCCTGCACCTTCCATGGCAGTTTGAGTTGCTTCCTCTAGAAATTCTATGATATTGTTATCTCTTTTGGCTATTCATCTATTTTACTCATTGATTTTTCTTCTCTTGTTGCTGCTACTTTCCAACAACCTATTTTCCTTTATTGTTGTTGGGACCTTCAACTCCCTTTGTTTGGGTAGTTGAACCTTCAACGTTTGCTTTCTTGGAGCTTGAAAATTATTTGAAACCCAAAGAAGCCTCTATTAGAGGGGCTATCTACTAAAAAAAAAAATCATCCAAGGATTTTAACCTCTCCTCAAGCTTATGATATTGAGATGGATTATTATTTTCATTTTCTAGATCATGTAACAATGAGACTACTGCAACTTATAGTCTCTGACACAGAGACTCTTTATCATGAAGCCAATTTGTCAACATATCATTTAATATGTTGAATTCTCCTTGTCGATCATTGAGATCAACTATTATTTCACTCAAATTTTCATTCTCAAGCTCATAATTTTGAAAATAATCCTTTTGCTTTAGATTTTCTTTTGAAAGCTCCTTGATCTCTTTAATAGTAGAGATGAGTTTTTTCTTGAAATAAAGTTCTGATCTAGATGTCTCTCTTCACTATCATATATGTCAGTAGAATAATCACAAATATCTATACCCTTTTCTGAGTCTCTAGAATCCTCCATGTGTCTGAGGAGCATTCCTTCTTCATCACTAGAGGGAATGCATTCATTTTCACCTGTATATGAACACTCATAGGATCTCTTCTCAATATTCACATGATATTTTATTCCTTCTTAAGATGTACCTTCATTTTATGTTTCTTCTAAAGTAGGTCTATCTTCATCACTACTACTAAATGAACATTTATCCCTTTCTTCTGATAATGCACATGCACAACTAGGAGATAAATGTCCTATTTCTCTACATTTATCATAGAGAAATAACTTACCTTCTAAGCAACCTAGACACCCATCCAAGTCTTCTTCTTCACCTTTTGAGTGAAGATCATTAGCTTGCACATTTAAAATAAGATATTTAGGCTTTAGAGCAACATTCTTCTTGTATGTCTTCTTATTCCTCTTTCTCCTCCTCTTCTAATCTCTAGCCGCAAATTCTTTAAGACTTGATTCACTACTCGAGCAACAAGGTTGATAAACCTACTCTGATGCTTTTTAGCTATCTCCTCCATATAAACATTACAAATTTTCTAAAATTTCCTTTGTTGTCTCACAATGTCTCACTTTATCAACATCTGAATTTAATATCACTATCATGATAATCCTCTTGGCCTATGTAGTGAACCCATTCCTTTCTCCATATTCTACAAACAATGAAATATCTTCTTTCATGACCATTAAATAGGCTACCATTATAATTTTCTAGAGCTCATAGTCTAATCCATTCAAAAATGGAAACCCCTCTAGTGTTAGGAAAAATTTATTAGCATGTTTCCTTTTGATCTACCTTTATGTGGTTAAGTTGTTCTTGAAGGAACCTTGCTTTGATACCAATTGTGCGAAATAATGTTAATATTGAGAGGGGGGGGGGTGAATCACTATTAAAGAAAATTTTACTTTTTAATCCCAAATTATATTTTCATTCATTCTTGGAAATCATTCAAGCGAGCCATTATCATCATATATTATAACAATAGTGAATATCAACACATGAACACATACACCACTAACAACATACACATAAGACACAAAGGTTTAAGAGAAAATCCACCAAGTATTGTTTGAATAATGATGGAAAATATGATCTCGTACTCTATTTACATCAATATTTGTGAGAACCCACTTACAAGAAGCAGAAAATCCATTAGATTTTTTGCTATCACCCACTAGCAGGAAGCACCAACTCCCTTTTTTTATAGATACAAGATCAACTTAACATAAGCAATAACTGAAGCAACAACTTCTTGGATTTGTGTTAAGAAACAAATTGTAACTTCTTGGATTCATGCAAGCACCAACTTGCAGGAGGAACCGACCTCCAATATATACTCATATATACACCAAGGTTGAAGCTCAAACTCCTTATTTGTAGGCTCCAAGCCACACTCAATAGGGAAATTTCCGCTTACTATTCTTGACACTCACTCTTGCCTGTTTTGGTGTATTTTCCAAATATGGCACAAATATATGCCAATCCATTCAAACCTTTAGCTATTTTACATATCCCCAAGCACTTTGTTTTAACTACCACAAACAAATTCATTGGATTGGGCACTTTATAATAATCATTTCATATAACCATTAATGGGTCTATTTCGTGCTTTAGCGTTTAGGGCTTATTTTATCGTTCACAATAGCTTCCACGCCCTCAGTCATCACCTTTGCACATAAATAAGTATTTTCATTTAAGCTTGGGCCCTGAATTTATTTCATAGAATTCATTTGAAAACACCTTTGGGATTGCGTGTCCTATGCGTCTGGCCCGCACCTTCACCATTGATCCTTGGGATTTGAGTGTATATGCCACCATGTCTTGGAGCCTCATCATCCGAAAGATTCCCCCTTTGCACCTTTTATTTTCTTTCGGGGTAATGCCTTCACGGTGACTTGTCCCAGGATCTTTCTTATTGGTTCTCAACTCTGTCGTTAGATGCCAGATTTTCCTGGTGCTTATTCAACCCAAAGAGAACTTCTTTTCTCTCTTTCGAAACCTTTTGGGGTCATTGTGTCCCTAAGGGACCTTTGTTGAGCACTTGGATCAAACACATACTAGCTAGGGTGAGCTGTAAGTGCCACCGAAATGCCTTCATGTCCCGATGCTTAGTCATCCCAGATGTCTTTTCTTGTGCACCTTTTAAATATTCTTGGGAATCCCTTCGGGGGTGACATCATGCTCACGTCACTATCACGACTTGGTGCTATATGAGTGGTTACACATGTCACTCAGATTTGGTCCACTTGACCACCTAAAAACATAAAAAACACATGCCATGTATCACCCCTGTACTGACACCATGTTGATGTCATCGTGAGCCAACAAAAAGCTGCCACGCGTCTTCCTTTAATTTTTCCATGCTGTCTACAATATAGAGGAAGAGGGGTTCCCAAGCCTTTGTTTTTCAATGAATTTCCTTGTTAAAAATTATAACATAAAATCACTGGGTTTGAGTCCCTTTACTTCTCATTGTACCACATTTCCTGACCCTACGTCATCCCAGGCCTCAACACTTGCATGCACCTTTGGTCCTTTCGGGGAAGTCACCTCGGGGTGATGTGGCTGTGGGACCTCCTTGCACTAAAAATCCGCTAAATAAATGTGATTTATTGCTACTGAATCTTCCCATGATTACGTCATCCCAGGCCTAACCTCTTGGGTGAGCCTTATTTCAGCTGCCATAGGCCCATTAATGCGCCCAGACAGCTGATGCCCGCTGCACGATGATCTACAGCTTTAATCCGACGGCGGGCATCAGCTGCCTGGGCGCATTAATGGGCCTATGGCAGCTGAAATAAGGCTCGCCAACCTCTTGTGCACCCTTTGAACTACCCGGGGAAACTCCTACTAAGATTATGTGTTATGAGGGCTCCACCACCGTACAATAACAACTCGTTCTATAGATTTTTTGTCTGCCCACGTCCTCCCAACTCTCAGTTTATAAAATAAACCAATAACTCCCACAAAATTTCACCAAATTGACCCTTCTCCATTAACTTCAACTACAACTTTTACTTTGTGGGTATTAAAACTTTGACTGGAAATAAATTTTGATCCAGGGGGCCTTTTTAGACTTTAGCATATCGTTGGAAAGATATTTCTGAGAACAATATAGAAATTCCATTTCCAAGGGTGTTTTATCTAATATTATAATACAAAAATTTACTCAAACCTCAGGACTCCCTAACCACCAGATGAATAAGATTTTAGCTTCTTACCTCATCTTGCTACTATGATGGTTCTATACCAAGTACTGCAGCAACCCTGAGACTCCCCTTGAGCTTGAGAAACCATGCATGCAAATTCTAGCCTAGTTGACATAAATGCCATCACACTCGATTTAGTGAGACAACCTAGCAATGCTAATCATCCAACATGAAAAACATATTTTAAATGGGAATGAAGGGATTGGATTAAAAATAGAATGACACCTCACCTATCGAAGTTGGAATATAAAAAAAATCATCAAGGTATGCAATTTGTTTATGTATCATATATGTAATTTTTTTAATTTTAATTTTTATGTAATGTATTTTGTCATATTTGATAGTTATTGTTGTGATTTCTTCTATGGTTCAGCATGAAGGTCATGAAGGTATTAATAATGGGCTTCCACGTGGAATTAAAATTTATCCCATTCAATTCATGAGTTTTCCATAGTATGAGGACCTAATAATAGTTCATTTGTTTGATAAAATATATATTGGGAAGAATGTGACAAAAACATAGTATGGGAAATCATAGATGGTAGGAGGGATAAAGGAAGAATCGTCAAAATTTTCTAGTGACATTTAGGGAACCAATTATGCAATTCAAAGTGCAATCCAATTAAATAGAAATGGAGAATGAAATAGCCTTCCATGGTTATTAATAGAGAAGAAAAGTAATGATGTAAAATAGTCCATTCAAAGAATTAAGTTTCCCAAAAATTTTTCTTCAAACATAAAAAAATATCTTAACAAAGAAAGGTGAATTTGGTGGGGTAAAAACACATGATCGACATACCTTGATTAAGGTAATTATTTTTTTATATATATTTCAGTTTTGGTATATATATATATATATTGTTACAATATGTTCTACCTCTATCTCTCCCATGCGACCTCGACAACAATGTAAAACAAATTATGTATGATCTTGGGAAATACATGTGGTATGATGAAATTTATATGAAAAGTATTTTTTATTTATTTTGTTGTTAAACTTAATGACATGTTTTTTACTTGTAATGTAATATATTATGTTTTTTTGAAATATGTTATTTGCCTGTATCATCTGTAGATGGTTGTCATTGAAATAAATCCATAACCAAGATATAAATTATTGGAAGAGATAAATTCCTCGGTTAATGTGTGAAATGCAAAAGTATCTACCTCCTCAATGTTTTAATGCACAAGAACACTATCTCATACACCAAGTTGATGAGATAGAATTATGTGGACTTGTACGCACAAGGTCAATGTGGATGGTGGAGAGGAACTTAAAATCATTGAAGTATTTGATTAGAAAAGTAGCACGTCCTGAGGGTTCTATGGTGGAGGGATATATGGTATAGAAATTAATGGTGCACATTAGCCATTATCTTCCTAAATTAGTAGCAAATATGCTTGTGGATTGCATTTGGGATGTGAATTCCATCAAAAAATTTGAAGGGGAGCACCTATTGGGGAAAGGTGGAATAATAAAAGTGAGGTAATTAAATATTTAATGTGGAGATTATTTCTAATACATATAAATTTTCATTTCTGTTTATATTATTCTTATATAATGATGGCATAGGGTATACTGAAAGTTGAAACTGGGCTCAAACACAATGCAAAAAAAAGGTTGGATGTAGGCGCTGCGAAATATTTCTTAGCGCTCTTTTTTAAAAATTTGTAGCCATTGTGAAATATTTTCATAACACTTCGAGAAAATTTGTTTTTGGGATTTTGGAAGGAAAAATGACTATCCTCTGCAGCCTCAATTATTGCATGGTCTAGCTTGATCTATAACTAAAATAATGTTCTCCTCCCGCATCTCATCGTCCAACATTCACCTCACTCAATTTAGCAGTCTGAATTTTAGTTGAAAGAGTGATTTTTTCCTGCAAAACAAAGGTGACATAGTTCGATTGGAGACAAGAGGTCAGAAAACATAGGTTTACAAATAAATTTATGAACAAATATGTTGTGCACAACTTATTTTCATTTAATTCAATTGTACATACTTGAAGGTAGGAGAAGATCTCTCTCCTCCCCATTCGATGCCTCTCTTTAATTAACAAACCCAAACAAATTATTCATTTCTCCTTCCCTTTAAATGAGGGAATTATAAAATTAAACTAGTGAGCTAGAAAATAACTCCCTAGCTCGAACTATTTGACTTAATATATTTTGGAATTTAATTTAAGTATTTATAATGTTAACAACAAAATTGATTTTACAGCTCAACATGTGCCCAATCCACCACATTGTCAAGCCCCCTCAATTTCTTTGTCACGAGCTTGGTCTAATGCTCCTAGATCAGGCTCCCAAGGAAGGAAAGCTCATGAGATCCTACTCATAAGTTCCTCTATAAAGAAATCATTCTTATGTAGCGTTGCAACACTCATTCATGTAGAATCCTCCATTGGAAATTCCTTCCACTTCACCAAAAACTCCAGATACCCTTTCCCTTAGGTGTTATTTTCAACTTTGGTATCAAAGATTCTCTCAACCTCCGGACCCTCTTCCATAGGCACCTACCTCATCCAATTTTTTTCACTTACTTATCTACTGCCCCCATTTGCTGTAGTGGCACCTTCATCACCAACTTGACAAGTATAAAAATAAGCCACATTGAAGATAGGTGAGATACCTATGCCCATAGGTAACTCCAATTCATAATAATTTGCACAAAATTTCTAAGTATTATGCAAGGTATTATTTAATTCATCTCGAGTTTGTTGTATTATCCTCTTGGGAATTCTCGTTCCTCAACTGGGCTAAGACCATGTGGGCCTACCTAAAAGTTTACCTCTCTTCTTTCTAAATATTCTCATTTTTTTTACTTGTAGTTGTTGTCCCGTAGCTTCCATTTTATAAGTCACTCATTGTTGCTGCAAAATCTTCCCCATCAACACTCTTCTCAGTTTTTCCCAAATCTCTTATCTCACAAATTCCTGTAGGATTCAATCCATACAAGATATGAAATAAGCTCTTCCCTGTGCTCCTATTTGGTGAATCATTGTATGGAAAATCAACTTGAGCTAACATGCAATACCACTGTCTGGGATGCTCTCCCACAAGGATCCTCAATATGTTTCCGAGACTCCTCTTCACAACTTCAATTTCCCCATCAGGTTTTTGATGATAGGCTAATATGAAGTTCAATTTTGTTCCAAGCATCTTCCACAAATTCATCCAAAAATGTCCAGTGAACTTGCTGTCCCTGTCAGAGATTATACTCCATGGAAATCCATACAGTCATACACTCTCATTGAAAAAAAAATGAGCCACATGTGTAGCATCATTAGTCTTGCAACATGGGATAAAATGAGCCATCTTCTTAAATCTTTCCACAACTACATGTATAGAGTCCTTGCCTCGCAACGTTCTTGGTAAAACCAAAACAAATTCCATACTCACCAAGTCCCATGGTCTAATAGGAAGGGGAAAATGAGTATACCGTCCAACATTTTGACTCCTCCCCTTCGCATGTTTACATACTCTTCATTTTCCTACATATTTCTGCACATCATCTCTCATATTTGGCCAAATATAGAATTGTTATAGCTTCCCAAGTGTATTTTCCACACCAAAATGCCCTGCCAATACTCCATTGTGCTTCTCTTGCATTAGATTCTCTCCAATTGAGAAACGAGGGATACATAATTGACTTTTCTTAAACAAAAAACCATCTAGAAACATAAGCTTCATCCATGGGCTATTATCTATGCTCATAGGGTTCTTTCATTCTTCAAAGGCCTCTCGGAAAGGAACATCATCCTCATACAAGTCCTTCAATAATGAAAGCCAAAAATCTCTA
This sequence comes from Pinus albicaulis, assembly GCA_034641835.2. NCBI lineage: Eukaryota > Viridiplantae > Streptophyta > Pinopsida > Pinales > Pinaceae > Pinus > Pinus albicaulis. Next base: position 966,342,922 of record CM076576.1, read on the forward strand.
CATGGAACTCTTGCATGATTAAACTCCTCCCTCTCAAACCATAACTACCTTATTCTACTGTCCACTCACATGTTTAAGAACATATGTGAAACTTTGTAAGAATTCCACCCACTTGGGATGCTTATGGTTCAACTTGTGTTGTGCATTATATACTATAATGAAATTTTTTTATAGAACAAAACAAACTCCATGGGCATCAAATAGTGTCTCCAATGCTTCAATGATTGAACCACCACATATAATTCCTTGTCATAATAGGAGTATTTCCATTTTGAATCATTCAAATTCTCGATAAAATATGCAACAAGTTCTCCTTCTTGACTCAATACTTCTCCAATTGTCGTTCCACTAGCATCACATATGAATTGGAAAATATGATCGATATCAAGTAGCTTCAACACCAACTTCTCAGTGATCTTCTTATTAAAGAGAAGAAAATGTTTCTCTGTTGCTACTGTCCAACAAAATGGTTGTCTGTCCTTCTTGATTGTTTCAATGATGGGTGCACAAATACCACTAGAATTCTTAGGATAAACTTATGATAGAGCCTAGCTAACCCATTAAAACTCCTAACTTCGAAAATGTTCTTAGGTGAAGGAAAACTTACAATCACCTCTATTTTCTTTGGATCCATTTTTAGCCCATATTTTCAAATGAAAAAGCCTAAATATACCAACTCAGACCTCATGAAAGTACACTTATTTAGGTTAACCAATAATTTCTCTTGTTGCAACCTTTCTAGAACATACCTTACATGCCTAAGGTGTTCTGCCTTTGTTCTACTGAAAATCAAAATATCATCCAAATAAAAAATAAAAAACTTACCAACATACTCCTTAAAGACCTTGTTAATCATTTTCATGAAGGTACTTGGTGCATTTGTTAATCCAAATGACATGAACAACCATTCATATAGTCTGCTATTGGTATTGAAATTTATCTTCCACTTGTCCCCTTATTTGATCTGGATCTAATGGTAACCACTCTTCAAATAAACCTTTGAAAAATAGTTTTCCCCACTCAAACAATACATCATGTCATCCATCCGTGGCAATGGAAACATATATCTAATTGTAATATTGTTAATTTCTCTGGAATCTGTGCACATCCTCCATTCTCTATATTTCTTTGGTCTAAGTACCACAAGGACTCATGATCCCCCTTATCAACCCATTGTCTAGTAGTTCTTGAACCTGTTTCCTTATCTCTTTATACTTCTTGGGTGTAATTTGGTAAGAAACTTTATTCGGAAGGCTTGCACTAATGACTAATACTTCTCTTATCACTAGTGCAAAATGGCTAATTATTTACTAAAAAACTGACTAAAATTTGCATATAAATGACTATTTTTTAGTCGATGACCAATAGTGCTTAATTTACAGTATCTTATAACATGACTTTTAGTTGTTTTTATCTTAGTCATTAATTGGTTGTCTCAATTTTATCGTCTAGTAGTTACATATTTAGTCATAAATTTGGTCATTAATTTAGTCATTGATTTCGTCATTAATTGCCACAATTAATGACCAAATACACAAAAAATTATACTACTATATAATCGCCCGAGAAAACCAATTAATGACCAAAGAAATATGACCAAAATGTTGGTCGTATTATAAGATATTATAAATTAGCTACTAATAGTCATATACATGCAAGTTTTAGTCATCATTTGAAACCAATTAAGGGCCAAAGAAATATGACTAAATTTTGGTTGTGTTATAAGATACTGTAAATTAGCTACTGATAGTCATATATAAGAAAAATTTATTCGTCATTTTTAATCACAAATTTACCATTTATAGCAGTTATTTATCTTTTTTTGGTAGTTTCATATTCATTATATAAACGACTAATTTAGTAGTTTATATTCATTTCATTTACTTTCATTATAATTATTATAAACGACTAATTTAGTCGTATATTCATTTTATCTATGTTCATTGTTAATTGATATAAAATACTAATTTAGTAGTTTTAGATTGATTTTATGTGTTCATTATTAATCAACACAAATTAATTCGTATGATTTTACGACTAAATTTAAAAAAAATGTCATACAATGTGCATGTTAATCTAATATGAAAACACAAAGTTACACCTGGTAAGTACAATACTAAATAATATCAAGTACAACTATAAATAATTTCAACCACATAAATTATATTATATGAAATGTCAAATATCAGAATATGAATTTCCAGCTTAATATTTGTTGGACTACAATTTATACATTAAATATTGTTTCATCACTTCAAAACATTATCATTGTGTTGTTAAGGTATTGTAGGTGATTTCACCAACTGTAAAGACTTGACCATCAGACTCTTTGTGTGTGTCCTGCGGGATATTGACTTTAAGAGTATCACTAGGCCAATTCTATTCTCTCTTTCTTTCTACATTTGTCGCTCCAGTGTTATTTTTGTCCTCTCTCTCAATTACTACTTCTTACCATCAATAGTGAGTCCCTCTTATGAAAATGAAAGAAGATACAATGCAGAGTATAAGACATGAAAGACGATGAACACTAGAATATAAAATAAAGTAGACTATAGTTGATTTATATGCCATATACCTCAACATCAACAATTTCAATGCCATCTTTCCCAAAAATATCAAGAAATTTGAACAAATTTTCTTCCGTGGGGTGATAATGGCCACTATGTCACCAAATAAACTGTATAAACAAAGCAAATAAAATGTCACCATAGAAAATAACTCCTTAGTAACTTAGTTTTCAACCTTTAGTAAAAGCTTAGCACAATACTGCCAACTAAGTTACATGCTAAAAAACTCAATTTGTAGATAACTTGTGAAAACAAACAATCTAAGGTGTCATTTCTAATCCTTGTCATTTTATTCTCAACAACATTCATTCTCTAACACATGAACTTTGTCAAGTATATAGAAAACCTCTCCTCAAATAACAACATGAAAGTAAAATTTTCTAATAGTCATGAAAATATTTTAACACAAAACAACTAAAAGAATTTCAATCAATATCATGTAATACTATTTTCATCTTCAATATTTGGATGTTGTTTAAATGTACACGATACCAAGTATTTTCAATTTCATAGTTGAAACAAAATCAAAGGAAACAGTCAAAATATAATCAAACAATAAAGAGCGGATATCATGGAACATTGAAATTATAATTTTTTTTTTTACTTGTCCACCAATGTCTAACATTCCTAAAACATTTTCTTGCCCAAAATAACCATGAGGTGAAAGAATCATAATATTAAAAATCATAGTAATCCCTACTAGAAACATTTCCAAATTTGATGGACTAGATACCTGAAGGATCTCTAACAACAAATGAATCATAATCAAGACATGCTCTGCATTGTCTCCCCATCCTTTTTCCAATAACATTTCCTGTAACATGCCCACACTAGAGTCAAGTAACAATCAAACGAATGAATTAACATTTGTTTTTATCCTTTATACCTATAAAATTTGAATATGATTTGTTTCAAGAACATATTAATTCATATTTAAAGCCTTCCTATCATGAGAAGGTATCAATCAAGTAAGACATCAGAAAAATGGACCTCAATGAGGTCCTCAAAAAATTCCTACAATAAAAATATTTTCCTTGTTTTGATATCTTGGGTAGAAAAAAATAACATATCTGCCAAAATAAAAATCCATTTATTACTTGGGTTCAAACTCTGTATATGGTGTATTCTTAGGCAATTTTTTAAGATGTTCCTCTGCATTTACCAAAGAAAATTGTAGCTTGGTTAAACTCTATATCATTTCATTCAACATCAATTTCTGCAAGATACATGTCACACATTATTCTTTCTCATTTCTCAACATGCTACAAATGATAAATTGAAGGTCACATAAAACCAAGAGCAAACCCTTTTCTAACAAAAACGAAAAAACAAACAATGTCTCTAATAAAACTTCACACCTCAAAAATTACTATGCCACATGCTTAGGCTAAAGGTGAGATTATTTGAATCATATTTAGGTCATACTTAATGGGATATTCTTATGTTTACCGTGATGTCAATTTGGTGCTAGAAGCAGTATATAAATCGAAGTTATTCTCTGTGAAATTCAAGTATAATTCAGAAAAATAACATTTCAAGGTAGTGGAGAGAGATACATATTCATAATTAGGGTTATCTACTTTAGTTTTATTTGATTTGAGTTTGTATTTGAATATATAGTTTTCTCTAAATAAGCGAAATCGAAAGATGATAATCAAAATAGCTCTGTGAATTTTTAATCAATTCATATTATATATCTCTAAAATAGCTAGGCCATCCTTATCTGCTATTTGATTGAGATTTTTTGTGCACAGAGGAATAATTAATGAACTATCAAACACAATGATGTGATACATTAACCAAGGAAATAAAAAATGACCTGGTTGTGGTATTTTTGTGCTTAAAGGAAATCCAACAATGGCAATACGATATCTTTATCATGAAATAGTCTTGAAAACAAATGTTGGTTAAAAAATTGAACTCCATTACCAATGGAATATGGATGTGTTGGGAGAGGAAAGTATGCATTGAAGGGAACAAGGTCTAACTCTAATACATAATTATCCTTGCCACTGTAAAATAAAAAAAATTCATCATTTTCTTATCAAGGTACAAAGAAGAGTGAGTTTGTATTTGTGCACCTGTGAGAGTATGGAAAGAGAGCACTATTGTACCCTAGAGCACCATATCTCTCTCCTCCACCAATAGTAGTGTACTCTCAACACTTTTGTACAAACCATTATAAGATGGAATCACTTATTATATTTAACACTATTGTGAAATGTTCTAACTACAACCCTCAAGGAATATCACTTTGGTTGGAACACTATCCAAACTACACAAATAAACTAAAAGTAAAGACATGAAAAAAAAACCATCGTGAAAAGCCGTACAAAAATTTCTAAGGTAGTTGAAAAATTGCATCATAGAAGAAACAATTTATCCAATAGTTACCCATACATGTGGGAGGGTAACATTCCCAAATATGGAATGATCCTTAGGGTCCAAAGGAAATAAACCTTCTACTAACATAATGGTTGATCGGTTGCATCTTGGCCTTACCTCTCCTATGTGAGTCCAATAAATACAAATAAATGTATCCTTAACGAGTTGTGCTCCATAGTATCATTTTTGTATGCTATCTCCACATACCCACCAAAAATGTCAGGTATGCAAATAAATGGCATTTTGGAATTGTTTATAAAACTATGTCATATACACCACTTTTCAATGTATTTGACTAAATGTACCCACTTAAATTTCTTCTTTCAGATTCATTTATCATAGGCGGCCTATTCTTACTGTACTAGGGCGCATCATCATTCATACTAATAAAAGTATCATAAATAATTTTAGAATATTGATATAATCAACAAAAATACTAGAGCAACATTGATATAATTTATAGAACTTTTTAGAGAAGTATTTAATACTAAATTGTTTTTGGAGTTTAAAGAAGCCTTAGAAAGCATCCACAATTTCCATTATCATCTTTTCACTAGTTATAGTTATAATAGGTTAAAAGGTTACACAAATTTGGAAAAAAAACATATATATATATATATATATATATATATATATATATATATATATATATATATATATATATATATATATATATATATATATATATATAAATATGACAAGAATTCCCCTTTCATGTACAATTAAAGCCTATAGGGGATAGGCATTTACTAGAAATAATAATGTTTATAAATCACACAATATGTGGTTATAAGTAAACAAACCTTAGGGGCACTCTCAATGTGGTCACTTGAATCATCAAAAGAAACATCCATCTTTGTGGAAGAACAATATGCTCCTACATCCATGAACAACAATGCATACTGATATTTGGAACCAATAAATTTGTCTTCATAGTTTTCAAATGTGAGATCAACCTCGAAAATGTTAAAATCATTGTAACTATCACCATTTTCACAAAGGCCAAGGTATTGCATGTGTGGATCCCATTGGTATAGATTAAAAGAACAATTGCACTAAGATAACAACATCTCCAAAATAGAACAAGATTGAATAAGCACATATAGAATAACAAATCTCTTTTGAATGCATATTCACAAGAATGTTACAATGTTAATGTTGGGTCTCAATCTAGTCTCCTAAACTGAGCTCATTTAATTGTCAACCAGGATTTGTAAACTGCTGAAGTGAAGTGTACCATATGTACCTAGGTGCTTGTTTCCTAATGCGTTGTATGTGGTTTTGTGATGTTTTTGGTCTTTTTGTGATGATTTGTGATGTTTTTGGTCTTTTGGTGTCTTATGTTCACAATGAAACTGCCTAGAAAACTAATGGAAAGAAGTTGGTGGTCAAAACAGAGTTAAATCTAATGTATGGAATGGAAAATGCAATTGGAAACACTGAAGCATAATCTAAACTATGAATAAATAAAAGCAAAAGCTTGATAATGACTTTTTAAACAAATGACACAAACTAATCTTGAAAAATGATCACTAAATATGCAAATCCTTTAACTAAACAGTCAAACACTAATGATGTAATACTCTGTCCTAAGTTCTTCTATTCTATGATTAATTCCTAGTTCCATTCTGCAATTTAATTGAATGTCACAGAACCTATACTCAAAGAGTTATTGGTTTCTTTTCAAAGTAGTTCTTTTGAGGAAAAGCTCTGTTTATGAAATGAGGAGGAGATTGCAGAGAGATTTCAGACCTTATAGTGATGTTATCTTCTGTTCCTATGGTTATGGATCACTTGTAGTTTTCAGAACAAAAAGATGTTTGTGAATAATGAAGGCTGTCTTGTGAATCCTAACAACTAAAGTAATCTATTGTGCAAAGGATGACAATGTGAATATGAGATGCAAGTGCAATGAGTTAATCTAAGAATAAACCTAAGATGCTACTGAACTAGAACAATGTTGAACTATAAGTCATCATAAAACTTGAAACAAAGTAACTGAACATGAATTAAATGCAAATTAAACTCCGGAGTTGTTCTAACTGTACTAACATGCATTAATCTATGAAGTTACACAATCTGTTTGTTCATCATTAATGATATCTTGGAAGAGTTCCTTCTTTTGGAAGAGGTAGAACAATTCTGACTGTGTACTTGTATGCAATTGAAAGCAAATGAACTGAAAGAAAATGAAAAACTAAGTTATCACATCCATACCCTACTCGTCATTATGATGTCTTGGGCAAGCGTTTAAGAGCAAGATCAGAGATGATACTTGGTACAAACACACAACTAAATCATTCATTATCACGGTCATGTCTTGAACTTCTTAAGGATGTCTTGGAAGAGTTTCTTCTTGTGGAAGAGTGATGAGAACAAGTGTAACTGTGATAGCGAATAGCAAAAACTATAACTAAATCCTACAGTACCATAGCTATTCTTCATTCATCATTATAATCTGTTGGAAGAGTGCCTTCTTGTGGAAGAGATGGAATGAATATAACTACAGTAGCTAGTTAAAACAACTATAAATTCAATTCCTAATTCTACAATACCATAGTCATTCAACATTCATCATTTTAATATGTTGGAAGAGTGTCTTCTTGTGGAAGAGCTAGAATGAATACAACTACAGTAGCTAAAACAAAACAACTACCAATTCAAATGCAAAACATAAAGGCAGCTAGGAAAACTTATCTAATTTACGCAAAAGAAATCCGTGCAAGAGGCAGGGGCCCTCTACCACTTGACGGCATTCAACTCCAAATTAAATCACGCCTTAAAAATAACTTTGTCTGCTCCATTAACGATGCAATAGTTTGAACATAACACTCTGTGTCTTCAAGGACGTAACACAGAGTTTAAACAAAATCTAGCAGCAAATCTAATATGAAATCTCTAACATAGCTCTCGGTCTCCCAAGAGTTTATAAAGAAAATGCACGTAACAATAATTACAACAATTTAGGAACAATGTCTTTCCTAATCCAAATCACGTTAGAACTTCTTTGAAGTGACTGCGTGAAGAAGAAAAGACATCTGGACTGAAACAGTCCTAGTAGGAGTCTTCCTTCATAAATGTGTTTCCCACGTGCATAACCGTACCCAGAATCCATTTCTTCTTCCATGACGAGCAACGAACCATGTAGACACGACGTGGATCATGCCCATATGTGGTTTTTCTCAAGAGGCCACCTGGAACATACTCAAACATGAAGGTAGCTGCAGAATCGCCGGTTAGCTACGGAATGTCTGCATTCTGCAGCTAGTTCCGGTCAAAATGCTTAACAATGGCAAAAATCACAAAATTCAACAAGTCAGTCATGTAAATCATTCTAGAAGTAATTTTAACTATATTTATTGATCAATTGGGTTTTAAGATAGAAATGGACAAGGGAAAATGAGGTAAAATGAGGTGAAGGAAAGCACAATTTTGAGGCTCAACATACCCCCACCGCTGTCTCTTTGCATGTCCTCATGCAAGTTATCCTATGAATTCAGAGGATTCTGCAAGGACATCTAATCCCCTTCTTCTCCTTTGTCTGGAAGCTAGAGGTCTTCTGGGTTTCCTGATCACAAGTTTGAACCTGAGGTTGGTGAGTGCCCTGATCAGCTTTTTGTTCCTTGTCTTCAACTTCTCATTGGTCCTCTCCACTTTGTCTATATGCAGGGATAAGGTTGAGTTCATATCAGATTTGAGCTTGATTTGATCTTTGAGAATTTCATTCTCATTTTTGATGTGTCTGTTCAGCAATTCTAACTCATATCTATCCCTCCTTAATATATCTACTTTAGACAGTGGAGGACTGGGGGTTCTTTCTCTGCTTTCTGAAGCTGTCCTCTCCAAGGTTTCCACATAATCATAAATTTCCTGTTGAGCAGGATCAATTTCAGGGGTTCCTTCATAAAAATCTTCTTCATCATCCTCTTCAATGGGTGTTTCTTCATCTTCAATATTGATTACCCTTGTTTGTTTGATTGGTGTTTTCTTCAGTTTTCCTTTTAATCTGTGGCTTCTCCTAGGCTGAGAGGATCCCTCTCCTTTATCTGTGACAGATTCCTTGATTATCTTTTCTTCCTTAAGTTGCCTCTTGATTCGAGTCAACTTCTCCAAAATGATTTCCTCACTTCTCTCTTGAACTGGTTTGTCAATTTCAACTTTTGAAGTCCTCCATTTCCTGCTTCTTTTTGTAGGCTGTGGTTCAGGTGATGATTCTTTTGCTTCTTCAAAATGATTTCTTATTAAGAAATCATCCCATGTATCATTTGTTTTAGCTAGATGATGTTCAATCAAGATTTTGACCAAACCATGATGGTACAGGGTTGTTTCTAAAAATTGAACTCTTCTCTGAACACAGGAAGCCATCTTCTTAAGACTTTGAAGCAAGAAATATGGTAGGTTTAAGTCTTCTCCCAGGAAATGCATCATTAGTCTGATGTGGTAGACATAAAATGTCCCATATCTACCCTCACATGTAACAAATTTTTGTAAAAGAAGTAGTATGTTTCTCCATTTGCTTTTCAATGCAGTACTGGGAATTCCTTTCTTGAATACACTAACATCTATATTTGGTGATTTTAAAATTTGTTTCCAGGAGTCATTGTGGAATTCTCTATTTTTAAACCATCTCTCCCCAGTTCTGGAAAATCCTGTAGCCTCTGCAATAAAAACTTCAGTGACAGTAAACTTGACATCCCCTATTTCAACTTCGGTCCCTTGAAATGCTCTTGCGAATGTTTTAGTGACTTCCTTATGGAAGCCATTAAATTTTTCCAAAAATTGAAGCCATCCTATTTGTTGTAACATCTCCTTGCATTGTGGGTAACCTTCTAAATATTTTGAACCCACAGATTCAGTCCTTACGATGAAACCCATGATTTTTTTTCAATATCAAATTAACACTCTTCTACCCACAAATCAATGACTTTCACTTTCGGTTTTGAAATGGCTTCAAGCTCTAAATGAAAATGGCTTCAATTTTGGAATGACATACCTCTGATTTATAGTGGCAACAACTTCAAAACCTCTGGCTGGTATGCCTCTGTTTGATAATGAAAAATGCCTTCGAAACCTCAGACTGATATGCTTCTGTTGAACTTTGGAGTGATATGAAAGAAATTTCAAATTTCGAGCTAATATGTCTCTGATAGGCAGTGGCAGATGGCTTCAAATTTTTTTTTGTGCAATACCTCTGGCTCTTAGTAGCAAATGGTTTCAGTTTTAATACTGCAACACCTCTGTCTTTGGTAACAAAAAGACTTCAAACTCAATCACTGTAAACACCTCTGTCTCTAGTAGCAAATGGTATGCTTCAAACTCAACACTACAACATCTCTATCTCTGGTAACAACAGACTTCAAACTCAATCACTGAAAACACCTCTGTCTCTAGTAACAACAGACTTCAAACTCAATCACTGAAAACACCTCTGTGTCTAGTAGCAAATGGTTTTCAAATTCAATCACTACAACACCTCTGTCTCTGGTAACAACAAACTTTAAACTCTACACGGCTACAATTCTGAGTTGATAGTGAAAATGCTTCAAATTCCGTCCACAGTGATATGCTATCTGCCCACGGGATCAAGTGGCTTTGAGTCCTCACACTGTTATACTTCCAAATTTACCTCTTCTGCTCTGCTCCGCGTTTACAATGCTCAATGCTGTTCAAACTGATATCCTTTAGCTCTGCTCCTGGTGATAATAATATCTCTGTCTTCGGAATGGAATACCGGCTACGGAATGAAGTTATGGCAAATGGTCACGGAATAGAGTAGTGGAGTGAGGTGGAGGGATTGTACTAATGATTGAGAAGACGGCGGAGGATTTTACGACGGCAGAGGGAATCATCATCATTAAATGTTTTGGTTAAGAGACGTGGAAAATTCAAATGCTTTGGCCATTTCACCGCTTAAATGCTATCGGATATGAAATTTGAAATGGAATATTTTAATACAAAGTCTGTAGAGGGTTTGTTGGTGTTTGATCAATAAAAACAGTTAAAACAACCTTTCGAATAATCCACAACTAAACTATGCTAAACTTTTATGAAATGCCATCGTAATTTAAACTTGTTACCTCTGCCCTTTATTTGATTTTTGTAGCCTTTGTCTTCTCTGCTCATCTCTGGAGGAGTCTTCATAATTTTCTTGATGCTTTTGATTCATGAATACACTGGGTAACTTTTTTGTAATTCTGATGTCTGCTGGTTGATGCCTTCAGGGTTTGTAGATGCGGAAAGACTGTCGGGCTGCAGAAAGGCTGATCAGCTGCAGAATGTCCACTGAGCTGCAGAATGTTCCTGTAGAACACTTTAATCATGAAAATGGAATGTTTTTGGAGTATGGGTGAAATGTTATGTGGTCTGAATGAAAATGGATGATGGATTATGATATGTATGAAGTGGATAATGGAATGAAATGGATTCAGTTCATGAAATGGAATGAAGGAACATAAAGGCTGTACTGCAATTCATGACATATTTTTATTCACTTACAGCATGATATCAAATTTTTGTGTTTTGACATGAAAATGAAATGAATGGAAGATGGAATGAAATGAATGAAATGTGGAATGGAGTGAAATATGAATGATGGATGAAATGGAGTATGAATGGATAAGTGAATGGAGTGAGATGAAATGAATCATAAGCACTATGGAACTGAGCTTATGATTTTTATAACAGCTGCTTAAAACAAAAATGGGAAAAGTTAGAGTGTCAGAGAGACTCTGATTTTCACCCTATCTTTTCTGTATAAACATGCCAATCAATGATTGGTTTTCATGTTTATACCTTTATTTTTTTTTTATTATTATTTTTTTTTATTTTTTTTTTATTATTATTTTTTTTATTTTTATTTTTTCAAAAGAGAAATGCTTCAGAAAATTTAATCAAGTTGATGAAGAAGAGAGACTCTTCTTCATTAACTTCACATCATTGTCTTCTTGTAACTTCTTGACAAACTCTTCTCTTGAGAGTGGCTTGTGGTATAGCTTCAGTCTATGACCATTCACAAGAAAAGTGATCTCTTCTTCATCTATAGTTCTGATTTTTACTGCCCCATTATCAAAAATTCGAACAATTTCATATGGCCCAAGCCAATGTGTCTGAAATTTCCCTTGAAAATCCTTGAATTTTGAATCAAACAAGAGAGCCCAATCACCCTCTTTAAATTTCTTCTCCTCGATGTACTTGTCATGCCATCTAGCCCTTTGCTGTTAGACTAGACTTGTTTTCTGAACTGCATCTTGTCTGATCTCATCCAATTCATTAATTTGCTCCAGTCTATGCTTTTGTGCCTCCGTTAGATCAAGTCCTAGCTGAACTGCCATCTTGAATGTTTGAATTTGGAAATCTATAGGAAACAAAACTTGCTTTCCATAAACAAGCTCATAAGGAGTATGGCATGTTGTGTTTCTCCATGTAGTTCTATAGGCCCACAAGGCTTCAGGAAGCCTATCTACCCAATCTCTTCTATGTAGATGAACAGTCTTTGTTAGGATTCCTTCAATGACTTTATTAGTAGATTCCACTTGACCATTTGCTTGTGGATGATAAGGAGTAGATGTTCTATGTCTGATTTTGTAATTCTCCATCATTTGCTCCACTAGTCTTGATGTAAATTGAGCTCCTTGATCTGTAACAATTTCCCTTGGGACACCAAAACGAGTGAAAATATCCTCAAAAAGAAAAGTAACTACAGATGATTCATTAGCAACAAGTAATGGTTTATCTTCTACCCACTTAGTAACATAATCAGTGCAAACTAATATATATTTCTTTTGTCTTGATGGAGGACTAATAGGTCCTACAAAATCCAAAGCCCATTTTTCAAAAGGTTCAATGTGTACCCGAGGTTGTAATGGCATCTCACCTGAAGGAGAAGGTTTCCCTACCCTTTGGCAACTGTCACACCTTTTGACATACTCCCTTGCATCTTTAAACAAAGATGGCCAATAATATCCTAAGTTAAGGATCTTATAGGCTGTCCTCTTATCTGCAAAGTGTCCGCCACACGGTTCATCATGACATGCCTTGAGAATTTCAGGCATCTCATCTTCACGAACACACCTTCTAATAATCAAATCTGGACCTGTCTTGTACAACTCATTAGCGACCCATGAATACCTTGCACTATCATTAATGATTTTTCTTTTATCCCTTGCATTCATAATTGAAGGAAATTTTCCTGAAACTAAATAATTGGCAATATCAGCAAACCATGGAGTTTGAGTAGAGATTGCAAAAAGATATTCATCAAGAAATTGATCTTCAACCGGAGTGTCATCTTTGATATTTTGGATTCTAGACAGGAAATCAGCCACAGTGTTTTGTTTTCCAGGCCTATATAGAATAGTAATGTTGAATTCTTGCAATAATAACAACCATCTTATAACTCTGCCATTAGTGATTGATTTATTCATTAAGTATCTAATGGCAGAATGATCAGTGTGAATAAAAGTTTCATAACCTGTTATATAGTGTCTAAACTTGTTAATGGCATGAACAACAGCTAAAAACTCTTTTTCAGTTACAGTATAGTTTAACTCTGCAGGAGTCAAATTTTTACTGATATAATAGATGGCATAGGGAATCAAATCTTTCTGTCCCAATACTGCTCCTAGAGCTGTATCGGAAGCATCTGTCGAGATATGAAAAGGTAATTTCCAGTTAGGTCCCCTTAATATAGGTGCTTCAGAAATTTTGGTTTTCAGGGTTTCAAAAGCTAACTGGCAATCAGAAGTCCACTTAAATTCACAATCTTGGGTGAGTAATTTGAAGAGAGGAGATGCTATTTTGGTGAAGTTTTCTATAAATCTCCGATAGTACCCCGTAAATCCTAGAAAACTTCTTACATCTCTTTGACAACTTGGAATGGATAGGTTAGAAATAACTTCAACTTTCGCCTCATCAACTCTAATCCCATCCCCTGAAATGTGGTGCCCTAAAACAATACCTTCATTGAACATCATAAAACATTTTTCATGACTAAGAGAAAGGTTTGCTTCTTGACATCTTTTTAAGACTTTTTCCAAGTTTTCTAAAGCCTCTTCAAATGTATCCCCATAGACTGTGAAATCATCCATGTACACCTCTACACAGTCATGTATCAGATCAGAACAAATTCCTAATACTGCCCTTTGGAATGTTGCAGGTGCATTGCATAACCCAAATGGCAATACTCGGTAGGCATAGGTACCCCAAGGACAAGTAAATGTGGTTTTATCTTGGCCTTCAAGTGCTACTTGGATTTGATTGTAACCACTAAACCCATCCAGGAATGAAAAGTACTTTTTACCTGCTAATGTATCTAATACTTGATCTATGAAAGGTAAGGGAAAATGGTCTTTAAGAGTAGCTTTATTCAGCTCTCGGTAGTCAACACACACCCTCCATTTTCCATTTTTCTTAGGCACAATCACCAAAGGAGAAACCCACTGACTATCTGAAATAGGATAGATGAAATTAACATTTAACAATTTTTGCAATTCTTCCTTAACAATTTCCCTAAGATTTGGATTCATCCGTCTTTGAGGTCGTCTGATTGGTTTGCAATTTGCCTCTATATAGATGTGATGAGTACAAGTCTTGGGACTTATCCCTTTCATGTCAGTGTATTCCCATGCATATGCAGAAGAATGTCTCTGTAATACTTTGACTAACTCTTCTTGTTGAGATTTTTCTAGGTTTTTGTTTATGTTCAAGGTTTTGCCTTGAAAAATTTCACTTGTAGAGCTGCCAAATTTGTCAATAGAATGAAGAGACATCTGCCTAGATGACAAGAACTCAATATTGGATCTCTCTTGAAATGATTCTTGTTTGTGTTCTGGAGAAGATTAAAAGTTTTCTAGAGTATTCAGAATTTGATTATCTTCACTAATTTCTGAAATTGTGAAGAGTGGTTGTAAATATTCTTCATCCTCTATCCATTGAGTGTCATCTAGATCTGTAATTGTCCTAGCTAGAGGATATAAAGTGAATTTCTTTGTTGAACTACCATCATAAATATACATATCACCGGACCTACAACTAATAAAGGCATCAGCTGTAGCCAACCAAGGTCTTCCTAGTATAACAGGATGGCCTCCTAGATTATTCTTGGGTGTCAGGATCATGAAATCCACAGGGTACTCCCAAGAGTCTAGGGACACTGGAATGTCTTCTATTACCCCATCCGGTCTGATCACAGATCTATCTGCTAATTGTAATAGTGTGGGTGTAAAGAGAAGATTAGGAAGTTTCAGTTTGTCCATGATTTGTCTACTCATGATATTTATTGCTGCTCCTAAGTCAATGAGTGTGTTTTGAATTTCAATTCCATTGATGTGATTTTTGACAACTGGATTTCCTGGGTCAAGGTACTTTGGAATAGTAATCTTACCCATCATAATATCTGCTATTTGTCCTACCAGTTGAATTTTCTTGGTTTCTCTTATTCTTTTCTCTGTTGTCTTCATACTCAACTCCTTTATTGTTTTGGCTAAAATTGGGATTTCCTTGATGGCTTGCAATAATGGAATTTTAATGCAAACATTTCTCAATTCATCCAAGAAATCATAATTAGGCACCATTATTTGTTTTTCTACACCTTTGTCAATTTGTAATCTCTCCGGAAAGGGAGGTATAGAAGTAGATGTGGATGGTTGCTCTAATACTGGAGTTGGGCTTATTGGATCTTTTTGTTTCAGTTTTTCAATGTTTTGGCCTTGAAAGGATATACCTTCCTCAAGACTTTTATTAACCCGTAGGGAGTCTTCCTCAGAATTATCTTGTTCTTGTATGATCACAGAAGGTTTCCTCTTCTCAAGTATCCTTCCAGACCTAAGTTGAACATCACTAAGGTCTAGAGGAGTAATCAAATAAGTTGGAAATTGTTGTCCTTCTATCATGTATGTATTCTGAGGGTTCTTATTATTGGGGTTTGGTATGGGCTGAGCTGGAAATTGATTGGATTTTTGAGGGAATGGTAATGGAAGTGGTTGATTTTGATGAGGTTGGTTCGGATGATGTTGTTGAGAATTTTGTTGAAAATTTTGTTGAAGATTTTGAGGAAAATTTTGTTGAGGATTTTGAGGATAAAAATGTGGATATGGTGGATAGGATGGTGGATACTGATAATATGGACAGTATCCTCCATAGGGACCTTGTGATCCTTGTGCCCAAGCTTGAGATTGATTTTGAAATTGGGGCCAAGGCTGCTGCCAAGAATTCCAAGGTGGAAGTTGATTATACATTTGATCATGAAATCCTTGTGTCTGAGATCCCTGCCAAGGTCTTCTAAATACAAAGTTAAGAGATTCTGTGGAGTCTGTAGGAGTTTCTTCTTGAAAAACAGCCTTGAGACCAGGAAGAGAAGGACAATTCTTGGTCTCATGTTTCTCAGAACAAATAACACATGTTTCTACAACTTTTACATCTAGAGGACACTCTCTCAAGGCATGTTTTTTCCTACATTTGGGACAAAAGATTGCCAAGGCATCAGATTCAGCCTTTTGCTTGTTTTGTATCTTGAGGGTGTCTATTTGTTCACTAAGACTCCCTAAGATGTCAGATTTAAAATCATCAAGCATGTGTCCTATTTCTGATCTACTTATTGTCCCAGAAGCAGATTTACTTGCTCTTGCAAGAGCAGGATCTCTTGGACCTTTGACAGTTTTGGATTTCCCTCTGGAAAGGTTGATACATAACTCAGATATTTCAGGTAATGTGAGTTGTGATATATCCCCTTTTCCCATCATGATAAGGATATCCAACCATTCATCCCTAATGGTTTTCAACAAAAGAGCTTTTAAAGTGTCTTGATCTAGGTTTTCCATTTGTGCCCTTTTTATGTTGTATTTAAATCTTTCCAACAAATCTTCTAAGTTTTCATCTTCTTTTTGTAACATCTTGAACACTTCTTCCTTATGATTAACCGGCATACAATAATCCAATTATCTCTCTAGAAATGCTTGTTTCATGTCTTCCCATGTTCTAATAGAACTACTGTTTAAACTCATAAACCACTTCAATGCTGCTCCCTTCAAAGTTGAAAGAAATAATTTCAGTTTTTGAGCATCTTGAAAGTAGTCATAAGTCCTACACAGCACTTCAAATTCGAATAAGAAAGTTTTAGGATCTTCAGTTTTAAGTCCATAGAAGTTCGGAAGGACAGAAGGTGAAATGTTTTTCATGGTTGTATTGGTTTCTTCATCAAGTATAGGGAACCCAAAAGAGCTTCCTATTCTACCTCTTCCTCCATATGCACCTCTACTTCCTTCTCCTCTACCTCTACCTCTACCTCTACCTCCTCCAAATAATGTGTGTTCTCCATTAACAACTCCTCCTCCTCCTTCTTCTGCCATGGTTGACTCTCCTGTGGAAGTAGAAAGGTTTGTATCCTCAACAAGAGTTTTTGGATCCTCTTCTATGGCAGGATCAGTGGATGAAGTGGAAGGTTTCTCTAATGGAATAGGTGACCTTAGATCTTCTATAAGTCCAGGATCAGTAAAGGATGGAAGATGGGTTTGAGTTGAAGGTGTACTAGCTCTGGATCTAGATGAAACAAGTGGTGTTCTAGATATCAAACTTCCGCCTCTGCTGCTTATAAATCTTCCCCTTGAATCTCTCTCCCTACGCATAAAATTGTTTTTGGATGCTAAGAAACAAAGGTTACCTAGTTTTCACTTCCCCGGCAACGGTGCCAAAATGTTGGGTCTCAATCTAGTCTCCTAAACTGAGCTTCATTTAATTGTCAACCAGGATTTGTAAACTGCCGAAGTGAAGTGTACCATATGTACCTAGGTGCTTGTTTCCTAATGCGTTGTATGTGGTTTTGTGATGTTTTTGGTCTTTTGTGATGATTTGTGATGTTTTTGGTCTTTTGGTGTTTTATGTTCACAATGAAACTGCCTAGAAAACTAATGGAAAGAAGTTGGTGGTCAAAACAGAGTTAAATCTAATGTATGGAATGGAAAATGCAATTGGAAACACTGAAGCAGAATCTAAACTATGACTAAATAAAAGAAAAAGCTTGATAATGACTTTTTAAACAAATGACACAAACTAATCTTGAAAAATAATCACTAAATATGCAAATCCTTTAACTAAACAGTCAAACACTAATGATGTAATACTCTGTCCTAAGCTCTTCTATTCTATGATTAATTCCTAGTTCTATTCTGCAATTTAATTGAATGTCACAGAACCTATACTCGAAGAGTTTTTGGTTTCTTTTCAAAGTATTTCTTTTGAGGAAGAGCTCTGTTTATGAAATGAGGAGGAGATTGCAGAGAGATTTCAGACCTTATAGTGATGTTATCTTCTGTTCCTATGGTTATGGATCACTTGTAGTTTTCAGAACAAAAAGATATTTGTGAATAATGAAGGTTGTCTTGTGAATCCTAACAACTAAAATAATCTATTGTGCAAAGGATGACAGTGTGACTATGAGATGTAAGTGCAATGAGTTAACTTAAGAATGGATCTAAGATGCTTCTAAACTAGAACAATGTTGAACTATAAGTCATCATCAAACTTGAAACAAAGTAACTGAACATGAATTAAATGCAAATGAAACTCCGGAGTTGTTCTAACTGTACTAACATGCATTAATCTACGAAGTTACACAATCTGTTTGTTCATCATTAGTGATATTTTGGAAGAGTTCCTTCTTTTGGAAGAGGTAGAACAATTCTGACTGTGTACTTGTATGCAATTGAAAGAAAATGAACTGAAAGCAAATGAAAAACTAAGTTATCACATCCATACCCTACTCGTCATTATGATGTCTTGGTCAAGCGTTTAAGAGTGAGATCAGAGATGATACTTAGTAAAAACACACAACTAAATCATCCATTATCACGGTCATGTCTTGAACTTCTTAAGGATGTCTTGGAAGAATTTCTTCTTGTGGAAGAGTGATTAGAACAAGTGTATCTGTGATAGTGAATAGCAAAAACTGTAACTAAATCCTACAGTACCATAGCTATTCTTCATTCATCATTATAATCTGTTGGAAGAGTGCCTTCTTGTGGAAGAGCTGGAATGAATATAACTACAGTAGCTAGTTAAAACAACTATAAATTCAACTCCTAATTCTACAATACCATAGTCATTCAACATTCATCATTATAATCTGTTGGAAGAGTGTCTTCTTTTGGAAGAGCTAGAATGAATATGACTACAGTAGCTTAAAACAAAACAACTACCAATTCAAATGCAAAACAAAAGGCAGCTAGGAAAACTTATCTAATTTACGCAAAAGAAATCCGTGCAAGAGGCAGGGGCCCTCTACCACTTGACGGCATTCAAATTCAAATTAAATCACGCCTTCAGAATAACTTTGTCTGCTTCATTAACGATGCAATAGTTCGAACATAACACTCTGTGTCTTCAAGGACGTAACACAGAGTTTTTAAACAAAATCTAGCAGCAAATCTAACATAAAATCTCTAGCATAGCTCTCGGTCTCTCAAGAGTTTATAAAGCAAATGCACGTAAAAATAATTACAACAATTTAGGAACAATGTCTTTCCTAATCCAAATCATGTTAGGAGTCTTTGAAGTGGCTGCGTGAAGAAGAAAAGACATCTGGACTGAAACAGTCCTAGTAGGAGTCTTCCTTCATAAATGTGTTTCCCACGTGCATAACCGTACCCAGAATCCATTTCTTCTTCCATGACGAGAAACGAACCATGTAGACACGACGTGGATCATGCCCATATGCGGTTTTTCTCAAGAGGCCACCTGGAACATACTCAAACATGAAGGTAGCTGCAGAATCGCCGGTTAGCTACGGAATGTATGCATTCTGCAGCTAGTTCCGGTCAAAATGCTTAACAATGGCAAAAATCACAAAATTCAACAAGTCAGTCATGTAAACCATTCTAGAAGTAATTTTAACTATATTTATTGATCAATTGGGTTTAAGATAGAAATGGAAAAGGGAAAATGAGGTAAAATGAGGTGAAGGAAAGCACAATTTTGAGGCTCAACAGTTAATATATCAGTAAGAGACATCAAATACAACCAGAGATGGAGATATTACATTCATGTTGTACATTGTTAAGATGTTAAACCCTACATTCGTATGACTAAGCATAATTTAAACTCTTTTACCATTGATAGGCAGTGCAAGTAAGATTTAAAAAATACCTTTAAATTGAAAAATATCAAGACAATGTAAGCACTAGAAGTTAATTGGGTTTATCTCAGGTAGGAGGAATGATTGTAATCCTCCCCACCTAGGTTCAATTCCTACAAGTGACATGATGAGCTTTGTTGTAATCGCTTGGAGCCTTTCTATTGAGTCTAAGTAGTCTTTTGAGGACCGAAACATGTAAATTTCTCATATGGAATATACATATATTTCTCATGGAAGAAAAAAATGTAACCAAAAGCACCTTAACTAAACATTCAAAAAAATTTCCCTATTCCCTTAATTTTTCCAATTAGAAAATTTTCTTCCTTTATAAGTTATGTTGAGTTGGTTCCTTGATATTGCTACGAAATTGTTCTTGCAATGAATTATGATGTTATATGGAAGGAAGGGTATTAATAAAAAATATCAAATATAAGGAAATTTGAAATCACCAAAACTACTTAAATCACCAAAAATCACAAACAACATGATGATTTCCACCATTCTAAACAAAATTTTGAAACACAAGATAAATATTTTCCTTTTGAATTTTTTTTCTCTAGCATTGTAAACATGTCCATATATGTACATATGCACATATCCATGAGATTTTTTTTTGAAAAGCATCCATTTAATGGAAAAACACCTGACTATTTTAACTGGCTGTATTACAATGCCAAAAAGAGTCCCCTTGCATGAATCATTCAATATTAGCATCGGAATTGAGTTTTCGTGCCTTTAGTTGAAGTGGCGAAATTGAGAAAAGTAACATGTATTCACTTATATATAAAAGTTGGATGAGTTTTGTGACATATGTAGGAATATTTGAAGATTCTATCGCATTCATATTTGGCCTCTAAGTCTCAAATTCAAATTTACTCTTCAAACTATTGAATATTTGAGGAAGATTTGAGATCATTGATCAAGCACAATTCATGGAGAAGAATCATAGAAGTTTTCATAAGTGTCTCCTATCAAAGCTAGGAGAGATTTGTGAGAGGATATGAAGATATGCTAATTTCTAGATGTCAACACATAATTGTAACCACATGAGATATTTGTGAATGTTTGAGTTATTTGTGGATCTAAATTTATGAGTTAGTTATCTTATTTTTTGTATAAATAAGAGTGCCTTATCCTCTCAAAAGGTGTGAAAATTTTAGGAGCTATGCTCATGCTTCAATGTAGAATTTTGGATGTTAAGGATTAGTACTATGCTAAATATTGATGTAATGAATACCATTCTAGTTCACTTTGATATGTTTGTGCCTTCATTAAGTGTTTGATAAGAGTTTTCTCAACTTTCCACCTCTCGTGAACTTTGGGATGACCACCTAATGAGTATGAGACACATTTTAATGTTTATTTTTTTAGAGATATATTAGTTTCTTTTATGATTCATTTTAAGTTTTTTAATTAGATGAATTGTTTACATTATTTTATGCTCACTCAATTTGTGTTATTTCGAAGGTCAAGCATTGTTGCTTTCATGTCATAGACTCATTAATTTTCAATTTGTTTTCCTTTAAATTCGTAGAAAGTCATGAATTATTCTAATTTGACAGTGCACACATTAGTAATTTCAATTAATCTATCACTGCTTTTAGAATAGGTTGCCTTTAAATTTCAATTCTTTCTTTGTATAGTATTTGTTTCTTTCTAGATTAAATTTACTTTCATGTCTTTACTTTCCAACCATTAGAATAGTTTTACTTTCCTGTTGATAAGATAGATTTACTTCATATTGATAAACATATATTTACTTTCATGTCATTAGAATAGATTTATTTTCATGTCAATAGAGTAAGTTTTCTTTCATGTCAATTGTCGTTTCAATTTCATAGATTAAAACAATTTTTTCCATGTTCTGAATTTGTGAATTTTGAAAAAGAAAGTGTGTGCATACTCATCTTAGACATTTTTCATGAATAGGTTTTATTTCAGTCCTACAATTTCTTTCAATAGTGTATAATTTAATTTTGAAATTGAAAGTTTTTCCTAACATATATTGTGCAAGTATACTTCACAAGTTCATGATCACTGGGTTTGAAAATTTAATGATAAGTAATTTAACTAACAATTAAATTACCCAACACCAACTCAACTCCTTTGTCTTCATGTCTTTGACACATTTCACATATTCCCACTAATTTTCTACTTTCCCCTTGAGACTAAAAATAGCTATTCTGACCTTCATATTCTTTGTATAATCATGAAACTTGAAGAACTTCTTCATCCCAAGTAACCATGCTTTTGCATATTTCAACTTCTTCAATTCTCTATCAAAGTTAGGAGGTTTTGATTTCTTAAACTCATCAGACAAGTACTTCTTCTCATTCCTCCTATAAGGATGATAATGATGATGACTATGTTGTCTCTCTAATCCGGAACTAGAATAGAACCCATAACCACTACCTTTCTTGTTAGGTGTATCCATCCATCTACCACCTCTAACCGTATCATCCCTGTATGACCTGTTCCCACCATGAGACCTATTACCATATGCTCCATTAGTATTTTCCTCCTGTACATAACTAATATTTGGTTTTCCTTGTCTATGCAAATATAAAAAACTCTAAAGAATCATTACATTGAACTTTTCTTGAATTTCTTGTACCCTATACAGTCCTTACCATGACTGAATGATCCTCTCATTATCTTCTTTGCAACTTTTAATCTTTTCCTTTCAACTTCTTAAGGTGTTTTCTATGCCAAGAGATCACTCATCTACGTGTTTATCATCTAATATATAAGGATATTCATGTGAATTGTAATCCACCATTTTTATTTTCATATCCAATCTTCTACTTCCTACAAACCTACCATGTCAGATAACCAAATATAAACATAATCCAACATACCTTAGTGAAGTTCAATGGAGGCTATCTCATATGCACAATCAATCCAGATTAGCAAAACATATGTATATATAATGAAATCAACATATCAATCATTTCAACATCAACATTGTGATGACACAATACCACAACAATGACCATCACAATGCATGCATAACAAACACATAAAAAAATAACATGCATGCATGAAAAATGCATAGACAATCAGACATGCATATATAATAATCACATATACCCCAAGCTAAAATGCTGCAAAATCTCTCTGATACCACCCTATAACCACTGGTATCAGAGGAAAGGTTGTAGGGAACAAAACTACTCTGATACACCCAGTAACCACCCCTTCCCACATTTACCCAATTTCACCAGCCTATTAGGGTAAACACGAGAAAAAAGAGTTACTATGGCATGAATCGACCTCAAAGATCCAATTAATGAAGTGGGGCCTACAAAATAACCACAAAATGACAACCCATAACATCCCTTAAGGCTACAAGACACTCAAGGCCAAAGGACTACCCCAGATGACCAAACCCTAATATGGGGCTCATTTTCATTGACCTAGACCTCCAACCACATGCATGACAAGGCACAGGTGTAGTTGAAAGCCTCCAACCACATGCACAACACTGCCTCCATTTGGTTAGGACCCAACTTGCCCAGTTTAGATGGTGCAGTTTTGAGATCTGAACTACAATCCTAGGTCAGCTTCCAGACTACTTTCCAGAATTTCCTGAGAATTTCCAGAATGATAATATACATTAAAACCAAACTAAACATTCAAACTTGATTCAGAAACATGACCTAAACTAATAGAAAAATACTATACATTTATTCAAACACATGGAAAACATGTAACCTACAGGTAATGAATGCATATCTAATCATAATATTCTGAGATTCATCTGAGAATCACCAAGAAGGTCATATGCCCTCTCCACATAGCTGCAAAAACACTTATTAGTCCATACATTCATCAATCCATAAATAAATAAGCAATTCATGATAAGATCCATAGATAATACACATCATATAACCAACATATAACTAGAAAATAACCATGATAGAAACCACGGAAAATCAACCATAGTCTTGTTAATATAATCACTAAAAATTTTCATAGATCATCATCGGAAAATTTCTCATATTAACATATGAAAATACCAACCAAGTCAAGGACTTCCACATACCACCCAACCATAGATTGGGTTGAACCAAATATCTCTTTCTTCCAATCATCCCCATGCCATATTCCAAGAATGAATTTGGGATCTCATGGAAATAACTAAAAAATAACCAAACAAGGGCTTCCAGAGGCAAAACCACCTCAACCCTCAACCATAGTGATAATATCTCCACATTCGGAAATCACTGAAAACAACCATATCAGTCTCTACCTAAGCCATCTAGGGCTCCAAGAATTAGTAACTCAACCCACAATCTTCCAGGGCTCCAGAGAATTTTTCCAACTCGTCTCCAAAGAATAGTAACTTAACCGACCAAGGACTCCAGAGTGTTTGTACCAACCT
Source organism: Pinus albicaulis (assembly GCA_034641835.2). Classification (NCBI taxonomy): domain Eukaryota; kingdom Viridiplantae; phylum Streptophyta; class Pinopsida; order Pinales; family Pinaceae; genus Pinus; species Pinus albicaulis. The sequence continues at coordinate 966,367,382 of CM076576.1, forward strand.
AGGCTCCAGGACTAGTAACTCAACCCAAGCTATTCTAGGGCTTCCAGAGTGTTTGTTCCAACCCACAACCATAAGGAATTATGAGTACTAATCAGAAAAAAACCAAGTGGAAAATACCACAACACCATGGCTATCCAGGAAATGGAAAGGAAAGGATAAAAATACTGTCAATCCAGGAAAATATTCATTCCAATGACAACACATAACGAGAAAATCACATGCATATATCATGCATCTAGAAATAAACATGGAAATCACACATAAAACCTGTTACTTGTAAAGAAATCCAATTGTAGCTATCGATCCACCTATTCCATTAAGTTTTCCTGCTTTCCTTTTCCTTCTTTCTCCAAATCCAATGTATACCAAATTTCTCCAAGAATGCTCTAAGAATACTTTAAGTGTGCAAAAGTTTGAGAGAATAGAAGAGAGCTCCAACACTAAACTGAAAAAAAGGATCAACCAACAAAAGTTGTGATCTAATCCTCAGAAGCCTTTTTATCATTGAGGCCTCTATTTTCTTCATTTTACTTCAATTTCCATCTGATGAAAATTTGTGTCTCTTCACCTTCCTTTTCTCCTATTTTCATTTATTTCATAAATAAAATGCCAATTATTTCCACTTTTTCTTTGTGTATTTCCATATTCATTAGTTAATCACCAGTGATACCCCATAACTATGTTTAATTTATTTTCTAAACATTCAACTTGGGATACATGTCCCATGACCTTGGTCTTATTTTATTTACATAGAAAATCAACCAGGGGATGTTACAGGAAGCACCAACTCCCTAATATTTATAGGCTCTAACCTAGGGATGTTACAAGACGCACCAAATCCCTAATATTTATAGGCTCTACCTAAAGGAAGCACTAACTCCCCAATATTATATAGGAACCAACCTAAAGGAAGCATCAAATCACCAATATTTTACAAGCACCAACTTGAAGGAAACACCAATTCCCTGATTTGCAAGCACTCACTTGTAGGAGGTGCCAACCCCCTTTCTTTAGAGGATTTAATCTAAAAGAAGCATTGTCTCTCTAATGTGTAGGCACAAAATTGTTGAACCTAGCAGATCCATATTTCATCCATTTTCAAACTCAAATCCATAGGTATTCTTTATACAATTTTTTTTTATAGCTTCCATGTTCTAAAATTCAATCCTTGTTCCAAGTCCTTTGCTTAGCTTCATAGGAATTCTCTGAAAATATTCTGCAATTACATGTATCCAACATGCTTCACTTCACTCTTTTACATTATTCCTTCGCACCATAGAATACCACAAGAAATTTTTTTCAAATACTTCACCAATTTACCAAATATTTCTTCCCACTTAATTGCTAATCTCCATGGCTTATTTATACTCTATTTGATTGATCAAATATAGAAGGGTCAATTCTCAATCTATATAAATTTTATTTTTCTTTTTTGGATATCTTGCCAATATGGCCAAGATATAACTTGATTCCTTGGCTATTTTGGGCTTAAATTAAACTACACGAAACCATATGATGTGACCATATTTATGAAAATCAAGATGCAAATTCATCTAACCGTGGAAAATTATGTTACACCAAAATTATTTATTAACGATATTATACATTTTAGCATCTAACACTTCATTATTTATTCCATAGGATAAAAATCCATGACCGAGGTTCAATTTTCTATTAACTTGTCACTTCACCATTGGTTGGCATTTCTTTATATCCTGTAAGTTGTGACTGTCTATGGATGATATGCCCCTTTATGCTTTCTTGCCTAATTCCTATAACCAAGGGATGTGAACTTGCCCTACGGGTAATTTCTCATCACTTTCCACTGGTGGCATTCACCATGTTTTACTTCCCTGGCCAACAAGGGGTTGGGCGATACATAAGATTATCTTGTGACAGTGCCATTCAATTTTTTTTCAAATACATCACCACTTGATTATTTTTTATTTCCATCCACAAAGTATTGTTCACTTACCATTGGGTGCTAGGTGGTGTTTGATGGCCCCACCTTGGTTAAACTACAATTTAAAACATAAAAAAATATAAACATAGAAAACCGTTACAAAATCAGTGCTTCGCATAGATCCGAGGTTCTACCACATCACCTGTCACAACACAATCTACCATGTGTTAATCCAATTCATCCAATCAGATCATGCCACATGTTCTCTGCTGATATGTACCGTCCACATATACTACCATGTGTCACTTTCCAATCATTCATTTGGCCATCCAAAAACACTGAATCCACCTACCATGTGTTATACATGCTACCACATCATCATTACTGCCACCTATTATGCTACATCACTTCCACATGACACCCAAAAAGGTTCTACTTGACCACCCAAAAATAAAAAATCTGCCTGCCACATGTCATGCCCACAAAGTGCCACTTATTACTCTATACACATCACTACCACATGTCATTTACTCACTAGGCCACATCATTGACTTGCCACTTTTCTAGCCACCTATAAACTTGAAAGTTGTGTCAATTATTTCCTCCTATTCCCTTGCTACTATGTTCTTCATATGCTATTGATTTCTCACCTGCTGGTCTGATAGCCACATGTACCTATCACCTGGATTCCATGTCATTTCCACTTAGAACTTACGTGGAGACGCCACTTATCTTTTCATGTGTGCCAGCCACCACTCACACTTATTGATTAGTTGTATGCAATTTAGTATTAACTCAGTAGGACGATAACAACCTTGGTGCTTAGGTCGAGCTCCCTTTGACCAGGGGCTGTGTTAGGGGATTTTACCCTTATCACCTACTACTCATTTCCTTGTCGCCCTTACTTGTTGTCTGCACATTAATACGACCAAGCAATCCAAAAAGCATCTAAGGGCTTTAGCCTAACACCTTGTGGTCAAGGGTTAGGACCAACAACCTACCACTCCCTCAATTTCCACTCATCATTGAGTTTCTAAATAACTTTGTTATTTCATTTGGGTGTCGTGGAAGTCCATTTGGAACCATGAGCCTTTGAGAACCTTGCCTTAAACTTCCAAAATTTGATCTTAGTTTTCTTTCCATTCCACTGGAGTTACTGTTAAGTACCATATATCATTGGAAAGGTCTATGAGAGGCCTATCCAATCAAATACTTGGTTTCCTAATTGTAGCTGAGGAACTAAAGAATAATTCCTTGCAAATATTTAACCTTCATCCTTAACCTCAGGCTAAGTAGAAACACATTAATGATAACACACTTACTAGGATCTCGTTGAATTTGACACAAAAAACTGCAACTACCAACATGCTTAACAATCTCACTTGGACAAGATCCCCCTGAACTTGACATAATTTGACATCAATGAGTGAGACTTAACATCAATGAAAACAACTGATAGTAATAAATAAACTTGGAAATCAATGACTTGGACTTAAAATCAATGAAAGCAACTCACATTAATGAATACAATTTGACATCAATGAAAAAACCTTGCTCAATATTCTCCCCCTTTGGCATTGATGGAAACACCACCAAAAATTACTGGTCATTAATGGAAATACCACCACTTGGAAACACTCTCTCTATCAAGCTGAAGAATATACTACTATTTGCTTAATATCCCCTTTGGATTTTAATGGTTGATCACTTTCCATATTAAATATCTCCAATGTTTTCTCATCTCTAATGCATCTTCAATGTTTTCTTACTCTCCCCCTTTGACATAGAGGAAACGGGATTGGGTACTCCTTCTATGACCATTCTCCCCCTAAAAGGATATAATAGGCTACTAATTATTCTACAACATTGACTGAGATGAACAAGTATTAGTACAATATTACCATCTCACTATCATTCAATTTCACTCTGCTCCCCTAAAAATTGTTTCCTCATTCTGATCCGATTTTTCTATTGTGGTACCAATTAGATGAGTTGTATTGTTATACTAATCCACACCTAAGGCTACTCCTTAAACCAAATATACTAATGTTGTTCAAATGTGATGATACATACTAATGTTTGTTCCAAGTGATAAATTTTTCTCCTACCTTAACATGACACCAATTGTCTTCTTATCCTCATATATTGATGAAATAATTGGGTCATTCTCTTATTCGAAATGAAATAAAACAAAACATATAGTATTTGCAAACCTTCGTGTCATGTTTTTCTCGAGAAATCAACTCTTCTTGAACATGATACTACTGATTATGCAACTCCCGATGATATTATGCACTATTCTTCTCTTTGACCCCCTCACATACAACTATCCTTGATAATAAATGATATTTTTCTTCTTTTCTTTTACATGTTAGCTATTCTTGTGGACCTATCTTCATTTTTGAAAACATATTTTCTTTTTGGAATTTTAACTCACCACTCTTCTATTGCAACTCATCGTCAATGATATCTATTCCTTTTATGTGACTTGAGGTGCCGATGTGTACTCCCCTTGAAACTATGTTGGCCTCTTTTAAGAGGCTATACTTTCCTCTGTGGTTACACGCTTCAATTTTGGTACGTACTTTACCTCATCCTTTGTATGTCATCCTCTAAAATATGCACTATTTGGTTGATCAATGTGCTGATGTGTTTCGTATTGATTCTTTTTTCTTTCTTATTATTCCAACTCTTGCTATCATATGCATCCTTGATGTCCCTATGTATGTTGCTTCATTTTCTATGTCTTTTTCAATGCACCTTGTGGATATAACATGTAGTAATGGATTGTAATTGGGTATTTCTCCTTTTATTGTTAGTGTGAAGAAGTCATTACCTTAAATCTCTTAATGTTGCCTTTGCTTCCTTTCAATACATAGACATTACTTGGAGTTCAAATTCCTTTTGCTACTAATTTTCCAGAGCCCTCTTTTTTAATTCTACATCCTCTAGAGTTGAATGTCACTTCAGTTCCTCTATAAACTGTTTGACTTACACTTAGGGTGTTGTGCTTTAAGCCTTTAAAAAATAAAACGTTGTCAACATTAGTATTTTACTATTAATGCTAAATTTTCCTTTTCCTATAACTTTGAATAATGTAACATTTCCAAGAATAGCATTGCCACTCTTGACCTTATTTAGAGAGAGAAATATGATATTGTCTCCAGTCATATAATGAGAGCATCCAGAGTCTATATACTACTAATAATCTATTTCTTGAGCACACAATACTAGATCACACTTCTTTTGCTTCTCTCCCTTTATTTTATGTATCTTCTTTTCAAAATTACATGAGGAGAGCCTTCTTGAGGGATTTATTATTTTATCTTAAATTTTATTGGATTTATGTCAAGAATCAGGTATTGGCTAATTCATTGTTGCAATTACCATCCTTCCTTTGTTTACATTTTTCTTATCTTCATTCTCAATATATTGTGGGCTTCCTTGACTTTGAGCACATAGTGAAAATCCATACTCATCCATATTTTTATGCCTCTTTTGCTTCAAAGTATTTGCTCCTTCTTCTATTTTCTCTTTTTGCGAGTGAGTTCTAATCTTTCAATATTTACACTCAACTTCTTTGTGGCCATAACTATTACACATGTAGCATTCAACAATATATAAGAAGGGGGAAAAGGAATTATGATTCCTGAAAAAATTCTTACCATAACTTCTATTACTACTTACATATGCACTCCTTGGGACCTTATATTCTCTCTTTTCGCTGCTACTCAACATATTTTGATTTTTTGCATAATAGCTACAATCTATTACCTTGGATCCAAAAATATTGCAAAAAAAAAAAAATCCCTAGAAAAATATTTGATACCTAGGAGTACTTTTCCTTTGAGAAGGTAAGCTTTTGAATGTTATGAAGTTTATGAATATTTGATTACTAAAGCTTCTGAATATTCAATTACTGATAAAAATGTATCATTTTCAAACATTCTTTTTACACCTACATTGATAACATTACTTACAAAAATCAATATTTTGGCTAATCCTCGGATGTGTATAACACTAGTGAGTGTTCTAATCCTTTCACCCATGATATTCAACTTGAATTTTCCCCATCCTATGACTCTGGCTATTGATTCATCTACTAGGAGAACATCACTACCATCAAATCTTTCATACTCGCAAAACCACTCCCTGTGAGGAGTCATATGAAAGAGTGTGATGGAGTTGACTAGTCATGCCTCATGATCTTTGTTTTTATTTGAAGAAGCCAAGTACAAATCCCTTCCTTCATTTGAGGAGGTATTTTCTTCTGGAGAAATATCATCTTCAAATACCTTCCATTTATCAAGAATTTAAAATATGCAATCTTTCTTGTAATGCATTTATTTTTCACATTTCCAAGATACCTTTACGAAATTTCCTAGAGATTTGATGGTGCTGTAGATTTTTATCTCCCTCTTGAGAAATTATTCTTATTTTTATTATAAGAGAATACTCTTACAAGCAAGGAGACTTCATTCTGTCTTTCCATGTTTTTTGTTTTGTTTTTTCTCATCTCCTTCGATAACAAGGATGAGACAATTTCATCGAACTTTAGAGTAGTTACATTACTACATATGGAAACAACTGTACTATCCCATGAGTATGGTAGAGAAAATAATAAAAAAATGCACTATATTCGTCTAAAATCTTAATATAAAGAGATAATAACTAGATTAACAAAATGTTGAAGGCGTTCAAATGATTTTTCATTGAGTCTCCATCATTCATCCTTAGGTTATGTATCTTCTTTCACAAATAACAAATTTTTCACCAAGGACTTAGACTGATATAAATCCCTTAACTTGTCCCACAAATCCTTCTTTACAGCTTCTCTCGAAACATTCAATAATATTAAATCTGAGAGACACAATCATATTACATTATTTTCCTTTCGATCCAACTTGGCCCATTCTTCTATTGATATCCCTATTGATGTAGAATCGAGATCCATGACAATCCATTGATTTTTTTTCACCAAAAAATCTTCCATTTGAGCTTCCATAGCTCAAAAATCCACCCGTTGAATTTCTCAATCTCTATCTTAAAACTAATTTCCATTTCCTTTTCACCACAAAATTCACTTCCACACATCTCCCATTGTAATAAGGTCTATCGCAGGCCTGGGCCAAACCCCTTAGCCACAAAATCATCCCCTCGATGAAAAACTAATGTGATACCAAATGTAGGTTTTAACCCTATACAATTAATTGCTGCAAACAAAGTCTTAACTAAAATAGAAAGATGCAATGGAAAATACACACATTAACACATAGATTTTATCCTAGCCACCCAAAACTAGGAAAAAGAACAAGATTTTTCCATATATATTCGTATTTACAGTATTATGATATAATATATATCATGCAATCGGTATCCATGAACCAAAAATACATTTAGCTTGGATTAGAATACAACCATAATCCCTTAATGAAAAATACAAATCCATGGGAAAAAATACCATGCACCACAAAACCACTTTCAACAAAAATCATGTGTTGAAAAACACAAAAACTTAACATAAAAATTTGCTCAAGGTTTTTTCTCGGGAAAGGCTATGACCCTCCCCCCCCTCGTTACACTCGATGCAACATACAACACATGGTGCTAGTTATGCAATAAATATAGCACATATCCAACAAACAATAGAAATACAAGTCACTCTCTAGGACTTTATATGACACTTTATACTTAACATGGGGTTTTGTCTAAGGGTTAACACTTTCCTTTCCTTTCAAAATGAAACCTCTAGTAAATTGAACCATGAATTATGCTCTCATCCCCCCTCTACATCAATTTCATGCTTCCTTCCAATCACAAAGCACCAGTGTTTGACATGTTAAAAAAAAGCATTAAGATCTTATTTGACATGATAGAGACTCCCCAACATTGAGAGATCCAAAAGGTCGAATGATGAATTGTTATGGAAACCCACAAAGAAGAGGGAGAGCTACCATGCTTCAAGGTTATAATATAATATTAATAATCATGGACTATTAATAATAATAATAATAATATCTACCTTTTAATTCTAAAAATCGCAATTGCCTAATATGTTTCAACTTCATTATTCATTGTAATCTTGATGCCCCCAACAAAAACTACCCATGATTTCTTTTGACATGTAGAATGGTCTCATTAACTACATTAACTACCACCCCTAAGGTTGAGGATGATATTAACTAGCTTAGATCAATCTTAACTCCTATCAAGAAAGATAAAATCTTTCAAGGTGCAAACCTCTTTTTTTAGTGCAAAACTTGAGATGTTTGATCCTTCTTAGCACTTGATAGACCCGAAATTAAGATGAATCTAGGTTTGTTATATATATATATTCTCTTTATGCCTAGATATATTACATAAGAATATCATTGGCAAAACCATGGGTTGTCACAATCTAGAGCCCAAAACTAGCTAACTATACATTTTATTTTATATTTTATTTAATTATAAATATATTTTTTTAAATTTAATTTAATATTTGTATAATTTGACCCATCAAAATGCTTATGAAAAAAAATTATAACATCTTCCATGCTAAACTAGAGAGTATTGGTACAATTAATTATTTTTTAATTAATATGTGAAAAAAAAATATGATAAATACAATTGAAATAAATTAGTGATATGAATATATTTATTGTAATATTTTTAAACAAGTTTCACTCAGTCAATTAGAGAATTAGAATTATTCTCCTCACACTTATTTATTGAATTTAAAAATTAAATAAAAATTAAATACAAATAAAATTATAATAAATAAAAAATAAGATTATAAAGAGTATGATCTAAAATTGTTTTTGTTTAATTAAGAGAGTTTATTTTTTTTTCATATTCAAGGAAACATGTTAACAACCCAAGACTATAATTGTGTATTAGTGAAATTTTACTTATTTATGGACTACAACTCAAAATTTTCCTTGAATAAAAATGATGAGTTAACTTACATTAGAAAAACCCAAACACCAAAAATATATATACTCTACCGCATCTAAATTTGAACTTGTAGCCTCTTATGAAGGAGCACATGCTTTAAGCATTAAGTCTAACATCACAACAACACTTTGCAAAGCCCAAACACCATAAATATATAAACTCTACCCCATCTAAATTTTAACCTGTAGCCTCTTATGAAGAAGCACATGCTTTTAAGCATTAAGTCTAACATCAAAACAACACTTTGCATGAGTTAAACCCTCTCACAAACTAATCTCCAAAGTTGCACATAAGCCTCCATTAATCAACTTGTTAGCCCTAATCCTTTCATGTCCATATTTCACTATTAATATGTGCATTGGTTTTAGCCATTCTAGGAAATTTTGATAGATTATTATCTAGATATTCTATATTTTAAATTTAGAATTTTTAGACGATTGTAATATCTATATATTTAAAATATGTTTTTAACTATAAAATAAACATCATAAAACACCTTTAAAACATTGAAATTATATATTACTCAAGTTTATAATTTTAACAAAACTGTTTACTTACCCATTTACATACATGTTGGATAGTTACGCGGATAGGCGTATCCCCCTATCGGAAGGAGCATGTTTTGTGATTAGGCTAATTAATTTTTTTGATATGATGGTCTAGATTGAAAGATGCCGGTATATTCTGGTCGTCGCCACTCAATCAATGGATCAAATCTACCCCACTAACTTCCTTGCATATCTAAATCACATGTTTAAATCGTACTTAAATTAATTTTTTACAAATCTTGATTAAAAATTTACTGTGCCATTTATTAATTGCCACCTATCAAGATTAACAACTAGAAGGAAACCGAAACATTAAATTTTCTCCAAGTGTTGAAATCGTTCGGCAACGTGTCCCATGCCTTTCACAGGAGCCATAGTGGCAACAAGCTGTGGCGGCAAGCGGTGCGATTTGGGAAGTGGAAGGTTACACTTGGCGGTGAAGGCATCAGAACGGCCTGACCACATTGGTGCGCACGTGGTGCACGATGGTGACGGCAAGCGGTGCGATTCTGGAAGTGGAAGTGGAAGGTTCAGCCCAGACCAAACGGAAACCGGGTGATGGCGAGGAGTTGGAGAATGGCCGAGATTGTTCGAGGGTACTCAATGATGTAGCAGAAGAGGTTGGTTCCAGGAAGAAGCTTAGGCTGTCCAGAGAGTAGTGTGCTCTTCTGGAAGAAATCTTCCAAAAGAAGAGGGTACCCGAACCTGTAAGTCTCTCTTCACTGTATTCACTAACTTCTTATAGTTTGTGTTTTGACGTGATTTCGGGTGCTGTAACTTCCTCTTCCTCTGTAGAAGCAAAAAAAAAGCCTTAGCCCTCCAGCTCTATCTCCGTCCTCGACAAGTTGAAGTGTGGTTCCAGAATAAGCGACCAAGGTTATCACGTGTCCGTTATTGGAAAGTCACTTTTTGGAATCATCAACTACATAATTTGTCTTTTGAAGACTCACTTGGAAATTAAAATTTCAACAAATCTATCATTCAGAAAAGTTTTGATCTTAGTATTCACAGCTTTCTGTTTTGAAGGCTATATTTTATTGACAAATTTCTGTTACAAGTCAATCAAAATGTTATGAATTTGTTTTTAGGACGAAGCTGAAGAAAATCTAAGTCGACTACGAGATTCTGAAGACATATAATGAGGCACTTGCAGAAGAGAACAGAAAACTTCACATGGAGCTCGAAAAACATAAAGCTCTCAGAATGTCATCGCCGCCTCTTAGGCCTGCGTCAAGGTGTCCCTCCTGTGAAAGAATTTCAGCCACTTCACTTTGGGGAAATCTCCGTTTTTAGGCAGCGCTTTCCGGCGATGATCGGAGTTTCTTTCCTACTTAATCAATTTCAATGTCCATCCATGGTATTTTTAATGTCTTATAATTCACGGCTGGACAACAGCACTGTGTCAAACATATTAGGTTTTTACTAGAAGTTCACTTTCCGTGTTTAGATGAAAACTGCTAAGACTCTGTTAATTTATTTAATTTAGATAGGGCACGAAGAAAGGAATATATGGCTGCACTGATTGGGAGTTTATAAAATAAGCATACAACTTCTCATACTCATGCATATGGTAAAAGTTGTTATCTCTAAAGCATCAGTTGTCAACTAGTTAATACACGCATTAATGTTGATTTCATAACAGAATTGACGCGATCTTTTCTTTCAAAGTTTCATTTGTGAGTTAGACAAGACAGGTAGGAAACATATGCTTATTAGAATTTTTGTTTTCATTATAAAACGATTTAATAAATAAAAGGATTATTTATATCAAATTTGTAATTATATAATCATTTTGTAGAAATTTATAAAATTATATTTTTATTAATCATTTTAATTATTTATGAAGAAGAATTCAGAAATGATATAAAATTATTTAGTTTAATCAAATGTAGTATATTATTGGAAAATGTCCTTTTACTTTTTAAATAGAATTTTAACTAATTAAATATCATGATTATGACTGTTAAAATTATTATTTTATATAAGTTTTGTTTCAATTATAAATGATAATTTAAATAATATCTACATATATATAATAATTGTTTAAGTAATTATAATTCTTCTTTCTTTAAATTAAAAAAGAATTTGATAGTTGTAAAGTCGTTTTAATAAAATTGAAATTAAAAAAAAATATCATTTTAACCATATCATTAATAGTATTAATGATATTAAAATTAATATTGTTAATAGAAATACTATTAATATTAATAATGTTTAAAGAATAATATTTGTAATATTAATTGTTTTAAAATTGTTAATATTCAATATTGTTAAGATAATAACATTTACATTATAATATTAATATGATTAATTATATTAAGATTATTTAAAAATATAATATTAACATTAATATTAATAAATAAGAATAATATTTTTTTTTAATAATTAACAATAAAATTATTAATAAAAATATAGAAAATAAAACTTCTATTCACTTTAACAATATGATTAAAAGTATTAATGATATTATCATTAATATTGTTAATATAAATACTTTTAAGATCAGTAATAATAATTAATAATACTTACATTCTAATATTTACATTTTCATGGTTATTTTTTATATTATAATATTAAAATTTCATTAATATAATAATGACATATATTCAAAACAACAAATTATAAAGCTAAGAATAAAATTTAAATTAAGTCTAATGTTTATATTAGTAGAATGTTCAGTTTATAATAAAGTTTATATTATATTTAAAAATAATATTAAAATTTATATTATTATTAATAAAATAAGAATTGAATTGATATTAAAAGAAATATTACTAATAATACCATTAAATACAATATTAATAATATCATTAATAGTACTCATTATATTAAAATATATCATGAATTTTTAAATTTTTGAAAATATCATAAAATATATTAAAATTTTTAAATTTCTAATATTTAGTATTATTAAGATAATAATAGCTATATTATAATATTAATATTATTAAGAATATTAATATTGTTTAAAAAAATTATTAACATTAATATTGATAAATAAGAATAATAATATTTATTTTGTAATAATTAACAATAGAATTATTAATAAAAATAAATTTAAACTTTTATTCACTCTAACAATATGATTAAAAGTATTAATGATATTATCATTAATGATGTTAATATAAATACTATTAAGACTACTTTTAAAAATTAATAATATTTACATGCTAATCATTTTAATTAAATATCGTTAAACATTTCCAACACAATAAATCAATGTCACTCATTCTCACTAGTGCTCAATGATACACAATTTTTCTTGGCCATAGTCATCCATGGGTAACCCTCTTAAACCATAATAATCCATCATGAGCCTTAATTATAATTAATAATTATAATAATTAATTATAGTTATAATTGTTTAAACAGTTTAACTATTTATAATTAAAATAATATCTAAAATAATATATAAACGAATATAATAATATCTAAATAAGTATAATAATGGTTTAAGTAATTATAATTATCTTTTATTTAAAATAAAAAAAAGATTTTGAGGCAAAAAAAATATATATTCATTGTAACCATATCATTAATAGTATTAATGATATTAAAATTAATATTGTTAATAGAAATATTATTAATATGAATATGAATAAGTAATACTAGTAATATTTACATTCTAACCATTTTAATCAACTATGGCCAAACATTGCCAACCATGGGAAATTTTAGGGGCTAATATTCGCAAGTGGGCTAATTTTCCATGGTTTTTCCAAAAAAAATATTCGCCAATTTCCATTTTTTTTTATAAAAATGATTCGCCCAAATTTTACAATATAAAATTATTTTACGTTAAAAATCGTCAAAATTAGATAGACAATATATTTAATATTATTATAAATTAGAATTATTTTACAAATACATCAATAAACATTTTATAGTTTGCATATTAGGGACTAGTGAGATTCGCCAATTTTTTAAACTTCAAGATAATTTTCCATCCTTAAAACTATCCCTGTTGCCAACATAGTCTTATTCTCACCTTTGTTAAATGATAGAGAAGTTTGCTTAGCCATAATCAACCATGGTTAACCTTACTCAACCATGGTCATCCTTGGTCAACCATTGTCATCCCTCTCGCCCTAGAAACCCCAATGTTTGATAACTTATGTTTTTTATAATTTTTCCCATGGTTGGACCAACTTGGACCAACCATGGTCATAGTTGGTCCAATTGTGACAAAAATTGTCTCAATGTTTAAATCAATTCCCTCGGGTTCACCAATTCCTTTGGTTTATAATATTAAACCATTGGGTTTAATAGTTATTTTGGTATATAATCTGAAAAATCGATCAATGTCATCCATGATCAAATGTCACATTCTGACAAATATTGTCTTAATATGAAAATCACCCATGGCCAGCCATGGTCATAGTTGGTCCAACGTCGCATTGTGACAACAATTGTCTCAATGTTTAAATCAATTCCCTTGGGTTCACCAATTCCTTTGCTTCATAATTTTTTGGGTAATGGTTGTCCCTTGGGTACACCAATTCCTTTGGTTTATAATATTAAACCCTTGGGTTTATTAGTTGTTTTGGTTTATAATATGAATAATCGATCAATGTCATCCATGATCAAATGTCACATTCTGACAAATATTGTCTCAATATGAAAATCACCCATGGCCAACCCTCGTCATAGTTGGTCCAATGTCGGATTGTGACAACAATTTTCTCAATGTTTAACTCAATTCCCTTGGGTTCACCAATTCCTTTGCTTTATAATTTTTTGGGTAATGGTTGTCCCTTGGGTTCACCAATTCCTTTTGTTTATAATATTAAACCCTTGGGTTTATTAGTTCTTTTGGTTTATAATATGAATAATCGATCAATGTCATCCATGATCAAATGTCACATTCTGACAAATATTGTCTCAATATGAAAATCACCCATGGCCAACCATGGTCATAGTTGGTCCAACGTCGCATTGTGAAAAAAATTGTCTCAATGTTTAAATCAATTCCCTTGGGTTCACCAATTCCTTTGGTTTATAATATTAAACCCTTGGGTTTATTAGTTCTTTTGGTTTATAATATGAATAATCGATCAATGTCATCCATGATCAAATATCACATTCTGACAAATATTGTCTCAATATGAAAATCACCCATGGCCAACCATGGTCATAGTTGGTCCAACGTCACATTGTGACAACAATTGTCTCAATGTTTAAATCAATTCCCTTGGGTTCACCAATTCCTTTGCTTTATAATTTTTTGGGTAATGGTTGTCTGTTGGGTTCACCAATTCCTTTGGTTTATAATATTAAACCCTTGGGTTTATTAGTTGTTTTGGTTTATAATATGAATAATCGATCAATGTCATCCATGATAAAATGTCACATTCTGACAAATATTGTCTCAATATGAAAATCACCCATGGCCAACCCTGGTCATAGTTGGTCCAATGTCGGACTGTGACAACAATTGTCTCAATGTTTAAATCAATTCCCTTGGGTTCACCAATTACTTTGGTTTATAATTTTTTGGGTAATGGTTGTCCCTTGGGTTCACCAATTCCTTTGGTTTATAAGATTAAACCCTTGGGTTTATTAGTTTTTTTGGTTTATAATATGAATAATCGATCAATGTCATCCATGATCAAATGTCACATTCTGACAAACATTGTATCTATATGAAAATCACCCATGGCCAACCATGGTCATACTTGGCCCCACGTCACATTGCGACAACAATTGTCTCAATGTTTAAATCAATTCCCTTGGGTTCACCAATTCCTTTGGTTTATAATTTTTTGGGTAATGATTTTCCCTTGGGTTCACCACTTGCTTTGGTTTATACTATTAAACCCTTGGGTTTATTAGTTTTTTTGGTTTATAATATGAATAATCGATCAATGTCATCCATGATCAAATGACACATTATGAGAAACATTGTCTCAATATGAAAATCACCAATGGCCAACCATGGTCATAGTTGGTCCAACATCGCATTGTGACAACAATTGTCTCAATGTTTAAATCAATTCCCTTGGGTTCACCAATTCCTTTTGGTTTGTTAGTTTTCTTGGTTTATAATATGAATAATCGATCAATGTCATCCATGATCAAATGACATATTATGAGAAACATTGTCTCAATATGAAAATCACCCATGGCCAACCATGGTCATAGTTGGTCCAACGTCGCATTGTGACAACAATTGTCTCAATGTTTAAATCAATTCCCTTGGGTTCACCAATTCCTTTTGGTTTATAATTTGTTGGGTAATGGTTGTCCCTTGGGTTCACCAATTCCTTTGGTTTACAATATTAAACCATTGGGTTTAATAGTTATTTTGGTATATAATATGAAAAATCGATCAATGTCATCCATGATCAAATGCCACATTCTGACAAATATTGTCTTAATATGAAAATCACCCATGGCCATCCATGGTCATAGTTGGTCCAACGTCGCATTGTGACAACAATTGTCTCAATGTTTAAATCAATTCCCTTGGGTTCACCAATTCCTTTGCTTTATAATTTTTTGTGTAATGGTTGTCCCTTGGGTTCACCAATTCCTTTGGTTTATAATATTAAACCCTTGGGTTTATTAGTTGTTTTGGTTTATAATATTAATAATCGATCAATGTCATCCATGATCAAATGTCACATTCTCACAAATATTGTCTCAATATGAAAATCACCCATGGCCAACCCTGGTCATAGTTGGTCCAATGTCGGATTGTGACAACAATTGTCTCAATGTTGAAATCAATTCCCTTGGGTTCACCAATTACTTTGGTTTAAAAAATTTTGGGTAATGGTTGTCCCTTCGGTTCACCAATTCCTTTGGTTTATAATATTAAACCCTTGGGTTTATTATTTTTTTTGGTTTATAATATGAATAATCGATCAATGTCATCCATGATTAAATGTCACATTCTGACAAACATTGTATCTATATGAAAATCACCCATGGCCAACCATGGTCATACTTGGCCCAACGTCACATTGCGACAACAATTGTCTCAATGTCTAAATCAATTCCCTTGGGTTCACCAATTCCTTTGGTTTGTAATTTTGTTGGGTAATGGTTTTCCCTTGGGTTCACCAATTCCTTTGGTTTATAATATTAAACCCTTGGTTTTATTAGTTCTTTTGGTTTATAATATGAATAAATCCATGATCAATGTCACATTCTGTCAAATATTGTCTCAATATGAAAATCACCCATGGCCAGCCATGGTCATAGTTGATCCAACGTCGCATTGTGACAACAGTTGTCTCAATGTTTAAATCAATCCCTTGGGTTCACCAATTCACTTGGTTTATAATATTAAACCCTTCGGTTTATTAGTTCTTTTGGTTTATAATATGAATAATCGATCAATGTCATCCATGATCAAATGTCACATTCTGACAAATATTGTCTCAATATGAAAATCACCCATGGCCAACCATGGTCATAGTTGGTCCAAAGTCGCATTGTGACAAAAATTGTCTCAATGTTTAAATCAATTCCCTTGGGTTGACCGATTCCTTTGGTTTATAATTTTTTGGGTAATGGTCTTCCCTTGGGTTCACCAATTCCTTTAGTTTACAATAATAAATATTGGGTTTCACAATAGTTTTTGGTATATAATATGAAATAATCGATCAGTATCATCCATGATCAAATGTGTCACATTACGACAAATATTTTCTTAATATGAAAATCACCCATGGCCAGCCATGGTCATAGTTGGTCCAACGTCGCATTGTGACAACAATTGTCTCAATGTTTAAATCAATTCCCTTGGGTTCACCAATTCCTTTGCTTTATAATTTTTTGGGTAATGGTTTTCCCTTGGGTTCACCAATTCCTTTGGTTTATAATATTAAACCCTTGGGTTTATTAGTTGTTTTGGTTTATAATATGAATAATTGATCAATGTCATCAATGATCAAATGTCACATTCTGACAAATATTGTCTCAATATGAAAATCACCCATGGCCAACTGTGGTCATAGTTGGTCCAATGTCGGATTGTGACAACAATTGTCTCAATGTTTAAATAAATTCCCTTGGGTTCACCAATTCCTTTTGGTTTATAATTTGTTGGGTAATGGTTGTCCCTTGGGTTCACCAATTCCTTTGGTTTACAATATTAAACCCTTGGGTTTATTAGTTTTTTTGGTTTATAATATGAATAATCGATCAATGTCATCCATGATCAAATGTCACATTCTGACAAATATTGTCTCGATATGAAAATCAGCCATGGCCAACCATGGTCATAGTTGGTGCAACATCGCATTGTGACAACAATTGTCTCAATGTTTAAATCAATTCCCTTGAGTTCACCAATTCCTTTGGTTTCCAATATTAAACCCTTGGGTTTATTAGTTCTTTTCGTTTATAATATTAAACCCTTGGGTTTATTAGTTTTTTTGGTTTATAATATGAATAATCGATCAACATCATCCATGATCAAATGTCACATTCTGAAAAATATTGTCTCAATATGAAAATCACCCATGGCCAACCATGGTCATAGTTGGTCCAACGTCGCATTGTGAGAGCAATTGTCTCAATGTTTAAATCAATTCCCTTGAGTTCACCAATTCCTTTCGTTCATAATTTGTTGGGTAATAGTTTTCCCTTTGGTTCACCAATTCCTTTGGTTTATAATATTAAACCCTTGGGTTTATTAGTTTTTTTGGTTTATAATATGAATAATCGATCAATGTCATCCATGATCAAATGTCACATTCTGAAAAATATTGTCTCTATATGAAAATCACCCATGGCCAACCATGGTCATAGTTGGTCCAACGTCGAATTGTGACAAAAATTGTCTCAATGTTTAAATCAATTCCCTTGGGTTCACCAATTCCTTTGATTTATAATTTTTTGGGTAATGATTTTTCCTTGGGTTCACCAATTCCTTTAGTTTATGATATTAAACCCTCGGGTTTATTAGTTTTTTGGTTTATAATATGAATAATCAATCAATGTTATCCATGATCAAATGACACATTCTGACAAACATTGTCTCAATATGAAAATCACCCATGGCCAACCATGGTCATAGTTGGTCCAATGTCGCATTGTGAAAACAATTGTCTCAATGTTTAAATCAATTCCCTTGGGTTCACCAATTCCTTTTGGTTATAATTTGTTAGGTAATGGTTGTCCCTTGGGTTCACCAATTCCTTTGGTTTATAATATTAAACTCTTGTGTTTATTAGTTCTTTTGGTTTATAATATGAATAATCGATCAATGTCATCCATGATCAAATGTCACATTCTGACAAATATTGTCTCAATATGAAAATCACCCATGGCCAACCCTAGTCATAATTGGTCCAACATCGCATTGTGACAACAATTCTCTCAATGTTTAAATCAATTCCATTGGGCTCACCAATTTCTTTTGGTTTATAATTTGTTGGGTGATGGTTGTTCCTTGGGTTCACCAATTCCTTTGGTTTATAATATTAAACCCCTGGGTTTATTAGTTATTTTGGTTTATAATATGAATAATCGATCAATGTCATCCATGATCAAATGTCACATTCTGACAAATATTGTCTCAATATGAAAATGGCCGCAGCCAACCATGGTCATAGTTGGTCCAATTGTGACAAAAATTGTGCAATGTTTAAATCAATTCCCTCGGAGTTCACAATTCTTTGGTTATAATATTAAACCATTAGGTTTATTGAATTACACCATATAATATGAAAAATCGATCAATGTCATCCATGATCAAATGCATTAAATAAATATTGTCTTTAATATGAAAATCACCCATGACGACCATGGTCATAGTTAGTCCCAGCGTCGCATTGTGACAACAATTCTCTCAATGTTTAAATCAATTCCCTTGGGTTTCACCAATTTCTTTTGGTTTATAATTTGTTGAGTGATAGTTTGTCCACTTGGGTTCTCACCGATTCCTTTGGTTTATAATATGAATAATCGATCAATTTCATCCATGATCAAATGTCACATTCTGACAAATATTGTCTCAATATGAAAATAACCCATGGCCAACCTTGGTCATAGTTGGTCGAACGTCGCATTGTGACAACAATTGTCTCATTGTTTAAATCAATTCCCTTGGGTTCACCAATTCCTTTGGTTTATAATTTTTTGGGTAATGGTTTTCCCTTGGGTTCACCAATTGATTTGGTTTATAGTATTAAACTCTTGGGTTTATAATGTTAATCACACATTCAGTTTATTACTCTCTTGAGTTTAAAATACTATTTCTCAAGGTTTGTTAATTTCTTAGATTTCTCAGTTTAAAATATTAATTCTTAGCGTTTATTAATCTTTATTGTTTATAATATTCATCCGTTAGGTTTATGATATTTATCCCTTGGGTTCGTTGATTCCTTTGCTTTATAAGATTAAACCCTTGGGTCGATTAGTTCTTTTGGTTTATAATGTTAATAATCTCGTTCGTTTATTAATATCTTATGTTTAAAATATTCATTCTTATGGATTATTAATTTATTAGGTTTTTTAGTTTAAAATATCAATTCTTACGGTTTATTAATCTCTTGTATTTTTAATATTGATCCCTTATGTTTATAATATTTATCCCTTGGGTTCACTAATTCCTACGGTTTATAATATTTAAACCTTTGGTTTATGATGACATTGGGTTTGTATTATTAATTATCCCTTGAGTTTATTAATCTCTTAGGTTTTTTGTTTTTAAATATTGTTTCATATGGTTTATTACTCTCTTGAGTTTAATATTATTAATATATTAATATATATTATAAATAAATATTCAAATATTTATTAATAATGATTATTAGTAATATTATAATATTATTATAATAATATTAATATATTATTAGTTCTTTTGGTTTATTAATAATATAACCATCTATGATATTAATATATAAATAAATATGAAAATATTAAATATTATTTTTATTATATTTATATTTATAAATATTATTAATATATATTATATATATTTCAAGTTAATTTATAGTATGTATATAGTTAATATTATTAATATATTAATAAATATTTTTAATATATATTATTAATACTTATTATAATATTAAAAATATATATATAATATTTTTGTATATATTAATAATATTATAATATTACTAATATTCATTATAAATAAATATTCAAATATTTATTAATAATGATTATTTGTAATATTATAATATTATTAATATATATTATTAATAATATATATTAATAATATTATAATATTATAATATTTATTTAGTAATATTAATAATATTATAATATGACTAACAATCATTATAAATAAATATTCAAATATTTATTAATAATGATTATTAGTAATATTATAATATTATTAATAATCATTATTAATAATATATATTAATAATATTTTAATATTTTAATATTTATTTAGTAATATAAATAATATTATAATATTACTATTAATCATTGTAAATAAATATTCTAATATTTATTAATAAGAATTATTAGTAATATTATAATATTATTAATATATATTATTAATAATATAATCAACTATGATATAATATATATTATTAATATATTATTAGTTCTTTTGCTTTATTAATAATATAACCATCTATGATATATTAAATTATTATATATTATTAATATTTTTATAATATTATTAATATATATAAAATATTTTTGTGATTTTAATCATAATTAATATATTTAATATATTAATATTCTTATTAATATATAATATATATTTTTCAAGTTAATATAATAAATTTATTATATATAATATTTAATTATTGATATATAAATTAATGTGATGGGTAGTGGATATAGGCCTATCGGCGTATATCAACCACATTGGTAAATGTGGTTGTAAATCTATTTTATATACGCCTATCGGCGTATATCAACCACATTAGTTTTTACTAATGTGGTTGTGCTAGTTACATATATGTTGGAATGATTGTGGAGAAATAACCAAACTCATATTACCGTAGGCATGCAAGTGTGATTCCTTAAAAACGTTGATGCTGAGCTCATTAATTCGGACATTGTGGGCACTAGCCCAGCAACAACCATGAGACCAACCTCTGCCAGAATGGGTGAAGTCTCCACCGACCTTGTTGGTAAAGTCGAAAGCAATTGCAATCTGCCATGCCAGTGGCCACCCACTTTACAATATCATATAAAATGCTCACATCATGGTCTACTGTATCCTCTGGTGGCCAATAATCTCTGGTGTGTGACCTGATAATCTATCAGAACCACATTTAGTTTCCTCTTAGAAATATGGTCTTTGGCTATTTATATCTTATGAATATTATGTAATTGTGATTTTTAATGAAGTTGTATTTAGTAAATTTTTTTTGGGTGGATTTTTTTTTTTTAAGTTTTTTAAAATTGAGTAGGAATTTATTAAAATTATAAGTTTAATGGATAATTTTTACACAATCTAAGTGTTTTAGTGATTTTTCAAGGTATTGAATCCATATATAATATAAAAACTAGTTTAAATAACACAAATCAACATTTCACTTCAAAATTTTCTGTAATATTTAGATACCAAAAAGTCCAAAAAAAATTACATTTAAAACAACTCCATTTTTAATTAAATAAAATATATTTATAATTAAATAAATAAATTTAACACCCTACTAAAAACTTAGATATTAAACTTATTAATTTAGTTGTTGTGGACCGCGGCCAACAACCATGAGACCAACCTTGGCAGGACTGGGTAAAGTCCCCACAGATCTTGTTCGAAAAATCGAAAGCAATTGCAATCTTCCGTGCCAGTGGCCACCCACTTTACCATATCATTTAAAATGGTCACATCATGATCTACTGTATCAGCTGGTGGCCAGTGTGTGACCTGTTAATCTATCTTAACCACATTAAATTTCTTCTCAAAAGTATGGTCTCGGCCACAGTCAGTCACGACCATCATCAAATCTGATTTCTTTTCGTAGAAAAATTTAACAGGTGGTTGATCTTGAAGAAGCAAAAGCAAAGCAAATTCGCTGATTCTGCTGCTGCACATCTTGAAAGCCATCATTATGCACAGATTCAATTATATACACCTGGCCTTCAAATATAATACACACAGATTTTGTATCGGACAAATATGCAAACTCGTTGTGTTTTAATCCATTCGTTATATAAAAGAAAGATTGATTGAGTTTCCGAGACGTATATATTGATAGAAGAGCTTTATGTTCCACCATACTCATCCAACCAACAATCTTCCAAAATGAATACCTACAAATACAACACAAAACAGTTACTAAAAGATGGCCTTACAACTTCCCATCAACTCCTTTCAACTTTAGTTTGTAGTTTTATGGTTTTTACTTTGTGGGTTCCTCTAAAAAACGAAGAGATTCTGGGTTCGACTTTCATAAGTTCTTAACTGGTCTGTGTAAGTAGCAATGACTAAGCACATGATTTTGGTGCACCGAAATATAATGTAATTCTTCTGCGTTTGGCTTTTGGTCATATTTCTTTTCGTCGCCCTGACTTCTTGTTTGCACATTATTACGGCCAAGCAATCCAAAAAGCATCTAAGTCCTTTAGCCTAACACCTTGTGGTCAAGGGTTAGGACCAACAACCTACCACTCCCTCGCTTTCCACTCATCGTTGAGTTTCTCAATGACTTTGTTATTGCATTTGGGTGTAGTGGCTGTCAATTTGGAACCATGAGCCTTCGAGAACTTTTTCTTAAACTTCCAAACTTTGACCTTGGAGTTATTGTTAAGTACCATGTATCATTGGAAAGGTCTCTAAGAGGCATATTCAATTAAATACTTGGTTTCTTCATTGTAGTTGAGAAACTGAAGAATAATTTCTTGCAAATTTTTAACCTTTATCTTTAACCTCAGGCTAAGTAGAAACACATTAATGATAACACACTTACTAGGCTTTCCTTGAATTTGACATAAACAATTGCAACTACCAATATGATCAACAATCTCACTTGAACAAGATCCCCATGAACTTGACATAATTGGACATCAATAGCTGAGACTTAACATCAATGAAAAAAAATGAGAGTAATGAATAAAGTTTGACATCAATAACTGAGACTTAACATCAATGAAAGCTATTGACATTAATGAATAAACTTTGACATCAATGAAAAAACCTTGCTTAATATTCTCCCCCTTTGGCATTGATGGCAACACCACCAAACATTACTGGTCATTAATGGAAATACCATCACTTGGAAACACTCTCTCTATCAAGCTTAAGAAGCTACTACTATTTGCTTAATCTCCCCCTTGGATTTCAATGGTTGATCACTTTCCATATTCAATATCTCCAATGTTTTCTCATCTCCAATGTATCTTCAATGTGCTTACTCTCCCCCTTTGACATGGAGGAAAATGGATTGGGTACTCCTCTAACCATTCTCACCCTAAAAGGATATAATAGGCTATTGATTATTCTACGACTTTGATTGAGATGAACTAATATTAGTACAATAAATTACCATCTCACTATCCTTCAATTTTCACTCCGCTTCCCTGAAAATTGTTTCCTCATTCTGATTTGAGTTTTCTATTGTGGTACCAATTAAATGAGTTGTGTTTTTATACTAATCCACACCTAAGACTTCTCCTTAAACCAAATATACTAATGTTGTTCAAGTGAGATGATACGTACTAATGTTTGTTCCAAGTGCTAAATTTTTCTCCTACCTTAACATGATACCAATTGTCTACTTATCCTCATATATGATGAAATAATTATGTCATTCTCTTATTCGAAATGAAATAAAACAAAACATATAATATTTGCAAACCTTCATGTCATGTTTTTCTTGAGAAATCAACTCTTCTTGAACATGATACTACTGATTATGCAACTTCCCATGAGATTATGCATTATTCATCTCTTTGACCCCCTAACATACAACTATCCTTGATAGTAATTGATATTTTACTTCTTTTCTTTTACCTATTAGCTATTCATGTGGACCTATCTTCATTTTTGACAACATATTTTATTTTGGGAATTTTAACTCACCACTCTTCTATTGCAACACATCCTCAATTATATCTATGGCTTTTATGTGACTTGAGGTGCTACTGTGTACTCCCCTTGAGACTATGTTGGCTTCTTTTAAGAGGATCCACTTTCCTCTATGGTTACACACTTCAACGTTGCTAAGTACTTTACCTCATCCTTTGTATGTCATCCTCTACAATATGCACTATTTGGTTGATCAATGTGTTAATGTGTTTCTTATTGATTCTTTTGTCTTGCTTATTCTTCCAACTTTTGCTATCATATGCATCCTTGATGTCCCTATGTTTGCTGCTTCACTTTCAATGTCTTTTGCAATGCACCTTGTGGATATAACATGTAGTAATGGAATATAACTGGGTATTTCTCCTTTTATTGTTAGTGTGAAGAAGTGATTACCTTAAATCTCTTATTGATGCCTTTTCTTCCTTTCAATACATATACATTATTTGGAGTTCAATTTCCTTTAGCTACTAATTTTCCAGAGCCCTGTTTTTTAATTCTACATCCTCTAGAGTTGAATGTCACTTCATGTCCTTTATAAAACGTTTGACTTACACTTAGGGTGTTGTGCTTTAAGCCTTTAAAAAATAAAACATTTTCAGCATTAGTATTTTACTATTAAGGCTAACTTTTCCTTTTCCTATCACTTTGACTAATGTAACATTCCTAAGAATAGCATTGCCACTATTGACCTTCTTTAGAGAGAGAAATATGATCTTATCTTCAGCCATATGATGAGAGCATCGTGTGTCTATATATTACTGATCATCTATTTCTTGAGAACTCAATACTCGATCATGCTTCTTTTGCTGCTCTCCCTTTATTTTATGTATTTTATTTTCAAAATTACACGAGGATAGCCTTCTTGAGGGATACATTATTTTATCTTTACTTTTATTGGCTTTATGTCAGAAATCAGGTATTGGCTAATTCATTGCTGCAATTACTATCCTTCCTTTGTTTACATTTTTCTTATCTTCATTCTCAATATACTGTGAGATTCCTTGACTTTGACCACATAGTGAAAATTCATACTCATCCATATTTTTATGCCTCTTTTGTTTCAAAGTATTTGTTCCTTCTTCTATTTTCTCTTTTTGTGAGGGAGTTCTAATATTTCGATATTTACACTCAGCTTCTTTGTGGCCATAATTATTACACATGTTGCATTCAACAATATCTAAGAAGGGGGAAAATGAATTATGGTTCCTGAAATAATTCTTACCATAACTTCTATTATTGCGTACATATCCAATCCTTGGGATCTTATATGCTCTCTTTTCATTGTTACTCAACATATTTCAATTTCTTGCATAATAGCTACAATCTATTGCCTTGTGTCCAAAAATATTGCAAAAAAGAAATAGGCTAGAAAAATATTTGATACCTAGGAGTACTTTTCCTTTGAGAAGGGAATATTTTGAAAGTTCTGAATGTTTTGAATCTTTGATTACTAAAGATTTTGAATATTCAATTACAGATCAACTTGTATAATTTTCGAACATTCTTTTTACACTTGTATCGCTCATATTGCTTACAAAAATTAATTTTGTGGGTAATCCTCAAATGTGTATAACACTAGTGAGTGTTCTAATCCTTCCACCCATGAGCTTCAACTTGAATTTTCCCCATCCTATGACTCTGGCTATTGATTCATCTACTAATAGAACACCACTGCCATCAAATCTTTCATACTCACAAAACAATTATGTTCTTTCTTAGGTCGGGTCGCCCTCTATTTCGATAAACCATTCTTGATACCACCAAGCCTTCTCGGATTGGTTCTATGAGAAAATCTTCCATGTGAGGAGTCATATGAAAGAGTGTGTTGGAGTTGACTAGTCATGCCTCGTGATATATATGTGTACTTGAAAAGCCAAGTACACATCCCTTCATTCATTTGAGGAGGTATTTTATTTTGTAGAAAGAGCATCTTCAAATACCTTCCATTTCTCAAGAATTTTAAATATGCAATATTTCTTGTAATGCCTTTATTTTTCACATTTCCAACATACCTTTATGAAATTTCCTGGAGATTTGATCTTTCTCTAGATTTATATCTCCCACTTGAAGAATTATTTTTTATTTTTATTATAAGAGTATACTCTTACAAGCAAGGAAGCTTCATTATTTCTTTCCATGTTTTTTTTTTCATCTCCTTCGATAGTAAGGATGAGACAATTTCATCGAACTTAGAGTAGTTGCATTACTACATATGGAAACAACGAGACTATCCCATGAGTATGGTAGAGAACACAATAAAAATTGCACTATATTCATCTAAAATATTAATATAAAGAGATAACAACTAGATTACCACAATGTTGAAGGCGTTCAAATGATTTTTCATTGAGTCACCATCATTCATCCTTAGGTCATGTATATTCTTCCATAAAGAACATTTTTTCACCAAGGACTTAGACTGATATAAATCCCTTAACTTGTTCCACAAATCCTTCTTTGTAGCTTCTCCCGAAACATTCGGTAATATTGAATCTGAGAGGCACAATCATATTATGTTCTTTTCCTTTTGATCCAACTTGGTCCATTCTTCTATTGATATCCCTATTGATGTAGAACCTAAATCCATGACAATCCATTTATATTTTTCCACCAAAAGATCTTCCATTTTATCCATAGCTCAAAACTCCACCCATTGAATTTCTCAATCTCTATCTTCAAACCAATTTCCATTTCCTTTTCACCACAAAATTCACTTCCACACATCTCCCACTGTAACAAGGTCTATAATAGGCCTAAGCCAAACCCCTTAGCCACAAAAGAATCCCTTCGATGCCAAAAATAATGTGACACCAAATGTAGGTTTTAACCCTATACAATTAATTACTGCAAACAAAATCTTAACTAAAATAGAAAGATGCAATGGAACATACACACATTAACACATAGATTTTATCCTAGGTACCCAAAACTAGGAAAACGAACACGATTTTTCCATATATATATTTTTTACAATATTATGATACAATATATATCATGCAGTTGGTATCCATGAACCACAAATCCATTTAGCTTGGATTAGAATACAACCATAATTCCTTAATGAAAAATACAAATCCATGGGAAAAACTACCATGCACCGCAAAGCCTCTTTCAACAAAAATCATGTGATGAAAAACTCAAAAAATGAACATAAAAATTTTCTCAAGATTTTTTCTCGGGAAAGGCTATGACTCCCCCCTCGCTACACTCGACGCAACATACAACACATGGAGCTAGTCATGCAATGAATATAACACATATCCAACAAATAATAGAAATATAAGTCACTCTCTAGGAATTTATATGGGACTTTATACTTAACATGGGGTTTTGTATAAGGCTTAACACTTTCATTTCCTTTCAAAATGAAACCTCTAGGAAATTGAACCATGAATTATGCTCTCATTCCCCTCTACATCAATTTCATGCTTCCTTCCAATCACAAAGCAGCAATGTTTGACATGTTAATAAAAAAATTAAGATCTTATTTGACATGATAAAGAGTCCCTAACATTGAGAGATCCAAAAGGTTGGATGATGAATTGTTATGGAAACCCTCAAAGAAGAGGGAGAGCTACCATGCTTCAAGGTTATAATATAATAATAATAATAATAATAATAATAATCATGGACTATCAATAATAATAATAAGATCTACCTTTTAATTTTAAAAAGCGCAATTGCCTAATATGTTTCAACTTCATTATTCATTGTAATCTCAATGCCCCCAACAAAAACTACCCATGATTTCTTTTGACATGTAGAACGGTCTCATTAACTACATTAACTACCACCCCTAAGGTTGATGATGATATTAACTAGCTTAGATCCATCTTAACTCTAAATCTATCAAGAAAGATAAAATCTTTCAAGGTGCAAACCTCTTTTTTTAGTGCAAAACTTGAGAAGTTTGATCCTTCTTAGCACTTGATAGATCCAAAATTAAGATGAATCTAGGTTGGTTACACACACACACACACACACACAATTTTTATTTATGCCTAGATATATTACATAAGACATATTACATAAGAATATCATTAGCAAAACCATGGGTTGTCAAAATCTAGAGCCCAAAACTAGCTAACTATACATTTTATTTTAATAATATTTAATTATAAATATTAATTTTTTGTTTTTAAATTTAATTTAATTTTTGTTTTTATTTTGTGTAATTTGACCCAGTCAAAATGTTTACATAACTAAACATAACATTATAACATCTTCTATACTAAAGTAGAGAATATTGGTACAATTAAATATTTTTTAAGTAATATGTGAAAAAATAAAAAAATATTATGAATACAATTTAAATTATTTAGTGATATGTTTATATTTATTGTAATATTTTTTAAACAAGTTTCACTCATACAATTAGAGAATGAGAATTATTCTCCACACACTTATATTTATTGAATTTAAAATTTAAGTAAAAAATAAATACAAATAAAATTATAAGAAATTAAAAATAAGATTATAAAGACTGATGTAAAATTGTTTTTGTTTACTTAAGAGAATTTTTTCTTTTTTTTCGTATTCAAGGAAACATGTTAACAGCCCAAGATTGTAATTGTGCATTAGTGAAAACTTGCTTATTTATGGACCACCACCCAAAATCTAACAACCCAAGATTGTAATTGTGCATTAGTGAAAACTTGCTTATTTATGGACCACCACCCAAAATCTTCCATGAATAACATCGATGAGTTAACTTACATTAAAAACAACCCAAACACCAGAAATATATATACTCTACCCCCTCTAAATTTGAACTCTTAACCTCTGGAGCACATGCTTTTAAGCATTAAGTATAACATCACAACAACACTTTGCATGGGTTGAACCTTCTCACAAACTCACACTTATTCTAGTAGATTTTGATAAATTATTATCTAGATATTCTATATTTTAAATTCAACAACATAAAACACTTTTAAAACATTAAAACATATATAATACACAACTCACACTTATAATTTTAATAAATATTTATTAAACAAAACAATTAACCTACCCATTTACATACATGTTAGATATAGTTACATATATGTTGGAATGATTGTGGATAAAATAACTAAACTCAAATTACCATCTAGTTACATATATGTTGGAATGATTGTGGAGAAATAACCAAACTCAAATTACCGTAAGCATGCAAGTGTGATCCTTAAAAAGGCTGATGCTGAGCTCATTAATTCGGACATTGTGGGCACTGGCCCAGCAACGACCATGAGACCAACCTCTGCCAGAATGGGTGAAGTCTCCACCGACCTTGTTGGGAAAGTCGAAAGTAATTGCAATTTGCCATGCCAGTGGCCACTCACTTTACAATATCATATAAAATGGTCACATCATGATCTACTGTATCCTCTGGTGGCCAGTAATCTCTCGTGCTTGACCTGTTAATCTATCAGAACCACATTAAGTTTCCTCTCAGAAATATGGTCTTTGTTTCGCTATGGATCAATACTATAGATTTACTATAAAGAGAGTTGTTTTTAAGTTAAATTTTTTGAAATTTTTTGGGTAGACATTTTTAGTTTAATTTCTTTAAAATTTAATAAGAATTGATTGAAATTATAGGTTTAATGGATAATTTTTACACAATCTATGTGTTTACCAGTTTTCCAGAGTATTGAATTTATGTATACAGTATTAAATAACACAAATCAAAATTTCATCTTAAAATTTTCTAATATGAAAAAGTCAAAAAATTCTTACCAAAAACAATTTCATTTTTAATTAGATAAAATACATTAATAAATAAATTTAACATCGAAAAAACTTAGGTATTAAACTAAATTTACTTATTAATTTGTGGTGGACAATGGCCAACAACCATGAGACCAACCTCGGCAGGACTGGGTAAAGTCCCCACAGACCTTGTTGGAAAATCGAAAGCAATTGCAATCTTCCATGCCAGTGGCCACCCACTTTACCATATCATATAAAATGGTCACATCATGATCTGCTGTATCAGCTGGTGGCCAGTGTGTGACCTGTTAATCTATCTGAACCACATTAAATTTCTTCTCAAAAGTATGGTCTCTGGCCACAGTCAGTCACGACCATCATCAAATCTGATTTCTTTTCGTAGAAAATTTTAACAGGTGGTTGATCTTGAAGAAGCAAAAGCAAAGTAAATTCGCTGGTTCTGCTGCCGCACATCTTGAAAGCTATCATTATGCACAGAATTCAACTATATACACCTGGCCTTCAAATATAATACACACAGATTTTGTATCGGACAAATATGCAAACTCATTGTGTTTTAATCCATTCGTTATATAAAAGAAAGATTGATTGAGTTCCCGAGACGTATATATTGATAGAAGAGCCTCATGTTCCGCCATACCCATCCAACCAACAATCTTCCAAAATGAATACCTACAAATACAACACAAAAAAGTTTCCAAAAGATGGCCTTACAACTTCCCATCAACTCCTTTCAACTTTAGTTTGTAATTTTATGGTTTTTACTTTGTGGGTGACCTATCCTCTCAAAAGTTTCTGATTGGAAGAGATTCTGGGTTCGGCCATAAGTTCTTAGCTGGTCTGTGTAAGTAGCAATGACTATGCACATGATTGTGGTGCACCGAAATATAGTGTAATTCCTCTACGTTTGGCTTTTGGTAATATTTTTTTTTTTTTTGGGCTCAATTTAGTTTGAAATTATGCCATAATTGTCAAAATTACAAAACTACGTAGTTGAAACAAATGGGAAGTTCAATGATTTTTGGGTAGGTTGTATTTATATATCACTTAAAAAGAATATTTTAAATAATAAAAAATAACAATTTTATTAAAAATTGTTTAATCTAATTTTAAGTAGAAATTTACTTTTGTTTGGCTAAGAAGTTTTTATTCTCAGATGTAAATAAATAACTATCTAAAACTCAGAAAATGCATAGCAAGAGTAAAAACCTATTTTTTAAGGATCACCATTATGTAATTCCAAGTGACATGGTTTTCCTCCAATAACAATTATGAGTCAGATTGCTTTACAAGATAACAACCAGCTATTATTATCTTACTCTACTAGTTTAACAATTAAATTATGATAATTTTCCAAAAAAATGAAAATAAGAAAAAATAGAATAATTAAACTTCGCAATAAAATTATCGTTGAAGTTGAAGTTTGTAGCGTATCACATTGATGGATGTATGCTTGCTTGGATGCTCCAATTTCTATTTTGATTGGCAGACACCTGATTGATGTATGTTGTTCCACTCCAATTGATAGAGACATGCCTGAACTGAACTGATCCTTGGATACATCAGATTGATGCTATATAAGGTGGGGCTATCAATGAGGAACATTAGATGGATTATGGCATGTATCTCATCCATCAGTTATGTGGTCATCATCAATGGATCTCTTTCAGAATTTTTCAAAGCTGGTCGGGGTCTCCGACAAGGATGCGCTCTATCTCCAGTGATCTTCATTCTTGTCATGAATGGCTTCAGTAATCTTCTTACAATGACAAATCAAGCTGGTTACTTTACGGGTTTATCATTTTCCCCTACTGTCTCTATTTCACATTCATTATTTGTAGATGACTTACTTGTATTTGGCAGACTTCTTTGGAACCAATGGTTTTACTTACACTACATCCTCCTGAGATTCGGTGCTGCAATGGAATTGAACATCAACAAAGGAAAATCTCTTTTAATATTTGCATTTAGTGATATAAGTGAAATAAAATTCATTACAAATTTCTTGGGGGTTCAAACAAAAAACTTATCGGAGGGGTTCACGTACCTGGGCTTCAAGCTGAAAGCATGTGGATACAAGAAGGAGGATTGGATATGGCTGGTGGACAAATTCAAAGGCAAGATCCTCAAATGGTCACACAGGTGGCTGTCTCTAGGTGGAAGGTATATTCTCATCCAAGCAATTCTAATTCAGTTAATAGTTTACCGGGTTCACCTATTTTTCTTTCCTGCCCACACAGTGGACCGGATCAATGTGATCATCGCAAATTTCTTATGGTCTAGGGGTGCCATGAATAAGAAGATTCACTTATGTAAACTACACACATTATTAATACCAAAAGAATAGGGTGGAGAGCATTGACCTCAAAGGGCATTTGGGCAGGATTATATTCCATAAATATGTGCATGGGAACCTGCTGCTACATATATACAGAGAATTAGTGATAACATCAAAAATGGAATCTTTCATTTGGAAGAGTTTCGAGAAGGTTATGCATCTGGTAAAGGACAGATTAGTATGGAAATTTCGAAATGGTCTCGACATTGTCTTGGGATGTGATCATATCCTGGGCATCAGTGAATGTCTGCATCCGGATGACAGAACCATTCATAGAATCGCACACAGAGGCATCTTCCATCTGTATTAGGTGATCATGTGCTAGCAAAATGGGATTTTGAGATTGGAAAACTGCTTCTCAAATTGGCTTGCCGGAGGAGGAAGCACACACATGATAATTGTTTATCAACAGCTTAAAGAATGGGGGGCTGTGTCATAATCAGATGGGAGACATAATTTTTTGGAATGGGGCAATGAAGGGGGAAGGGTTGATCGTTAAGGAGGTGTACATGAGTATTATACATATTCAAAGAATAGAAATCTCCCCATCACCTTTTCGGACTTTCTGGAGCTGGAAAATCCCCCATAGGATTCTATTATTTGGTTGGCTGGCATGGAAAGTTCGTATCCTGACTTGGGATAACCTTATGAGACGTGGTTTCTACGGACTGGGATGGTGCTTTTTCTGTCACAAACAAGAGGAATCAGTTTCTCATATTCTACTATTCTATAAGTTTACATGGTCGATTTGGGCTTTATTCTCTCGTTTCCACATAGGTCTGGGATGGAGACCAGACAACATCATTAATACATTAGAAGCTTGGGGTGCTTTGAAAATTAAATACAAATCATTTCCATTCTATTTGATGTGGGAAATCTGGCTTGCACAAAATCACTGTATATGCAATGGGGAATCTGCCAATATTGGCTGCATATATGGTGCGATTATGGTTTGGATGGACGGGTTGACACATCATGCTTCACCTACTAAGGACATGTCCATACATCTTTGGCCGCATTCCATCACTCTATCAACCATATACTTTGATGGGGCTCAACAAGATGCACGTTGCGGTTGTGGGGCATGGATTAAAATGGAGAATATAGAGCGATAGGTGATATATTGGAACGACGAGGAAGGTACTAACTGTAAAGTAGAGATTTTGGCCTTATGGGGTGGTCTCTGGGTTGCCTATATTTTAGGAGTGCAATCTGTTAATATATGTCGGGATGAAAAAAATATCATTGATGGTTTTGGTGGCCATTCAATATTTAATCCAAGGGGTTTGCAGGGATAGATTTATCGTGTTAAACAATTTCTCCAGAAACTCAATAATCCTTCGATGCATCATATATACAGAGAGAAAAACACTAGGGCGGACTGCCTGTCAAAACGGGGTCTCATAGCTCCCGTGGGCAGTATTAATATTTTACATTACAAAGGGAGGCAATTTCTTAAAGAATATGAGGTCCCTCTGGCATGATTCTACATGGGTCTACAGGCCTATGCATTTTGACCTTGATCTTTTTCTACAGGTACTCTGTACATATCATGCTGGTTTTGTTAATCTGGGCAGGTGTTATGTTGCACTATACTCTCAATGCATTCGGCTTCCATATAAGCGAGCGAGACAAGATCCACAGGTATCCATACAAGAGAGCGGGTTAAGCGAGCCGAATTATACTATTTTATTGACAGTTTTCCTTATATGCAAATTTGTTTTGGTTTTTTGAATGGTGGATTATCTTTACAGGCCTTGCTGGGACACACTGTCTATTGCGATTATATGTATTTTTCACATGTATCCTTTATGAATGCACTGATAAGAACATCTTCTTATGAAGCATAAATATCGGTTGATGAGATTTGTATATTAATAATCTTTTCTGGTCATATGTGTTTCTACCTGATCCATTGGAATGGTTAATTGTAATAGATAATGTGGACACATAATATGCCACTCATTATGATGATGTCATCATATATTATGTACTCGTTATATATAATATAATACACTATTTTTTCTTTCTTGAAAAAGAAAAGAAAAGAGACAGGCCTCACAGAGGAGCAATGATACTTGGTACAGATCTTCTCAATTTGTGGAGTATTTTTTTAGAATTCGATGAACTAAAAAAGTTGAAATGGTTGATACCATCCATTTGGATAAAATTGGATCCATTCACACATGTCATAATGCCATTAGCATCATCGGAGTCATATTAAGAGTATGTATGAAATATAATATCTTTATTTATCTCAATTTTTTTTTTTTTTTTTAAATACGAAGCAAATAGAAATTGGGGAATTAGGGTAGATTTTTCAAATTTAAAAATCATGGTATTATAACTAACACAATCACATTTACTAATGTGGTTCATATACATCTATAAGGTTATATGAAATAGATTTACAACCACATTCACCAATGTGATTGATATACCCCATAAACCTATATCCACCACATGTATTTTACCAAAATAATCATTATATATTTATGAATATAATTACCAATATATTTTATATATCTACTTATAATATATTAATAATATTAACTATATGCATACTTATATTAAACTTTTATATATATATATATATATATATATATATATATATATATATATATATATATATATATATATTAAAACATATAATATTATATTATTTGATAATAAAATATTATTAAAATTTTTCAATACATTATAGTTATAACTCAAACTATACTAAAATTCAAATATAACATAATGATAGTATTTTATTACTATTTATAATAAGTATATATCTCTTAGGAATATCTCAAGGGATTATTAATAATATAAGCCAAAAAAACTAATAAATCCAAGGGTGTAATTGTTGGAAATACTGCAAGGGGGTGGTGGGGGGTGAATCAGTATTCCTTTCAATTACAGCATTAGTTAATCTTCAATTATTATCAGTGTTTGTACAATGATAGCAGCAAACAAGAGGAACACAAATGCACACATTTTTTAAGGTGGAAACCCACTCCGGGACAAAAACCACCTAATGCCTTTCTAATAATTCTTTAATATTCAACTCCAATTGAAAATAAAGCTCCAACTTCCTAGAATATAGAAAAGAATTCTTCTCCAGCTCCCACTGGATGGACGCTCCAACACCTGAGATTCTTTAGTAGTCAACTGAATAGATGCCCCAAAACCCAATGAGCTACAACTCACCCTAGAACCACCCTATCACCCTATAGAAGAATAAAAGAAGAATGGACTCCCGTACCAGGGAAAATGATCCACTTTACAATGATATAGAATGATGTAGAAGAAGAAGATATACTAGACTATAATCCCAACTTTGACACAACCACCTAATGATGATCCTAGACCTCCCAACAATGCCTCTTCAACCCTTGGCAGATAGACACTAGTACAATTTTTACAATAATGTATTTACAATGACTTAGTACAAAGATATCTTTACAATGATTGTATGTAGTGCTGCCCACTTGAAGACTTCATATGATGAACTTCTTGTTGCTGCTATGCACCTTGGTTGCTGCTCTTGTCATGCTACCTTCTGCAGCACTTTGCTTTGCTTTTCTACCATAGAAAGTCTGGTCCTTTGCAACCCTTGACAACACATGATCTAGCTTTTTCTTGCCTTCTATGAGCTCGATATTGAATCTAGTGTATCTCTGTTATTTCAGATCCTCAATATATGATTTTCGGTCCTATAGTAGTCCTCTAAGTCGTTTTTCAATGCCATAGGTTTGATCCAATTTGGATTCTTCAAGAGAGAGTTGTACCCAATCTCTCACAATGCCCTAATTATGGACTGTTTCAGCAGAGCGAACTTGTATGGCATGCCACGTGTCACTGTTTCTTCATTCGGATCTGAAATTGATAGAGAGAAAACTACAGTTTGTGCACTATCTGTCACTTTTTATGGAATTCCAATCCGATACTCAGAGAGAGAGTTATGACGATTTTACCAAGGTCACTTCTTTGAGATGAATTTCAGGAGCCTGCAAAAACCCTGACTTCCACAGATCATATCTCGAAAAATATTGCGCACATTGATCTGAAATGTTTACAAAATCTTCCTCAGGATTCCGGCTTCGCCTCGTAAAAATTTCAGCTTCTGAACCTTTGTAGAAAAAAAGTTAGAGCGAAAATTCCACGATGACCTGTTTCAGATTGCGAAATCCCTTGCATAAGGAGGAAATGAAGATCACAATTTATATAAATTCTTAAGTTGAGAGGGGCTTGAACAAGTGAACATGAGAGGGATTTTAGGAGCTTAAACAAGATTAATTATGACTTTTAATTGACCCATGCCCCAACCCCATGGGGTTTTAGCCCACTAACTGGGGGTACAAACTTCAAACATGAATATCTCTCAAACCGTGAAGAATTACATGGTGTGCCATATATCAACGGAAACATCTCGACAAGTAGAAACCATCAAAAGCATTATTGACCTAGAATATATTAATTTGGTAGGTAAAAATTCCCATGCAATATTGGGTTAGCCCTTGGTGTTGCTTGGGTTGACATCAATGACAATCGTTGATCAACAATCTCCCCCTTTGCATTGATGGCAACACAAGTACTCCCCCTGCGATCATGACACCTCTTACTACAACATTCTCTCCCCCTTTGACATCAATGGCAAAGGGTAACTCCCCCTGAGACACAACCATCATGCGGACCTATACACACTTCCACTCCCCCTGACACACAACCATCCTGCAGACCTGTAATCTACTTCCAATCCCCCTTTATATTTTGAAAAAGGAAAATCTAATGAGAACTTGGGAGAATCCCAAGCTTTTCGCAAAGATATTCCAATGTTGGCGAATATTTAATATGTGATTCTTTTGGTGCTTCTTGGAATCTTGCTACTTGTCCAACTACTTGCATAACATCTGGTCGGGAGGCTGTTACATATAGAAGACTACTAATTATAGATCTGTACAACCTTTGATCCACATCCTTAGATGAGTCGTCTATGCTCAATTTGAAACCTGTTACCATTGGAGTAAGGATGGGTTTGCAATCTTCCATTTTAAATTCCTTGAGCATTTCCTTGATGTACTTGGCTCGACATATAAATATTCCTTTCTCTTGCTGAGATATTTGAAGCCCTAAGAAGTATGTTAGCTCACCAAGTAAAGACATCTCGAAATCACTTTGCACCTTTGTAGCAAACTTCTTACTTAGTCGATCATCATTGCTACCAATTGACTGTATCATCTCTGGCCTAATGAACGCTGGTTTCTTCATCAGCTTGTGCCGTTTGGGCCGACTTCTTGTATACAATTTCTCATACTTCTTTCTGATTTCACATTTGATGAGTTGGAATAATAACCATGTGTCATGATCACACATTGTAGTCTTTGAAGATTGTGATTCATGTTTTCAACCAATAGAGCATTCTTGGCTAGAACATATTTGCTTCCGAGAGTGACAGTACCTGATCCTCTAACATTTGAAGATCCATCATTTCCAAAGGACACAATTCCATCCTTCTTCTCTTTGAGAGATACAAATTTATTTCTATCTCCAGTCATATGCGTTGAGCAACCGCTATCAACATACCACACATCTTTTTTCTTTTGAGCCTTGAGAGCGAGAGCACAATTATCATTCTTCTTCTTCTTCCATGTTCGTTAGTTCTGGCTTGAAAGATTTGGAGAAAATTTCCAGTCTGATCTTTATTTGTGTGTCAGTTTCGGCATTGTAACATTCAATATTATTTCTTAAATGTTCCGTCTATTGATGTTCAGTGAGCTGATTTACTTATTGTGAGATCTCTATAATTATATTTGTTCCTAGGGTACGTGTGACATTCTACAACTTTATGACCAAATTTTCCACATGAATAACAGTAGCCATAAAAAATATGTTGGTACCTCGATGGAAATTTTCGTCGAGGAATTGTCTTCCAAGGCTGTTCTTGCGAATCTTGTCCAATGAAGTCTACATGCATGTCAGATCTTATAGGTTCATTGTATTTTGTTGTAGAAGGTCCTTCTTCTTCTTCTTTGTAACCGATGCCAGTTTTGTCGTTGTAAGATCATTGATTGTTGATGAGTTCTTCCAATGCCCTTGAGCTGTTGGCATAGTTTTGGATAGTTTTTCCTTTCTTCACTTCCTCACGTAGCGAGACTACTTCGGCTTATAATTCTTCCCTTTCTTGGTTGCTTTGTTCCAAATTCTTTTGAAGTGACTCTTCAATGCATTTGTGTTCTTCAACTTCAATTTTGAGACCTAGAACTTGTTCTTCAAGAGTATTGGAACAAATCTTCTCTGCCTTGAGATATTTTATAAGCTTGATTGCTTCCTCATAAAATTCTTCTATGGTCCATCCTTCTTCTTCGTTGTTTGATACCTCTTGTTTATTGTGCTTGGCCATAAACAATACTCTCTCATTGGCTTCTTCTTCACTGTCATTGTCTTCATTGGATGATGAGCTATCTTCTTTAGAGAGAAAGTTCCTTTTGGATCCTTGCTTGTTGAATTTCTTAAAGCCTTTCTTTCCTTTTGAGTTGCCATTACTTCTGTTTGGACATTTTGCTGCAAAATTCCCAACCTCATTACAGCTGAAACATATCAATGGAAGTTTACCTTTGAATTGTCCCTTACAAATTTTTAGTTTTCTCGTGAAGTAAGCATATTCTTCATCTGAAAGACCTTCTTCATCATCTCCCTTTTCTTCACACTTGCAGGTGCATGTCTTTTCAATTGAAGGTTGTTTATCCTTATTGGTTTTCTTAGATGCAACGAACGCAGTTTCTAGATGTGAAGTACCATCTTCTTCATCAAGTCTCATTTCATATGCTATGAGAACTCCATGTAATTCCTCTTTGGATTTGTCAAATTTGCTTGCCTTCTAAGCCCCGGAAATACCTTTAGGTTGAATCTCACTTCTCACAGTGGATTAAGAATATCAAGTATAATAATCTTCTTGTCAGTGGGCTCTCTAAATCTTCTAGAGTATTGGCTGTTTCAATAGCGTGTTGGAGTAATACATGATATTCATGATCTTCTTTCGTGCAGGTGCTCAAATTTTGCTCTATAGATTTGAAGCTTTGCTTCTTTGACATTTGAGTCACCTGCATATATATTCTCAAGCTTGTCCCATACATTTTTGGCAGTTTTACAACCCAACACCTTATGATAAATAGATTCAATAAGTCCACTGATAATAATATTCTTTTCTTTTGCATCATTTACCAAATTCTTCTTACCTTGTTCATTCGTAGTTGATGTAAATCCATTTTGAACAGTGTCCCATACTTCGTAACCTTGTGCCAAGAGATAGACCTCTATTCTTACTTTCTAGAGTGCATAATTATTTTCATTGAACAGAGTTACACCATTCTTAGTATGCTCCATGACCTCCTTCCAGCTGTTAAACTACTATTGAAGGAACCAAGCTTTGATACCAATTTGTTGGAAATACTGAGAGGGGGGGGGGTGAATCAGTAATCCTTTCAATTAGAGCATTAATCTTCAATTATTATCAGTGTTTGTAAAATGATAGCACCAAACAAGAGGAACAAAAATTCACACAGTTTTTGAGGTGGAAACCTACTCGAGGAAAAAAACCAGCTAATTCTTTTCTAATAATTCTTTAATATTCAACTCCAATTGAAAATAAAGCTCCAACTTCCTAGAATCTAGAAAATCATTCTTCTCCGACTCACACACACTGGATTGGACGTTATGACTGAATTGGTGATGATCAGCTAAGTTCACCTTTTGATAAACTCTGACTGCCTAGCACCACCCTACCACCCTATAGAAGAATAAAAGAAGAATGGACTCCCGTACTAGGGAAAATGATCCACTTTATAATGATATAGAATGATGTAGAAGAAGAAGATATACTATACCATAACCCCAACTTTGATACAACCACCTAATGATGATCCTCGAGCTCCCAACACTGCCTCTTCAACCCTTGGCAGATAGACACTAGTACAATTTTACAATAATGTATTTACAATGACTTAGTACAAAGATACCTTTACAATAATTGTATGTAGTGCTGCACTCTTGAAGACTTCATATGATGAACTTCTTACTGCTGTTATGCACCTTGGTTGCTGCTCTTGTCATGCTACCTTTTGTTGCACCTTGCTTTTCTTTTCTACCATAGAAAGTCTGGTCCTTTGCAACCCTTGACAACACATGATCTAGATTTTTCTTGCCTTCTAGGAGCTCGATATTGAATTTGGTGTATCTCTGTTATTTCAGATCCTCAATATCTGATTTTTGGTCTTGTAGTAGTCCTCTAAGATGTATTTCCAATGCCATAGGTCTGATCCAATTTGGATTCTTCAAGAGAGAGTTATACCCAATCTCTCACAATGCCCTAATTATGGACTTTTTCAGCAGAGCGAACTTGTACGGAATGCCACGTGTCATTCAGCTCTAAAGTTGATAGAGAGAAAAATAAAGTCTGTGCAATATCTGTCAATTTTTACGTAATTCCAATCCGATACTCAGAGAGAGAGTTATGACGATTTTACCAAGGTCACTTCTTTGAGATGAATTTAGAACTTTCATAAAATAACACCATAGATCATATCTCCAAAAATGTTGTGCACCTTGATCTGAAATTTTTACAGCAGCTTCCTCAGGATTTTGGACTCACCTCATAAAATTTTTAGCTTCTGAACCTTCGTAGAAAACAATTTAGAGCGAAAATTCCACGATGACCTGTTTTAGATTGTGAAATCCCTTGCATAAGGAGGAGATGAAGATCACAATTTATATAAATGCTTAAGTTGAGAGGGGTTTCAACAAGGGAATGTGGGAGGGATTTTAGGAGCTTAAAAAATATTAATTATGACTTTTCAATGACCCATGTCGCAACCCCATGGGGTTTTATCCCACTAACTGGGGGTACAAACTTCAAACATGAATATCTCTCAAACCGTGAAGAATTACATGGCGTGCCATATATCAATGGAAACATCTCGACAAGTAGAAACCATCAAGAGCATTATTGACCCAGAATATATTAATTTTGTAGGTCAAAATTCCCATGCAATATTGGGTTAGCCCCTGGTGCTGCTTGGGTTGACATCATTAACAACCGTTGATCAACACTAATATTATAAACCTAAGGAATTGATGAACCCAAAGGAAAAATATTAAAAACCTAAGAAATCAAGAAGCCCAAGGGATCCATATTAAAAAGAGAAGAGATTAATCAGCCTAGGAATAAATATTTTAAATACAAATTAATGATAAACTCAAATGATTATTAATATTATAAAGTGAAGATAACAATTGACATTAGGGATTGTTAAAATTGTAAATCCAATGAATTAATAAATTGAAGGATCAATAAACTCAATGGATTGATATTAAAAACACGAGGAAATAATAAAACCAATGGATTAATACTAGAAAAGTTGGAAATAATTAATATTATCTATATATTAATGGAGAAATGGTTAGATTGTTGTAACATAGCTCCTTAAGTTAGGATTAGTTCCTAGGATATAGGATTTTGTTTACAACTCCCTGATTCTTTGTGATGTACTTATAATTGTATCATTCCATTAATGAATGTAGAGTGTAATCTCCATTTGAGTGCAGTCTCCAGGTGCAGTACTCACCTATGAGCTGCAACTTCTATTCAGGTCAGTTTTTATCTTGGTATCGGAGCTCAGATTGGGTGATCCTGATTTGTTTATTGAGAGCATTAGTGGCTACAGAGCCTTCGTGGCTACGGTGTACACAAAAGCATTATGCTCACAGGTCTCATATGATTGATTAATCTCTGAGCAGAAGAGGGTTGGCATACTTTTTCCGCTGACTGTTGCGCCGAAACGTGCAATTGGCGTGACTGTTAGGGCCATAACCGTGTCATCGTGCTGAAAAACGTGATTGGCGCGTCTGTTCAAGCCATACCCGCGCCAATTTGGTTGCTCGCATGGATTTTTATTTGGGCACGGATTTTTTGCTTCGGAAAGGCACCAATCTCTCTTTTAGCAGTTCTGCATATGCGATTTTCCTGGTGGTGGTAGATCGGAGTTAAGGATTTTCCTGGTGGTGGTAGATCAGAGTTGCAGATTTTCCTGGTGGTGGTAGATCAGAGTTGCAGATTTTCCCAGTTGGTGGTAGATCAGAGTTGCAGATTTGACCGATGGTGGTAGGTCGGAGTTGCAGATTTACCCGGTGGTGGTAGATCGAAGTTGAGGATTTGCCTGGTGATGGTAGATTAGAGTTGCAGATTTTCCCGGTGGTGGTAGATCGGAATTGCAGATTTTCCCGGTGGTGGTAGATCGGAGT
Organism: Pinus albicaulis; assembly: GCA_034641835.2. NCBI lineage: Eukaryota > Viridiplantae > Streptophyta > Pinopsida > Pinales > Pinaceae > Pinus > Pinus albicaulis. The sequence goes on from CM076576.1 coordinate 966,410,062, forward strand.
CATAGACATAGTTGTTGGAGGTTCTGCACATGCGATTCGCCCGGTGGTGGTGGATCTGAGTGACATACATATTTGCTGGAGGTTCTGCACATGTGATTCGCTCGGTAGTGGTGGATCTGAGTTGCAGACATATTTGCTGGAGGTTCTGCACATGCGGTTCGCCCGATGGTGGTGGATCTGAGTTATAGTCACAAGATCGGACCAGGTTGGTGGCAGATATGTGATCAGGATCTGGTATGTATTGAATTTTTGTTAGTGTAGCTTGTAATTATTCAGTTGGTTAGTGTTATTCATCAGAGGATCTGAAAGCTTATCAGGTCAGTATGAATAATAGCATAGAATCGTATCTCAACGAGTCTGGCAAACTTGATGGCTCTAATTTCACCAATTGGAAATTCAAGATACAAACATTGCTTGAGGGAGCAAACGCGTGGTCGATTGTCATAGGTGATGAGCAGAGACCAAATTCGATAATAGGAACAACTACATAGGAACAAGACTGGGATAAAAGGGAGAACAAAGCAAAAGTCATATTGAAGATGTCCGTTAAGGACAATATTATCCCACACATTAGAGATGGAAAATCGTCCACTGAGATTTGGACGACAATAAAGAATTGATACTAGACACAAAATACAAATCACATCTTGTCACTCAAAGGCAAGTTGTTTGCGATGAGGATGGGGGAAAATGAATCTGCTGCTGGATTCATTGCAAGGGTTAAAGACTTGAAGGAAAGATTGGGAGACATCGGAGATAAGGTGTCTGATTCCGATCTAGTCACAATTAAATTGAATGGAATGAAGGATGAATACCAGATGTTCATCACAGGATTGGTAGCGAGGGATAAATCCCCTAAATTTGAAGAATTGACAGGAATTTTGCTACAAGAAGAAGAGTGACGACAGAATTTAAAACCGCAGAGTGATGATCTTGCTCTGATGGCGAAGAGGTGACAGTTTAGAGGGAAGTGGCCACAGCAACAACAAAAACCACAGCAGCAGCAACAACAGCAGCAACAGAGAGGAGGAAGCACGTTTCAAAAGAGATCATTTAGAGGTCTGTCTGCAAAGAATTTTTCAAACAAGAAATGTTTTTACTGTGGAAAAATTGGCCACCAAATTAGGGACTGTTATAAGAGGCAGACAGAAGAAGCAAGGAATAATCATAATAAGCACAAAGGATACTTTGTTGATGAATATGAAGACCATAGTCATGAGCTTCAACTATTTACAGCTGATTGTGGTCTTTCAACTACTAAGGAAGATGAGGACGACATATGGTATGTCGATTCTGGTGCATCCTCACATATGACAGGTAAGAAAGAATGGTTTGAATTTATTGAAGAAACTTCATGTGGATCTAAAATTTATTTAGGAGATGAAAAAGGATATGAGATCAAAGGGTACGATGATATTCTGGGAAAGTTACCTAGCAGTGACATTAGACATCTTAAGAATGTACTGTATGTGCCCAGGATTAGAAAAAAATTGATCTCTGTATCTATGATAACTGATTAGGATATGTTAGTTGAATTCTTCAAGACCTGCTGTGTCATAAAGGATAGCAAGATGGAAACAGTTGCATCAGGAGTCCGTGTGGGGAGCCTGTACAGACTAGATGTGTAAAGCATGCCACAACAAGCCATGGTTGCAACTGGATTGACAGCCGAAAATCTCTGGCACCAGAGATTCGGTCACCTTAATTTGCAATACCTCATGTTACTTCAGAGAAAAGGTATGGTCGATGGACTCCCTGTTTTTGATAGTGTTCAGTTAGATTGTGATGGATGTGCATTGGGGAAAATGCATAGAGAAGAATTTCCTCTGCATGTTAATAGAAAGGAAAGAGATATTCTAGAGCTGGTGCATACAGACATATGCAGACCTATGCAGACCAAGTCACTAGGTGGTGCATATTATTTTCTTTTGTTTACTGATGATTGCACTAGATTCTCTTGGATATATTTTTTGAGTAAAAAGAGTCAGACCTTTCATTTTTTTAAAGAATTTAAAACTATGGTATAGAAGCAGACAGGAAAATTCATAAAAATTCTCCACTCGGATCAGGGGGGAGAATACAAGTTGGGAGATTTCATGAATTTTTGCAGATATCATGGGATTGTTCAACAGTTTACAGTGCCTCATACACCACAGCCGGAATGGAGTGGCAGAAGGAAAGAAAAAAAATATTGTGGGGTGTGCAAGGAGTATGCTTCAAGGTAAGGGTCTATCAAATGGTTTTTGGGCGGAAGCCATCAACACTGCTATTTATTTAAAGAATAGGAGTCCTACTAAATGTCTTGGCTTCAAAACCCCTTTTGAAGCATTATATGGATTCAAACCAGCAGTGAGTCACTTGAGAGTATTTGGGTCAAAAGATTTAGCCCATATATCCAAGGTGGATAGAAAGAAGTTAGATCCTAAAGCCATGAAATGTATCTTTGTAGGATATGGCACTGAGTTTAAAACATACAAGTTATTTAATCCTATGACTCATAAAATATTTGCAAGTCAAGATGTGGTATTTCATGAACAGGTTAAGGAAGGAAAGGATGAAAGTAATAATGAATGGCACATTCCATTATTAATGGAGGAAAACAGTGAGGATAATTAGGAGCAGAAGCAGAAAGAAGAAGAAGAAACAGGTGATGTAGTCAATAAAGCAAGCCCGTATAGGTTTGAAGCAGTCAGATTTGAGGTAAGTCCCCTACCGAGGAGATCATTTAGGCAGACTCAATTACCAGCCAGATTAAAAGACTATGTTTTAATGACAAGTATTCTAAACATTGTAGAACCCATAAATTATAAAGAAGCAAGTCAATCTGATGCATGGAGGGCTGCAATGAATGAAAAAATTGAATCAATTACTAGAAACCATACTTGGGATTTAGTTGAACTGCCTGAAGGAAAAACACCCATAAGTTGTAAGTGGTTGTATAAACCTAAAGTGAATGCAGATGGGAGTATAGAAAAGCTTAAAGCTAGACTGGTAGCAAAGGGTTATTCACAACAAGAGGGAATAGATTTCGATGAAACCTTTGCTCCTATAGAGAAATTAAATACCATTAGAATGCTAATATTTTTAGCTACAAAATATAAGTGGAAGCTACACGAGTTAGATGTTAAGTCTGCATTTCTGAATGGTGATTTGAAAGAAGAGATTTATTTAGTTCAGCTTGAAGGGTTTGTTAAAAAGGGGCAGGAACATCTTGTGTGTAGATTGAAAAAGGCATTATATGGTTTAAAACAAGTACCCAGGTCGGGGTATGAGAAGATCGATTCATTTTTCATACATCATGGTTTTCATAGGAGCATGAATGATCCAAATCTGTATACCAAGTTTAATAAACAGAGGAAAATTATTTTGATTTCTTTGTATGTAGATGATATGATTATAACAGGTAATGCAGATACTCTGATCAAAGAAATAAAACGGTAGATGTCGCAAGTATTTGAAATGAAAGATCTCGGAAATATCCATTATTGTTTGGGTCTGGAGTATGGAGAGATTCTGGACAGACTTTTCTTACTCAGGGGAAGTATGTCAGAAGTCTGCTAGAAAGATTCAGGATGGAGCAGTGTAGATCAGCAGCAACACCATTGCAGCAGAATCTAAAGTTCTGCAGTGACGATGGCACTAAGGAGGTGGATGCCACTAAGTATAGACAATTAGTTGGTATTCTAAAATATCTTAGTAAAACTAGACCAGATTTGGCATACTCTGTTAGTGTGTTGAGCCAGTTCATGTATAAACCTCTCGAAAGTCATTCGGTTACAGCAAAGAGTGTGTTGAGGTATCTTGTGGTACTAGTGATTATGGTATTTTATACACTGACACATCTGATGTTACTTTAGCAGGTTTTTCAGATTCTGATTGGGCAGGTAACCTGGATGATCGAAGATCCATCACAGGTTATGTGTTCAGTATTGGATCCAGGGTCATAGCATGGAGTAGCAAAAAGCAAAGTACTGTAGCTTTATCTTCAGCTGAAGCTGAGTACCAAGCATGTGTGCAGCCACTTGTGAAGCTATCTGGTTTAGAAGACTTCTCAATGATGCAGGAGAAGAACAGAAAGAAGCAACTACCATTAAAAGTGACAACCAGAGCACTATCAAGCTAGCATACAATCCAGTATTTCACAAAAACACCAAACACATCGATACTCAGTTCCATTTTTTTCGAGAAAACACTTTAGTCAGAGGAAATATTTGTTGAATATTGTAAATCTTGTGACAACATGGCAAATATTTTTGCTAAGCCTCTTGGGAAAATAAAGTTTGAATTGTTTAGAGGGATGTTAGGAATTTAGGGTAATCCTTTCTCCATTAAGGGGGAGAGTTGGAAATAATTAATATTATTTGTATATTAATGGAGAAATGGTTACATTGTTGTAACGTAGCTCCTTAAGTTAGGATTAGTTCCTAGGATATAGGAGTTTGTTTACAACTCCCTGATTCCTTGTGATGTACTTATAATTGTATCATTCCATTAATGAATGTAGAGTGTACCCTCCGTTTGAGTGCAGTCTCCAAGTGCAATACTCACCTGTGAGCTACAACTTCTATTGACTTCAGTTTTTATCTAAAAAACCAAGAGTTTATAAACCTAAGGGAACACTATTAAACCTAAGAGATTAATATTATAGAAATTTAAGTATATAACCCTTAGATAAATACTATAAACCATGAAACAAACATTAATTTTTAAACTGAAGGGATTAAAAAACCAAATGCATTGAATGATAAACCAAAGGAATTATTAATATTTGAAAGTTAAGGAACAAATAAACCAAAAATTTTAATATTATAAACCCAAGAAATTAGTAAACTTAAGGAAACATATTATAAACCCAAGAGATGAATATTAATATTATAAACTAAGAAATTAATAAACCCTAAGAATTAATATTTTAAGTTCAAGAGATTTAAAAACCTAAGAGATTATTAATATTATAAACCAAAAGAACTAATAAACCCAAGGGTTTAATATTATAAACCCAAGAAATTGGTGAACCCAAAGGATAAATATTAAAAACTTAAGGGATCAATAAGGCAAGGGATCAATATTAAAAACATAAGAGATTAATAAATCCTACAAATTAATATCTTAAATACATAGGATTGATAAAATCACATGATTATTCATACTATATAGTATAAACCCAAGGGAATAATATTAAACCTAAGAGATTAATATTGTAAACCTGAAGTATATAAAAATCCTCAGATAAATACTATAAACCATAAAATTAACTTGGTTGACCATGCTTGATCTAAACATTGAGACAATTGTTGTCATAATTATAAAACTCAAGGGATTAATAAACCCTACGAATTAATATTTGAAACTCAAAAACCTAAGAGATTAATAAACCATAAGAATTAATAGTTTAAACTCAAGATATTAATAAACCCAAGGGATTATTAATATTATACACCAAAAGAACTAATAAACCCAAGGGTTTAATATTATAAACCAAAAGAATTGGTGAACCCAAGAGATAAATAGTAAAAACCTAAGGGATCAATAAGGTGAAGGGATTGATATTAAAACTACAAGAAATTAATAAACCTTATGAATTAATATTTTAAACTCAAAAACCTAGGAAATTGATAAAACATAAGAATAAATATTTTAAACTAAGAGATTAATAAACCCAAGGGGTTAATAATATTATAAACCAAAAGAACTAATAAACCCAAGGGTTTAATAATATAAACCAAAGGAATCGGTGAACCCAAGGGATCGATATTAAAAACCTAAGGGATCAATAACGCCAAGGGATCAATATTGAAAACACAAGAGATTAATAAACCCTAAGAATAAAGATTTTAAACTCAAAATTCTAATAAATTAATAAACCCTAATAATTAATATTTTAAATTCAAGATATTATAAACCCAAAAGATTATTACTATTATAAACCAAAAGAAGTAATAAACCCAGGGGTTTAATATTATAAACCAAAGGAATTGGTGAATCCAAGGGATAAATATTAATATTATAAACCAAGAAATTAATAAACCCTAAGAATTAATATTTTAAACTCATGATATTAGTAAACCCAATGGGTGATTAATATTATAAATCAAAAGGAATAATAAACCCAAGGGTTTAATATTACAAACCAAAGGAATTGGTGAACCCAAGGGATTAATATTAAAGACCCATGAGATCGATAAGGCCAAGGGATCAATATTAAAAACACAAGAGATTAATAAACCCTAAGAATTAAATTTTAAACTAAAAGACCTAAGAAATTAATAAACCCTAAAAATTAATATTTTTAATTCAAGAGATTTTAAAACCCAAGGGATTATGAATATTATAAACCAAAAGAACTAATAAACCCAAGAGTTTTATATTATAAACCAAAGGGTTTTATATTATAAACCCAAGGAATTGGTGAACCCAAGGGATAAATATTGAAAACCTAAGAGATCAATAAGGAGAAGGGATCAATATTAAAAACATAAGAGATAAATAAAGCCTACAAATTAACATCTTAAACACAAAGGATTAATAAACTCACATGATTATTAATATTATAAACTCAAGGGAATAATATTAAACCTAAGAGATTAATATTTTAAATCGTAAGTGTATAAAAAACTTTAGATACATACTATAAACTGTAAAACAAACATGGTTGAGCATGCTTGATTTAAACATTGAGACAATTGTTGTCATAATGCGACATTGGATGAAGAATGCCCATGGTTGGCCATGGTTGATTTTCATATTGAGACAATATTTGTCACAATGTGACATTTGAACATGGAAGACTGTTGGGCCTTGTATATGCCCATGTTTTCATCATGAACATCACTGTTTATACCCTAAAACCCTAGGTTTTTAGCCCGTGCTATACCTTAATTCTATCACTTTTGGCCAAATACTCTCTATGGTTGATTATCATCAATTTCTTCACTTCTCTATGATTAAAGATGATTTTGTCATATTTTACTGATGAAGGTTTTTGTTAAAGTACATTTATTACAGGATTCCATCGCTGAAATCCCTCACAAGCCAGTTAAATATGGGAATGCCTAATTTGGGGCTTTGGCAGTTTCGGCGTGCTTTCGAAGAATTCGGGAGAGGTTGTTATCAAAAATTATATTATTATATCTCTCCATAAGTTGGATTCCACCCATCTCATTCATATGGGTCTCTAGAAGGAAATTACCCAATTTTGCCAAATCTGTAAAAAATTCTAAACTGCCAAATTGCGTCTCAATTTCTGTGCAGATGAAGGCGAAGGAAGAAATTTGGGCACATGGGTTTTGATCCCAGTATAGCCAATTTACTAAAAATATAACATTTTTGCAAAATCACTTACGGTTTTGGAGATATTCAGTGGGGATTGAGGCTAATTTATGTAAAATTTAGAAATTTTCAGAATTGTCAAAATTTCCCAAAAGAACCTTGTTTTGGATTTTTGGTCAAAGGAAGTTTGAAAATACTACATAGCAGCACATCACAGCCTTTAAAATTGATTTTTTCTTATCTCTATAGCTACGTATGGAGTGTTGTTGAGCATCCATCTTTGAATGGACATTGCAATCAGATTTGTACAAACTAAGTTAGGCGTCACATCTCTATGATTTGATCATTTCTATTTGTAATTCTAAGGCTATGATTATAAAGCCTGCAACAGAGACATATTAAAGACATGGACATACGGTGAGGATTGTAATTCGACTTTTCCATCAAACTTGAATATTGTAACTCTGTGATCTAGTAATTAAATTTGTGTTTTTAATTCGTCATGGCGTGTTGCTGATCAAATTCCGGATTGTTATGAATTCAATGAGTTCTTGAATCAAATGAGTTGAATCTTAGTTCATCTCTGTAAGTTTCCAAGCTGATTCCAGGTGTGGAAAGGGCCCACCACAATCTGGATCAACTTCGTAGACGTAGCTAGAGGTAATTTGCAAGTATAGTTTGGTTAAATTCTCAATTACACAATTAATTGTTTTTTTTTGAAAGTCGATTTCATTTCTAGCATTTAATTCATGTTGCTGTAGTAGAGATAATTCGTAGATATTGTTGATTTAAATTCCTGATTGCAGAGTAATTGTCTTTAAAAATCGATTTTGTGTCTTGGCTTGATTTATGTTGATGTAGTTCACAAGTATTGTTGATTTAAATTCTCGATTGCATAGTTCGTTGTTTTGGAAATCGATCTCAGCATTCGTTGTATGTTGCCGTAGTGGAGCAATTGCATATCTCCAGGATCGGGTTGGGAATGTCGTTGTAGCCGTAAACATGTTTGATCCCTCCCACTAAGATTTCGTTCCACCCTTCACCTCATATGCATCGTTTTGAATTGAGCTTTGCTCAGAAATAGAGTTTGAGCAAATATCCCATCAGCCCTCTAGATAAATGGATTGCTGTGTGAACAAGCAGAGCCTGGTTGTATACATTTAAATTCGATATTTTGATGAATAGATAGGGCTGAACCATGTATGGCTATATTGACTTTAGCAAAGAGAGCATAGCTCAGATTGCAAATAGATTTGATGGTTATTGGTTATGTGTGTTAATTGTAAGAAATCCGCATCTCATTTCATGTGTGTTGTAGCTTTTGCGAAGTTAGATTGGTGGATTGTGAATTGGACCAAGTGTGAACCTTTGATGCATTGATAAAGATGAATCAGAAACATAGCATGATTTGGGGTTGTAGGGTCTTTGAGATTGTATCATAAGATTGCTTCTGCATGTTCATACCAGTAGTCATAAAACAGAGTCATGTTAAATATTTAGCTAAGCAACAGTACTTCACATTGTTGTAGTATTAGAATAGAACCAAATAGATTTACAGCGTGAGGATTGAATGATATTTTCATTTGGAAGAGTGTGGTATTGGTTTATTAATTCCTTTTCCTAGCAGCAAGATATTTTGAGTTTAATAGGAATAGTGTGCGTGCTAGAGTTAGTCTGGTTTGATCAAATTCTTGTGATAGATAGTCTCGATAATTCAATATTTAAGTGTCTTTAGAATTAGAACTTCGGATCTTAGATAGATTAGCTAGTTTCCCTTTAATTGAATTAGTTAAGGAGTGTTGCCAAGTGTGAATTTCATTAGCAGTGTGAACAATGTGGGTGAAATATTAGGTTCCTGTTTTTAAGGTAGTTTCCATTAGCTTGCCTTAGTATAGTGCGCATTGGTTGGATTTCGAATTAGTCAAAATTGCAAATTAGCAGAGTGGTTTGTCTCTTTCATTAAGAAGACAGAGTGTTGGTTTGTTGAAATCTTAAGTAGGTTGCTTGAGTTGAGTTTGTTGAAAGGGACAAAAATTTAATTCATGTTGAATGCAATGGTAGCATAGTCTCTCAAGTATATTTTTGTGTGTCTAATAGCAATTCAAGAGATTAGTTAAAATCAAGGGAGTACATTTTTGTGTAGATTAGTTAAAATCAAGAGATCAGAGAGTTTGATGATTATTGTTAACTGAGTGTGTGAGGAAAATTGTTTAGATAAACCCTTATCATAAGTATCTTTTATTTGTTGGAAAGACACTGGAATTAGTGTGAAGTTTCTCTTGCTCTAGGGTTTGGATTTTGAATTACTGAGTTGATGTGTGAAATCTGCTTACTCAAGAATTCGCTCTCATAGTTTGGTGAGTAGAATCGATAGTAGAAGAATTCAATTCTCATTTAAGTACAGATTTCAGTTCAAAAGTAGAATAGGTCAAGTTAACGAAGATTTCAAGTTTTCAGGTTGATTATTGATCCTACTAGTGTTAGCAAGATAGTTTGATTTCCTTTTCAAGAGTTGTTTATTTACAAGTATTCATATGTTTAATTACCTAAATGATCGTTATAAAGGAAACCTTAAAACTCTGACTTAAAAACTGAATCAAGAAGTGCAGTGCAACTCGTGTTTACGAGCCTGGATTGAAAAATTAAGTATTAAGAGCTTTAATTCACCAATTAAAACTCTCAACAAATACCTTGATCGACTACGACTAACGATGATTAACAATGGTTGCCCATGGTTGATTTTCATATTGAGACAATGTTTTTCATAATGTGATATTGGACCATGCATTAATATTAAAGTGTATGACTAATATTTAACGTCTAATATTACCAACCCAAAGAATTAGAAAACTCAAGGGATTAATAAACCCTAAGAGTTGTTATTTTAAACTCAAGAGATTAATAAACCAAAGGGATTATTAATATTGTAAACGAAAAGAACTAATAAACCCAAGGGTTTAATATTACAAACCAAAGGAATCGATGAACCCAAGGGGTAAATATTAAAAACCTAAGGGATTAATAAGGCGAGGGGATTAATATTAAAAATACAAGATATTAATAAACCCGAAGAATTAATATTTTAAACTAAAAAAACTAAGAAATTAATAAACCATAACAATCAATATTTTAAACTCAAGAGATTGATAAACCCAAGGGATTATTAATATTATAAACCAAAAGAACTAATAAACAAAAGGGTTTAATATTATAAACCAAAGGAATCAGTGAACCCAAGGGATAAATATTAAAAACCTAAGGGATAAATAAGGCCAAGGGATCAATATTAAAAACACAAGAGATTAATAAACCCCAAGAATTAATATTTTAAACTCAAAAACCTAAGAAATTAATAAATCTTAATATTCAATATTTTAAATTCAAGAGATTAATAAAACCAAGAGATTATTAACATTATAAACCAAAATAAGTAATAAAACCATAGGTTTAATATTATAAACCAAAGGAATTGGTGAACCCTAGGGATAAATATTAATATTATAAACCAAGAAATTAATAAACCCTAAGAATCAATATTTTAAACTAAAAAACCTAAGAAATTAATAAAACCTAAGAATTAATATGTTTAACTCAAGACATTTTAAAACACAAGGTATTATTAATATTATAAACAAAAGGAACTAATAAACCCAAGGAATTGGTGAACCCAAAGGATAAATATTAAAGACCTAAGGGATCAATAAGGGGAAGGGATCAATATTGAAAACATAAGATATTAATAAAACCTACAAATTAATATCTTAAACACAAAGGATTGATAAAATCACATGATTATTAATACTATAAACTCAAGGGAATAATATTAAACCTAAGAGATTAATATTCTAAACCTCAAGTATATAGAAACCTTTGGATAAATACTATAAACCGTAAAATAAACATGATTGAGCATGCTTGATTTAAACATTGAGACAATTGTTGTCAGAATGCGTCTTTGGATGAAGAATAACCATGGTTGGCCATGGCTGATTTTCATATTGAGACGATCTTTGTCACAATGTGACATTCGACCATGGAATACCTTGATTGACTACGACTAACGATGATTAACAATGGTCGCCCATTGTGGATTTTCATATTGAGACAATGTTTTTCATAATGTTACATTGGACCATGCATTAATATTAAAGTGTACGAATAATATTTAATGCCTAATATTACCAACCCAAAGAATTAGGAAACTCAAGGGATTAATAAACCCTAAGAATTAATATTTTAAACGCAAAAACATAAGAAATTAATAAATCCTAACAATTAATAATTTAAACTAAAGATATTAATAAACCAAAGGGATTATTAATATTATAAACCAAAATAACTAATAAACCCAAGGTTTTAATATTATAAACCAAAGGAAATGGTGAACCCAAGGGAGAAATATTAGAAACCTAAGGGATAAATAAGACCAAGGGATTAATATTAAAAATAGAAGAGATTAATAAACCATAAGAATTAATATTTTAAACTCAAAAAGCTAAGAAATTAATAAACCATAAGAATCAATATTTTAAACTTGAGATGAATAAACCCAAGGGAGTATTAATATTATAAAGTAAAAGAACTAATAAACCCAAGGGTTTAATATTAGAAACCAAATGAATCGTTGAAGTCAAGGGATAAATATTAAAAAGCTAAGGGATCAATAAGGCCAAGGGATCAATATTAAAAACACAAGAGATTAATAAACCCCAAGAATAAATATTTTAATCTCAAAAACCTAAGAAATTGTTAAACTCTAATAATTAATATTTTAATTTCAAGAGATTAATAAACCCAAGGGATTATTAAAATTATAAACCAAAAGAAATAATAAACTCAACGGTTTAATATTATAAACCAAAGGAATTGGTGAATCCAAGGGATACATATTAATATTAACATTAAAGGGATATTCAATTTCACCATCATTGCAACCAAAAAAGAACATTGAAATTAACATATATCTTTTGTTGTCTTTACATCAAAAAATTCCACTACAAAAATGGACTTGAAACACTCTATCAAAAGTCATTTATCAAATAGCCTCTTCCAAAACACAACCAGACTAATGACGAAAGGAACACAAATTCAAATCAACAGGATAATGATCACGATAATTAATGCTTTCCAATCAATCCCTTCTTTTTTTCCTCCCAGCCTCCCTCATGTGCACATTCAACAAGTGTTTTACATTCGTTTTTATTTCACCTAGCACACGAAGATGCTCATAAATAAATGCATGATGGAAGCCATGTTTTCTATATATATGTTCTTAATGGTAAACTGAACCAATGTTTGTCAACGCACCACATTCGGCATTTGTCAGCGTCAACGGTGTGGCCTGGTAAAATACTGCACCGTTGACTATGGAATTTGTCAGGAAGTCGGTGCACTGACACAACTATACACGCCGGGTCGTCGATTTTAGTCAGCGCACCGCATTCCTGACACCATACATAGTCAACGGTGCTTTGAAAATTTTCAGGTGCACTGCATACAGTGCGTTGAATGTCAATTGGGGCACCGCCCCCAGTGCGCGACAAAAAAATGACGCACCGAAACCGGTGAATGACTGTTTTTTGTGGTGCACCGACTGGTTTTTTTTTCCAAAAAACATTATATATGTATATTCCTAAATACATGTCTCATTTAATAAAAAAAAATTATTTAATATGTCAATCATTTAGATAGAAGAGGGGGAACAACAGCAACAACAGGCAGAGCAGTATGACATGGTTCGCGTGTGGAAGGCACGAGAGAGGGAGAGAGATGTGTACCCTCGCCCTATTCCAGTAGCTACCCAGGGGCTCCTAAGGCAGGTATGCCTCCTCAAGTTCTATGAGTAGGCTACTTCCCTAAAGGCCCATTGTGTGTTTTTGAGACATCTTATCCGCAGGTGGAATTCCCACCGACAGGATTTCCACATTGGTCTTAACCAGTGGTACACACCCACTGAGGAGGATATATATTTCATTACAGGGCTATTGAGGAGAGGGGTGGATTTTCCCTCGTTCCCAGAGGTTCCAGCTAGTTGTGTAGCAGGGATTCAATTAGTGTACTCCCGTAGATACAATGGAGCATTAGTATTGTCTCCTGCAGATTTTCAGATCACTTGAGGTCAGTTACGTATTGGTGCATTTGGTAGTGAGGAGGTGAAGTTCCTGTCACTTCTCATTTCAACCATTTCACACAACAGCAGTGACGGGCAACGCATTAGTTGCTCGCTTCTATATTATGTTGATTCTTTAGTACAGTAGCCACGACTTGTTAGGTGTTCTGCCATTTTTTTGTGGAAGTTCTGCATAGCCTTAGATAGATTTCATGCTCATGCAAAAGGGAGGGTCAACTTCCATTTTGCTTCAGATATTTTTTGTTTATTTTTTGAGAGGTTTCCAAAGATAGGGCCTACTTTTTCTCGGTAGCCTCGTAGGCCGATGTTTGAGGCACGAATGCAAATGTGGGGGTAGATGATGCCTAAGAGGGGTGAGACTATGTTTCCAGCGAGGATATCACATGATGCACTGGAGTTGCTAGCCAATGTTGGCGAGCTGCATCCCTTCTTTATGGCCTCATGTCCTTATGCTGGATTGGATTGGCGAGGGTGTGCCAATATCCTATTCACAGATGATGAGCTGCCAAATAACAGAGGTAATATTATTGTTTTATTTAAATTTATTCTAACATGTTCTTTAACTTGTTTTTATTAAATTGTGTAATGAAATTGTCTAATTATTGTTGTGTATTTGTATATATTTTGCAGAAATTGGCTCTTTTGATGGCGAGGACATGCTGGCACCACCACATGATCCAGGTGTGGATCATGATGACGATTAGGGCATGCCAGATGCCGAGGATCATCAAGAGGCTGATGCAGAGAGACTTGTTCCTGCTAGTGCGCCGATATCGCCTTTTTCTAGGCGCGGTCGACTTGATACTAGATATAGGATGGAGTTGAGTGACCAACTCACTACATTTATTGTTGAGGCGGGCATCAAGCTCGCTCATTACAGAGACATACAGGTCGATGGTAGGCTATTACAGATGTGGAGAGGCATGCCACGTGACATGTACAACCTGATGCAGCATGTCGTAGGAGCTATGACCTTAGTTACGTGGCTAAGGAGGATTGTTTGACGTTATAGGCATGGTCGAGACACAACACGTGATCAACAGTCCACGAGCAGCGACTCATCATCTCATGATCGTTCCCCTCGCGCCGTGCCAGATGAGTAGCCTCCACTAGCATCTAGCAGCAGTCATCATGAAGATGAGGCTGGACCATCGGCCACGTCCAGTCAGCAGCCTGCAACATCCATCAGTACTCATGATCATGCGCAGGTTGGACCATCGACCGTCGAGGCTGTACCACTGACTGAGCAGGCCTCGACTAGTATTGCTATTTATGTTGTACGACCAGATGATCCATGAAATTTGTATTACAGTTGTATATTTTTAACATTATTTAGTTATATATATATATAGATATATATGGTCCATGTATTTTATATTCATGTTGCAGTTGTACTTAATTTACATGTTAGTGATCATCATGATGTGTATATTTTTAGGTCATGTTAGATATGTTCGTTTAATGTGCATCTTGGAGATAGATGTGTATGTGATAGCATGAGTTATTTGACATGAGATGTATATTTGATGTTTGTGTTTTGATGATGTTATACAATGCTAATTGTGTTTTGTTAGATGATCATGATCACGACGATGTTAGTGAATTTGAATGTGTTTTTTAGTCGAATATGGTGTTTGTACGATGGTTATCATGATCGTGATGTTTATTAATTAATTTAATATTAAATGACCATGATATTTATTAAATATTATGCCGTGATTGTAATTGAAATTTAAATTTAAATTGTATGTAAAATTGTAAAATTGTATTTGTATTTGTAATTTTAACTGTAACTGTATGTAAAATATTTAATGTAAAATTTTAATTTTAATTGTAATATTTAATTTATTGTGAAATGATTGTAATTGTATATATGACAAATTGTAAAATTGTAATTCTAATTCGAATTGTATGTAAAATTCTAAAATTGTGATTGTATTTGTAATTGTAATTGTATGTAAAATATTTGTAAAATTGTAATTGTAATTGTAAATTTAATTCTAATTCTAATTCTATTTGTATATAAAATATTTGTAAAATTTTAATTGTATTACTGTGAAATGATTGTAATTGTAATATTTAATTTATTGTGAAATGATTGTAATTTTAATTTTAATTGTAATTGTATATATGACAAATTGTAAAATTTTACTTGTAATTCTAATTGTATGTAAAATTCTAAAATTGTAATTGTAATTTTAATTGTAATTGTATGTAAAATATTTGTAAAATTGTAATTGTAATTGTAAATGTAATTCTAATTCTAATTCTAATTGTATGTAAAATATTTGTAAAATTTTAATTGTATTACTGTGAAATGGTTGTAATTGTAATTGTATGTAAAATTAAAAGTGTAATTGTAATTCTAATCGTAATTGTATGTGAAATTGTAAAATTGTAATTGTAATTGTAATTGTAATTTTAATTATAATTGTATGTAAAATATTTGTAAAATTTTAATTGTATTAATGTGAAATGATTTTATTAAAAATTTTAAATTTGTAAATTTGTAAATAATTGTAAAATAATAAATCTAGAATAATATAAATTTTTGTAACATAATAAAGTTTAAAAAATAATGCAAATAAATCCATGTACTTTAGAATTATCATTATTTTATTATGATCTTACATACCAAAAAAACAACTTTATACAGTATGAATTTCTAGCGGAGATTCCTAGTTTTTCGTTCGGTGCGCTTATCATCATAAAACGCACCGGTGCGGCTTCAAAACTCTTCCGAACTGATGCATCATAAAACACCACGCCAAAACATAAACCTCTATCTTAGGAAAAAACACCGATGCACCTATAAAATCCTGTGCACCAAAACATGGTTATTTTGTAAAGTGCAATATTGGAGCAGTGGAGGGTTCGAATCGCGGGAAATGTTTTTTCAAAGGAGATGAGGGTTTGAAAAGACGAGAGTTAGAATTTTGGCTGAGAATTTTATAGCAGAGAAAATGAGTGATTCAAACAGAAAGATGGACAAAGACGCTTACGGGGATGCAGACGGCTACAGAGCTCGATAGAGTACAAAAGGAGAAAAGATTTATGAAAAATCTGAGAAGGGTGGTCAAGAAAGCTTGGTTGAGACCGACAGAGAGCGTTCGGTTGAGTCCGGAAATAGGGTTAATAGGTCCCATTATGGAGAAAGGGAGAGAAGAGTTGATTACAGAGAAATACCTGTTGACACTCTTGCGACTAGAAAGGTGAAATGATCCTTCGAAAGCAAGGAGTCTTATTCGGTAAGGGATGTCAGAGAGAGATCAATTGAGTCTCTTAAACGCGCTAAGAGATCACATGAAGGTAACGATTATCATTCTTACAAGGATGGTAGGGAAATATTGGACAGTAAAGAAATATCAATTAAGGTAGTCAATAAATCCAAGAGGCACCATGAATGGAAGGATTCTCATTCCCCTAAGGACAACATTGAAAGATAAATTGACGTTGTTGATTGGGCTGGTAGGTCCCATGAAGGGAAAGATTTTCCAGATCGCGTTTAAAATCAGTTGGGAGTATTGTTCGAGCTTTGGTTGGCTTACATAAACTTTTACTGACAAAGATGACGTCGCATAAAGTCACATCTTCGGCTTTCAATTGAACCTGAATGACATCTCTAACTTGTCTAAGCTGTGGAAAAGTGGATAACGAGGAATATCACATGGACGGTACCAACAAATCCAAATTTTTGAAAGTATAGGTGAATTAGCACTTATCAAAGAAAGAAATGCTGAGAAAAATGTGAACGGGATACACTTAAGGATTCCCTGGTTCCATTTTTTATTGAAAATGATGCTCTCTCTGGATGAAACCACTAAAAATTCTGCTTGTATTATAAATGGAAATCCAGTGACCATTTCTGTGGGAAGAAAAGCATAGATACCTGCAGCTACCGTATTTCTGCTTGAAAATCGGTTTCCCATTAGAAAAGATAATGTAATAGCCCATTTTTCAATGTATTTCCTATTCTCAACCCTATACTCATTTTCTACAAGAAACCATTGCCTCCACATGTAATAACTGCATCTTCTAGTCGAAAATTGGTCTTCTTCTGCTAACAAATGCAGAATGAAGGACTTGTTGTCATTGCTCCCAGAACATTCAAGGTGAGTTTCTCGTAAAATAGAGATTGTATAAATTTTGTTAAGATCAAGATATAAAGCACAAAGGAGAAAAGAGGAAATTGGATGCCAAGATAAAGGAGGAAATTACAAATGAGAAAGCAGATCATGGGTCAGCAAGAAGATCATGGGGCACCTTTTCTTGTTGCAGGTTATGGAAAGGTTGAAGTTTATTTTTTTGAAAGAAGAAGAGGTGTAGTTTTGAAAAGAAATGGAAAAATGTACATTTCCAACATGTTTAATTTTGGTGTACACACGTAAAATTAATTTCGGTGCCTCAACCGCAAATCGGTGCTAATGTACAGATAACCGCACCGGTGCGTCGTAAATACTACGTACCGGTGCATTTTCGTTACTACGCACCAGTGTTGTCTTACCAATGGACGCACTAGTGCAATGCTATTAAGTGATGCACCAGCAACGAATAAACGCAAATAAAAAAGCACAACTCTATTTTCTTTATGTGAAAAAAAAGCGAAAAATTGAAAAATGGGCGGCAAAATATTTTCGAAAATATAATTTCATAAAACAATTCTTTAAATACTAAATACTTTTCATTATTTCACTATTTTTGCTAAAATTTTCAGCCAGAGATTTGCAGGAGACATACCTGGAGCAAGAGAGTACGAGAGCACTGTGGAGTAGCGAAATACGTTCGAACAAAAGTATTCAGACAATAAAAATCCAAACCTATGGTGATTCAAACCATGTAACATAGAATTTCAAACGATCTCCTGATTAAATTTGATTATTTTTTTTACTTTTTCTGCAATTTTTAAAATTTTTATACAGTTTTATCCATTCTTACCCTAAACCCTTCATTTTTTTTGTTTCTACCCTTTCTTCTCCCTGTTTCTGTGATTTTAGGATTAGGGATTTTCATTTTAGATTGACATCCAACCCAACGGACGACTTGCATAGTCAGATCCCAATCCATGTCGCCCCTTGCATGAATTTTTATAAAAAATGGATTTTTTTATCAGTGCATCTTGCGTAATAGAGCGCACCGGTGCACTGTATTATACAGTGCACCACGCAAGTACTGTGTAATAAAAAATTTAAAATCAATTTTTTAAAATGAGTGTGCCATATCTAAAATAGGGCACTGGTGCTCTATGTTACGAAGATAGCATCGTACGCTCTATTACACTATTTGTGCAGTGCGTTTATAATACCCCCACACACCGTACGGTCTATTATACTATTTGTGCGGTGCATTTATAATACCCGAACTCATTGACTTCAGTGCGTATAGAATGAAAGGCGCATCGGTTTCTTGAGATTTATTTTTTACCTGAAAAGTTGACAATTTATTTATAAATATATTAATGAATGATATGGTATAGGTTTCAGATTGATAAATAAATAGATGACAAGAGATCAAGTAACAAAAATACTGATAACACATTAGGAAAAGAAAAAAAGTTAAGTTCTTTGTAAATTCTTTACAAAATTTATTATTTTTGAGCTATATGTAAGCTTAACTAATATGTATTGTTTATTGTATATCATGCAGAGCCAAAAAATGATGAAGCTCGATATGATTATTTATGATCTAGGGCCAGAAAATCTTAAAATCTTGATGGAAAAATTGCAAAAAGATGAATCAGGTGAATGAAAAAATACTATCGATCCAATATGAGTTTCTTTTTTCAATTTTCATTAATAATATACTTCAAATTATTAGATAAAATGTGTCAAGCAGTCTATTAATTCACATTTGTTTAATGTTCTACAGGGACAAACAACTCAGAAAAGGAATGTTGTTCTAAGAAAATAAAATAAAATAGAACATGAAAATGAAAATGAATTGCTCCTTAGCTCATCTGGAGTGGTGTTGGAGCTTAACAAAAGGGGGAAATTTTTTTACAAAAGTTTGAGGGATCTAGTGGAACAAATGTATAGACCTTCTTTCCACTTACAATACAAAAACCAATCCCATGATTCCAAGAACTAAATTTTATCTAAAATACAGGAAGAGTTTCCAGAGAATTGGTCAATGAGACATGTCAAAATTTTAATAGCAAAAACGTACAACAACAAAAAAGAAGGAATAAAAAAGTAATATTCCTTTAAATGTTTGTCTAGAATTATTTATAAATATCACTTTTGTTATATTTACTTTTCATATATCAATATAAAAATTAAATAGTTTATTGTCATGTTACATTTTCAGGAAGATTATGAAAGTCTCAAAAGATGAATGAGTTGATATCAGAAATATGCCAGTAGGAATGTCCAAAAAGGTGTACAAGGAGATGGTCAAAGAAATGGAAAAAATTGCATCGCAGGAGGAGCCATCTCAACAACAACATGCTTCAAATGTAATATGTAATCATCGAATTTTTCGATCATTAGGTACAATAAATAAATAATTTAGCATTAAATATTAATTTTCAAGAATTGTCTTGTAGAAAAGAAAATAAAATGGAACCCATTTAGCACATAAAACATGACGACAAGGAAGAAAAGGGTTGATATCTAAGTTTGTGAGTAATTGTTACTTCCTTATAACAATTTAATTAGATTTCATTTTTGTAATTTTTAATTTGTTTTACAAATTCATCATTGAATGTATTCAAATAGATGCTAACATACAAAGAAGAACCATTAGGAAAAATGATTGAAATTGGGTTAAATATGGGTTGTGAGTATATGTTAGCATATCAGAAATTAATTGTGGAATTTGTAAACATCTATCGATCTTACTTTACTTAGCTCCGTCTATGGTTAATATAAAAAAAAAATCTTTTATATTAAATATATGATTTGTTGTGGGGTATAAAACTTGCAGGAAACAAAGTATGGAATTGTGCCAACAGATGAAATTTTGAAAGATGGCATGGTACATGGTTTTGAAAGAATGTGTATAGTTTATGAGTCAATTGTTGCTATTGTACGTCATTTTTATTTTCTATTTACATTGATGTATATTATTTAATATTGCAATTTTCATTATTTTCACCAATGTATATACACTCATTTCAATGTATTTTCATGTTTGTAGATGGAAGATGAAGAAGAAGAAAAAAATCAACACCGTGAACAAAACATTCCTGAAAATAACCCAAGTCATGGAAGTACTCTAGCAGTGACAACAGTTCAAGCGAAGAATGATGATCACTATGTTTGGATATCAAAGTAAGGTGTTGTATTTTTTGAAATATTTGTCTATGAAATCAGACATTTTGTTTAATGTAATGGACATAGTGTCCCAATTGAAAGACAAAGGGATACCAATAACTGTCCCATTTTGTATGAAAAAGATTGTCTTATATATATATATATATATATATAAAATAGAATATGTTTTAATTTATTCTATTGCATTCTCCATTGTTTTTCTCAAATGCACTAATAAAAATTTAATTCATATGAATATTGTTATAAGATATATATGTGTCGACTTTTGATGAATAATGAATTTTAAAAAATCACAATAATTATGATATGATATAAAAAATTAATCTAAAGATCACATTCAAATGCATTAATAAACATTTAATTAATATGAATATTGTTATAATATGTGTCGAATTTTGATGAATAATGAATTTAGAAAAATCACAATAATTGCACTGTCACATGTCGATGTTTCTAAAAAATATAAAATGAACACCGGTGCATTTCTATGGGGCATCACACCAGTGCGTTTTTACGACCTATGGGCATCGCACAAATACCAAAACCAATTAAAAATCTCGGTGCGTTTGTGCGATACTGCGTACCTGTGCTTTTATGTGAGACTACGCACCGGTGCATTTGTACAACGTATGGGCACCACACAAATACCAATATCAATTATAAATATCGGTGCGTTTGTCTGATATTGTGCACCAGTACGTTTCTATAAGTCTATGCATCAGTGCATTGAGACGACCTATGGGCACCGCACAAATCCTAAGACCAATTGGTATAGCCTCGTGCATTGTATCACCAACACTGCACCCGGTGCGGTTTTATACCTTGACGGCTCGGAGTAGGAACCTTCGATCGCCCCGGGGCCACCATTTAGATGACACGCACTAGTGCATTGAAACCTTAGTAGCGTACTGATGAAAAAAACATCCGTAATAACCTCCGGCCACCCATTTTTTTAGTTGTGTTGAATTTCCATTAAAAGCTCTGCCAAAAACTTCGTAACCATAAACGGATGTTGTAGCAAATGTTTTTTTAACAATTTTGGCCAATTTTATAACCTCCTTTATAACCTCCACTAGAGGATCTTTTCCTTATAGTGGAGGCTATCTTTTCTACACAATCAATGTAGATTAGCATGATATAACTTAAGACACATCAACTCATATATGAACAAGGTCATGATATCCATAAAAATAACTAGCTAACATGTTCAAACCATAAATTCATAAACAATTGTCATTCATGCATAAAAATCACATATGCACAATCAACCTATATTAGTATGACATAATATCCCAATATTCTGACTCATACTTGAATATCATAACCATAACAATTTGCATAGCTGAATCTATATTAAAAAAATACATACAACATCAATATCTTAATACAATAAGCCTAATCACGAATTTAACTAACATATAACAATAACAAGTTAACCTATAACATACTTATCAACAGCATATAACATAATGATCATAATAAATAACATAAACTAACAACAATAATGCATATAACAACACACTAATATCATTCATGAATGATTCGACACACATGCATATGACCACATTGATTCAGTAGCATCTACCATACATGTAACCACAACAAAAATAAAATGACAAACGTGTATATAAGTAACCCTAATTCTTATAACAACGATTAACCACATACTTGCATGCCAAACATACAATGTGGATGATGATCCACTCTTGCCCTGAAGTCTAGTGTTGCAACTTCACTTCAATGATCTACATCTCATGTTCTATCTTAGCCAACATATCATCATCATATCTTATCAACAACATCATGATTGCCTAATTGTATAAAATGACCTCATGCACAATAAAATTCACCATGACAATTCATGCATAGCAACATATATACACCAACATGCATAATGAATGCATATACAACCATACACTCATGACGACACATCCCACAACAACACCATCAACCTTCACATGGTGACATAACTACAACAATGATCAACACCACGCAAATGCAACAAGCACATATACTATAAGCATAAGGAACACATATGCAACTCACTTGAATGCATGACCAACACACCGCCCAAGGAGATCGTGACCATGCTCTGATACCACCTGTAATGTACACCTCCCCCCAAATATACCATAGTAACCATCCAATTAGGGTAAACACGAGTTGAGGGCAGTTAAGAGTAGAATCAACCTCCTTGGTAACTTTAAGGAAGTGGAAATGACATGGAAAACATAACATAGACTCCGTGTACCTACTACAGGACCTCCATAGGATATCCCAGCCATCAAGATGACTTTTCCCTAGGTCCCACAAACTTTTACTGAAGAAAAACCCTCGACACTCCCTTTATATGTGCAACGGTGCATCTGGGAGAATCTGGATGCTCCCACAACATAGTCATGCATGCGTCTGGGGAATATTTTGTCCAAACTTGTGCCTGTGTCTGTGAGATTCAAGGAAATTTTTATGCTCAGAATCCAGGAAAATTCCCATAACTTCCTGTAGCTTTCAAAATTCATAAAACGCATGTCGACAATGCCAATGGACAAAAAACAGACTCCAGGACTAGGCCTGAGCATCCCCAACAATGACTGGAATTCTTTCAAACACTTGGCATGAATGAAATCTACAAGTCTTGGATACAATATAGAGCCCAAATTATTGAAAAATCTTGAGAGATATTACAAGAATCATCACCACCCTCTTCCTTGATATGATATAGCATTAATTAGGTCTTGCATTTCTTATATTAACATCTACAAGTAGATACATGAAATAAGCATGTCATGAACCAGTCATTTAATCACGCTTATAACCAACATAAAGACATGGAAATAAAAGTGGGATAAAAACCATTAAATCCACACAAAAATAAGTACAATAGAACTTAGGTTTCATTAACCATAGGAAACAATGTAATATTCCAAAATTAGCATGCAGCTAATTGGAATATTGATTTTTGCTTCTAACACTTTGTAGATGAATAAATGGGGAAGGAGGCCCATACTTATCTTGAATAAACAATAAAATCCCTCTTGATGTGAAAAGGGATCATATAATATCCGGATCTAGCACTCTCATGTGTGAACAAGGCATAATGGTAGTGGACTATGTCCAGTTTGACCAAGTCAACAACATTAATGTAGGAGGAGTGGATCACCAATAAAACTAGCTCAATGTGAATGAGGATCAACCTAGACAACTATGTGTGAGCTAGATTGAATACCCTTAGGTGTGAAAAGGGTTGAAGTAGGTTGAAGAGGTCAACCTTGACCAAATCAAACAACATTTTTTTAGAGGAGTGGCATTAATGAAGGTACAACACAGTATTGGAGGGAGACTGATTGTGTGATGGTGGAAACCCTAATGAGTGGGACCCAAGGTGAGAAGGCTCACTTATTTTAGAAGGAAGAGGATGGTAGCCATTTTAGGTTAGCTTATGAATGATATTTTGATGTGCCTACTTAGACTTTGCTCTCTTCAGCTGTTTAGCTAAGATTGCTGGTGCTGTTTAGCACTAAGGTATTCCTGTTTAGGAATTCCATCTCTTCCCTTTGAGTAACTATTGAGAGAGACCTGATCTATCATTCCACACATCTGGCATTGGTGCCAAGCTTCAGTCTTCAGTTTCAGTGCATTTTCTGTAGGAGGTTGTGTTGAGTTGCAGGGTGTTGCAGTGGAGGGTTGAGAACCCCATTTTCTGAGTTGATTTTGCATAAGAGGAAGTGTTCCTTCTTGTGGGAGATCAGTTTGGAGGGTTCCTGAGCTTATTTAAAACCTTTGGGAGTAGGAAAATGTATTTCCATCACCTACAGCGTTATTCCAGTCTATGAATTGCGTTATTTATGGAGGGAAGTTTCAGCAGTGTCTTTTGTAGCTCTTTTTGAGAGTTTTCCTGTGATTGGAGGGTTGATCCTTCCATGCGAGAAGACCTCAGATCTGCATCAGTTCTAGATTATTATAGCCTTATATACTCATGTGCTTCATTTTGCTGTGATTATTCAGTCTGATTGCTGAATATCACCATTTGTATTTGGGTGTATTCCTAGAAACCCTACCCGGGTTCTCTAGCTTTCGTATAAAGGAGACTAGATCTCATTTATTGAGCCATATTGTTTAATATAATATCATATCTATTTGTATTTGTTATTTATGTGTACAAACCCTCATTATACTGCGCTGTCTCTTATTCAGTAATTTCATGTTGCAGTAGTTTTGGGGTTTTAGCCTTTTCTAGCTATCCTAGGTGTGGGAGGTCTGTTTACCTCACCTAGTTTGATTTGTATCTGATCTACTCTTCGATTTAGGTTGTATATTTTCAGATATAAGGGATCCAAGTGTTTATTTCGTTTTATGTAGCATATATTTCTAAAAATGCATTTTTTTATGCAAGCATTGCTGAGCAGTCCCATTTTGGGATATTACAAACAATGAACCAGGTTCGGGACTTCCACGTACCCCCCGACCATAGACATGGCTGAGCCAAATATTTCTTTAGCTAGTCACCCCTGTGCCATATTCTAAGCATGAATGTGGGATTTAATGGATAAACCAATACAAAACACAATGAAGGGAATCCAAAGGCTAAACCACCTCCACCCTCACCATACTGTGATCACACGAAAACTAGTGCTCCGATCACAAAAGCGAACCGAACTTGGAATTCCATTCGGAATCCATTACCATCCATGAGGAATTTTTAGTCTCCCCGTCTCTCAGGATTTATCGCAATCCAATCCCAGATCACTAGGCCCTAAATCAAGACACCACCCTTAGGTTTTATCGTGTATCCTGCCAGAACTAGTCAAGGGGTTCCTAGGCCTTTGGGAATTTTCCTTGAGACCATCTGTGCCCCAAATTCCGAAATCCATCAAGAAATTCCAAAGCTCAAAACTGAGATAAAAATACCAACACACCATGACATCTGAAGAAAGGAAAGGCAAGGCTGAAAACCACTGTCAAAACCCGAGAAAACCATGCCACCGAAAACAAGAGAAAAAAATACCAACATGCTTAAGCCATGCATGTCCAAACCAGCCAGGAAATCACACATGCAATATGTTACGTGCAAGTATTCTTGTTGAAGCTTCTACGTCCTGCTCTTCCTTGCTTTATATTTTCTTTCCTTTCCTTTCCTTGTCCTTCCTTTTCTTTCTTTCATCCTCCTTGGCTCAATGCTTAATTGCTCCAAGAAAACTCTAAGTATCCAAGAGTATGAGATATAGAGAGAATAACGAGAGAGCTTAAAAAATGAACTGAAAAAAATATCGAAAAAAAACTTTCCAACTAATCCTCGGAATCCTTTTTGTTAATGTGGCCTATATTTTCTTCATTTTCCATTATTTCCCTTCATTTTCCTCCACACATACAACATGTGACCGGTCACCTTCCTTTTCTCCTATTTTCCATTATTTTCATAAATAAAATTGACAAAAATGCACTTTTCCTTTTCAAATCCTTTTCCATTGCCTTTCTCAATTTATTTTATCCATAATAACCGAAATGAACAACCGCTAGGATGTTTTTCCCACCATTCAACTTGGAATAAGTGTCCCTTTCCTATGGCTTTATTTTTTTCCTTAATTAACTTTTATTATATAAAATTTTAGCGTGAGTCAATTACATTTATGATGTGAGCTACAAAAAGGAAATTTTTTTTTTTGATGCGAGCTGCTGGAAGGACAATATCTGTTTATAATACGAGCTACAAGAAGTTCAATCTCTGTGTATCATGCGAGCTAAAAGAAGACTAAAATATGTGTATAATGTGAGTGAAAGTAGGGTATACTTTCTATGAAATATGAGTTACATGTCTCTGTGGGACGATGCATCTAATTTACAAGCATGTGGTATTTTGGTTAACTATTTGATGGACAAAACATGGCAAAGTTTGGACGTTTGGCATGGCAATTAAATCACTAGTTAGTTTGGGTTGGATTTATCTTATTGATAAATAATATATAAGGAAAGGTTTACGGGTTTCCCCTTGTGGGTTTTTCCCTATGCTCTAGCCTAATCTTTGATGCCTCTGGTATCTTCTGCACTATTAAATCTATTTTCTTGTATTTGAATGATAATTGCTTGATGAATAATAAATGAAAACTAAGAAGGACACTAAACATCTTCACAAGTAATTATCATGTTAATAAATTTTCTCTTGCATTGGAATTTCAACAGGAACCACTCATCCTAAGTTATTTTAGTTAATTTTACCCATTTACGCGAAAATAACTCATAAATCCATTAATTTTATGTTATTTTAATTATTTTACCAAATTATGTGAATGTACTAATTAGTTTCACCTATTTGACTCATTCACATGGAAATAATTAAATAAAACATTATTTATGGATTATTTTTGTTAATTAAGTTAAAGAATCATTATTCTTGATTTAGTTACCCATAATAAAGGTCACTAACCTCCTTTTTGACCTTTTCCTTTCAAATTATTAAATGTAGTTAGATCTTGATTTGTTCCATTATTATTATAGTTTAGACCATGCCAAATATAGCAACCAATTTGTTATGAGTAGGAGATATTTTATCCCTCACTTCACCATGACCATTTTCATCATTCAATCTATATTTAATTTTTCTTGAACCACCCACTCTTGAGTTCTCACACATACTAGCTATTTGCTAACCCCCATATGAGATTATAGAGAAGTACTATTTTCTCATACGTGCAAGATACAACAAAAACCCTCTCAAAGAGGAGGTCAATGGAGTACAAGTTAACCTGAAGATCTCCCCAATGATGTCAAATTCATCCATCCAAGGATAATATTAATAAATTTGGAGTTTATTGCTTCATTATTTATTCCTTATATTTCTAGTTTTTATTTTTTATTCTTTTCTCTAGATATAAAAGTATTATATTTAATCTATAAATTGTTAAAATGTATTGTTTGTAATCCATACTTCAGTATTGTACTAGTTAAAACCACTAGGAAATTTTTTATGCTAACCCTAGCTACAGAAAAGAGACAACATATTATTAACCCTACAAGGAGCTTGAGCCACAATTAGGTCTTGGGTCGTGCCCCACCAAGTATAATTTCATTTCTCCTTATTTTTATTTCCGATTATTGGGGGTTTTGGATTATTTGCATTTGTTTTTCCTTTTATGTTAAGTACACAAGTTACAAGTTTTGAGAGGTTGATATAAAAAAAATGGAAACCACTTTCCAATATCATGAGGACATATAACACAGTAATATATAGTATTCTCACATCATCATTCACACTAGCAATGTCACACAATATTTCCTCAAACTCTCATGGAATTTATACCTTAACCTCATGTTTAAAACATGGTAGAATAATTTTAATATCCAAAAGTTAAGTAATTAATAATGTAAATTAAAATCTTTCATATATGTTCACTATTAAATATTGAGCCAATTTTCAACGACTCTTTGTCTTTATGGAAATGATCATTTGTATCTAAAATGAAAAACAATAGTTTTTGCTGGTGTCTG